>OY856187.1:391871620-392145587 GCA_963693315.1 Diogma glabrata
CGATCCTGAACCAACTGTTGCTCATTACAATTTTTCTGTCTGAATTTTTCTGTGGAAATTTTTTGAATTTTTCTGTGGACACCTTTGATTTTGGCATAGACAAAACTCTCATGCTGACGACTAGATCTGCGTTCAAAAGGGAGAGCATTGCAGGTCCAGATAGCAGCTTTGCTCGTCCTGTCTTCAACCCAATTCGAATCGCCAACAGGGGTTCGGTATTGTTCGCAAATCAATGCCACGTCCACTTGCTGATCTCTAACGGTTTGTGTCAGTAGGTCCTGTGCCGCCTCGCAGTGGTTAAGATTTATCTGGATACACTTAACCATGACGGGCAGAAGTCGGCCTTAGCGCTCTTTTGTAGGCTGGACATCTACTGCCTCCTGTAGAATGCCCATTAGTCCCTGTGGTTCCCGGCAAGCAAAGAGCACATTTTGGGGCTCTTTGCATCCTTTTGATTTATGTCCTGTTCCTCCGCATCTAAAACATATCCCCGTTCGATCCACATCACTTTTACATTGCCTTGCTACATGACCGTAATCAAGGCATCTGTAACAGCGTGTTGAGTGATTCGCTCGCGCAGTCTGCATCTTACCCATCCTATTCGGATGTGTCCAGACGCAACGAGCGCATGCGCTGATCGTTCAGGGAGGCTGATTAGTGCCGTCTGAGTCCCGTCTCGTAATGTCCTTAACGATTTGATTGCATTTGTTTGGACAGACCCAATTGTAGGAAATTGTGCCTGGATTGCAATGCAAATATCTTCTCTCGTTGTTATCTCGTCTAAGTCGCGACACTCTTTAAGAGTTTCTTGGCACACCGACCTAACACTCGCCGAGTCTCTGAGTGCTAGCTCTGCGTGCTCTTTAAGCTTTTGATTGTGTTCGCCTTTTTTAAGTTCAAGAAGCAGCTCACCTTTAGCTGTCTTCCTAATCTTGGTGACACAATCCCCGAGCTCTTTTAGTTCCGGGTTCTCTTTCATCTCTCTAAGCATTTCAGCATAGCTTTTTTCACCGGACCTAGATATTATTAAAGCATCCGACCGTGGTGCTCTTTTCGTAGGTTTGCGTGGTTCGTTTCGCGTAGGCTCAACAGGACGCGTTTTTTTGCTCCTCTTTTTCCGTTTTCTCACGTGTTACCACAGGGAGCACGTTTTGATTCGAGGGCTCGACCTGCTGTTCACTTGACCTGATCACGCTCTTCTCTGATCTTGATCTTGGTTCTTTCAAGATCCTTTTTCCTGTTTTAGGTTTTTTCGGTGAGGGCAGCTGTCCTTTCATGTCCTCACCATTTCCACTTCGTCGTCTTTTTGATTTTTCATCGACGCTTGGTTTTAAGGTCGGTGAAGTTTGACACACTTTGTTCACTTGTGGCCTGACGCTTTGGACAACAGTAAGGTCATTCCCAGCCGATTTGTGCAACCGTTCGATTTCGTTCACAAGGTTCCTAAACGTTAGATTTATGGTCCGTGTGCTCGACATCAGTTTTTGCAGCTGCTCAATTTTACAGCTGACTACCAATAAGGTTTCTATGCCATTGCTATAGACACCCTATGTACCTCCTACTGGTATCACCTGGTTTGTCGCTGGTTGTTTTGGTGTAACTGCCTTCATCGTGACGTTTAATGATGGTCCACTGACGTTTATTGTTCTCGCGTTACCTAGATCCGGGCGCTCGGTAGCATTTTGCGGTGCATTTCTCGCAGCAGATGGTACAGGAGGCACTTTTGGCACCATTTTATTGTTATTGGCTTGCAATCCAGCGGAAGTGCATGGACTGTCGCTCAAACTATTGCTTCGTTTTAATGGTGACCTAGCCATCTTACTGCTCCTGGCAAACCCCTGCTCTGGCTTCTTCTTGTCACTTGTAGTACTAGCTGATACAGCGGCCAAGTTTGCCACCACTGTATCATTGCAGTCGCTGGATATCGACGACTGGGAGCCTGCTTGCTCACTCACTGCAGTCGCCGGCACTGGGGTACCTAATCCCTGCGCCGTAAGTCTTGATCCTAAATCACCCTCCATGTTGTTTTATTTTCGGAGTTTTTCTTCTCTTAGCATTTTATACCTACTGCCAGGTGGAAATAACCAGCCGCTTCTAACATGAAGACAGACGCTGACCAGTGAGCCGCCCACTGTGGGACAGACGCTCGTGGATTTATGTTGCGCTCTTGGTCGGGGACTGCTTATTCGCGTATTCGCAGCTCACCTAAATTCAACATATCAGTATGTAGGCCACACATCAGTGTGTGTGTGTGTGTGTGTGTGTGTGTGTGTGTGTGTGTGTGTGTGTGTGTGGGTGTGTGTGTGTGTGTGTGTGTGTGTGTGTGTGTGTGTGTGTGTGTGTGTGTGTGTGTGTGTGTGTGTGTGTGTGTGTGTGTGTGTGTGTGTGTGTGTGTGTGTGTGTGTGTGTGTGTGTGTGTGTGTGTGTGTGTGTGTGTGTGTGTGTGTGTGTGTGTGTGTGTGTGTGTGTGTGTGTGTGTGTGTGTGTGTGTGTGTGTGTGTGTGTGTGTGTGTGTGTGTGTGTGTGTGTGTGTGTGTGTGTGTGTGTGTGTGTGTGTGTGTGTGTGTGTGTGTGTGTGTGTGTGTGTGTGTGTGTGTGTGTGTGTGTGTGTGTGTGTGTGTGTGTGTGTGTGTGTGTGTGTGTGTGTGTGTGTGTGTGTGTGTGTGTGTGTGTGTGTGTGTGTGTGTGTGTGTGTGTGTGTGTGTGTGTGTGTGTGTGTGTGTGTGTGTGTTTGTGACTAATATTCTCGATCTCTTGAATTCTGTGTGGACACGATACGATTTTTTTCGATATGTACTGAAGACAAAAGTTACGGAAGTTAACTTTTTCTGCGTCTAAACCATGGTACAAAGAATAATTAGATATGCTTAACAGCTCGTTTATTTCTCACTCTTTTATTTGTGTGACGTCACTGCATGATATTTTACAAGTAGCACTAACAACAACAAAATATAAAATTGGTTATATTTTGGCACCTATGACGTCACGCGAAGAAAGAGAAAATAAAGAAAAAAAGTTGCGAGCATATCTTATTATTCCTTGTATCATGGTCTAAACACACTTTTCATATCAATAATAAATGTTACAACTTACGATTACCGACCAACATCTAACTAATCACTTGACTGTTTTGATTCAGATGCAAATAATCACCACCAAACTATCCTGCATTTCAAAAACAACCAGACAAAACAAATAAAATATTTAACTACATTGTTGTTACATTTAAACTGCATTTCAAAATCATATCTCATTTGTAACAATTTTAACCTAAATTTTTGAAGTATCATTGAAATCTACATTCAAAGTATTTTATTTGCCATTCACACATAGTTTATAGAAAGCAAAACAGAAATACACAACCCAAACATAAAAAAAACATAATCATTTTGTAATTCAGCAAAAACATTACCCACAACTTGATTATGTGGTTTATATGTTGAAAATATGTAAATCAACTTAATGAAAAATTTTATTGGTCATTTGTGCATGGATTGCATGAAATTGAACTTAACATAACATAAAGTTGCAAAAGCTTCATATTACAAATAGATGAGGAAATGAAAAATTTGAGTTTAGTTCTGGTTTTAATGTTTCTGCTTTTAACACGTTTACCCAAGAAGTAGCATACATATTATGTATATGAATTAAATGTGTTTTTTTGTTCTAAATTTAAAGAGAATAAATATGAAAAATAAACTCACACTATCTAGAAATTATTGGTAGTGACTTTCCTAAGATCAATTTTACTTACATTCTCGAGCCAAAAGTGAAATTCTTACCCTCACTTTTTTAGCATTTCTTGACGTTTAAAGACCTACTGATTCTCAAAAAGCAAAAAAAATGTATGTCTGTCTATCGGCCGTCACAACCGACGAAATCTAGAAAACCGTTGGAGGGATTTCAAAAATTTGTAATTCCAAAAATAAGTATACTCAATGGTAAGAACCGAAAGAACGATGAGTTCGATAGTTGTTCCAGAAGGGTGTCAAAAAAATCGTCAAATGTGTCAAAACGGGGAAATTTGCATATTTTTGGCTTTAAAATCTTTCATTTTAAGTGATTATGAGTAGGAACATTGAATTTGGAGAAATCTTGATGGTCGAAATCGGTATGTGAGACCAAAATCTAGATTAGTGCATTATAAGTTTGTCCAAAAATTGTTGTCAAGTGTGTAAAATGAATAATTTTCATTTTGTTTCATCCAATTTTTGGAGAAAAAATGAAATTAATTATTTGTATGGCATGAAATGTGATCGAGGATGAAATTGGACATGAAAATTTTGTAATAATAATTTTTGTTATAATTTTTTATGAAAATTTGTATTTATTTTTGTTATAATATTTGCGATATTTTAAGAATTTTGGAAAACTTTTTACCTTTACCTTTTTTACCTTAAACTTTTACTTTTTTCGAATTTTTGATTTGGAAAAAGTTTCATTTTTTGATTTTGTAATATTTTTTGTGTTTTGAAAAAATAAGTATTTTTGATTTTGTTATAATTTTTGCAATATTTTAAGAATTTTGTAAAAAGTTTGAATTTTTTGAATTAAAATATTTTGTAATAATTTTAGAATTTTAAAAAAGTTTCAATTTTTGATTTTGTAAGAATTTTCGGAATATTTTTAGAATTTTGAAAAGTTAAAATATTTGATTTTGTTATAATTTTTGGAATTTTGAAAAAAGTTTGTGCATTTGATTTTGTTTTGATTTTTGGAATATTTTAAGAATTTTGAAAAAAGTTTGAATATATGAATTTTTGCAATATTTTTAAAATTTTGGAAAAAATTAAATTAATATTTTATTATAAGTCTTAGAATTTTGAAAAAAGTTTGTATTTTTGATTTAGCTATAATTTTTGGAATATTTTAAGAATATTGGCAAAAGTTTAAATTTTTGATGTTTTAATTTTTGCAATATTTTTAGAATTTTAGAAAAAGTTTTAAACTTTGATTTTGTAACAATTTTTGGAATATTTTTAGAATTTTGAAAAAAAGTTTCAATTTTTGCTTTTATTATAATTTTTGAAATTTTTTTAGAATTTTGAAAGACATACGAATTTTTGATTTCGAAATATTTCCACGAAACTCTAAATGGTGAGTTTTTTTGAGTAGTTTGGTGATTGTATCATCTTTTCACTAAATTATGTTAATTTATGATCTGTTATAATTTTCCGACAGCGTATTGATCTTTCGTATTAGTTTTGTAACATCTAAACAGAGATAAAAATACGTGTACATCGCTGCCCAAAACTCAAAACCATGTCCTGCTAAAAGTTTTTTGCTGAAAACTATATCAAAATCCTTAAACCAGACCGAAGTCTTGGTATCTCAGAGTCTTGAGATTTCAGCCCCTTCATATTTTTTCAATTAACTTAACCATCGGATATGCGTCTGAGTTTAACATACAATTCAATTAAAACAAACGATAGATTTCTAAAATATTCGATCATAATGTCAAGTCTTTTGCACTCAGTTATCCCTTATAAGTATTGATATTATGGTACAATAACTCATAACTAAAATAAATATTTATTTTTGTCTCGAAGATAGAAAATAAATTTTGCTCAAGAATTATTTAAGTATGTTAATATTGATAGAAAAATTATGTGAAAACTACTGAAAAGTTGCTGCAAGTAATAAGATTATAAAGGAATACAAACATATCACAATTTGGTTCAAAATTATTTTAGTCTTCTTTATATAATGTAAAAAAATGGTTTATACTAGCTAAGGGTTAGAAGGGTAAACATTCGAAGTATCAAAAAGTATTCTTTTGAAGTGTAAAACTATCCTTTAGTTCTTTGCTATGTTTACCTATCCCATTCTGGAAATTATTGTGGATTTAACTTTTGGATTTATACATTCTTGTAATCGAGTAAAGCAGAAAGGATTGTAAAACATAAAGTTTATTAATGCTGCTATTTGTTATTTTCATAACTCAAAAGAGTGTTAAAAACAAGTGTTTTGTAAATATTGGGTTTTATTTATTTCAAGCGATTCGTTGCTTCAATTTTATGTCCTAAAAAGTTTCAAGTCTAATATAAATACATAAACATATTAACTCTGGAAACAAGGTTGAAAAAAGTGATATAAGTGATTACATTAATTTATGATTGAGTTGTAAAAATCACCTAACTATTCTTTATTATTTGATAAACTTTTTGAAATTGTACAAGTCAGTCACTATCCATGTTACAATCTATGTTACATAAAAGCCAATTAGTGAAGAAGTCTTCGAAACACAAAAACTTAATGCTTAAATGCTTTTAAACTCATATACTCTATGTATGTTTATTCATCTCTTAAACTGATTATGACTCATGCCATTCTCGGCGTTGGCAACTAATCTTGGTATTTCTGAAATCAGCACAAAAAACTGAACATTTTGATATGTCGAATGTCCAAATCGGTTTCGTTGAGTTGCCGATGTTTACTTTTTAAATATAATATAAAATTCTGTTTAATTCAACATAAGTGAAGACAAACTGTACAATGTTGCCAATGGGATTCGCAATGATCATCATCATCAATGATTATAAAACACATAGAATTGTTGTTGTTCATCATAAAAAAGGGTCAAAAATATTTTTTGTTGGATTTGTTTTAACATTTTTTTATACAGTTGAAGGACATATTAAAAATATTCGTATTTCGTTTTATGGAGCATAACATTAACATTCGCAATAAATGAAGGTTAGAATAAGATCGATTTTTCTAGATTGTACGGAATTTAGTATTTAAGCAGGTATTTTGAGCAGAATGATTTAATTGTAAACAAAATGTTATACCGTGCATATAAAATCGTTATTTTGATTGGTTTTTTGTAAATAAAATTTTAAGTGTTATTGAGTAGAAGTATTTTGTGTATTATTTTGAAGGCTGTGTTCATACATGAAATTTGTACAATCAACCGTTGGAGTTTTGAACCTGTTTGAAGAATATTCTAGATAGTAATATAGTTGCTGTATTGTTTTCTTGTTGTTGTAGAACAATTAAGGAGTTGAATATTTAATAAAACCTTATGTTTGTGCCTACTAATCAGTAATCGAATTCAGAAGGAGGTTGAAAATTGCGTTCACTGAATTGAAAGTAAGATCAATTCGAAGTAAAGTTGGAAAAACATAACAGTATTTTTTATTTTAACAATGAAACAAATAAACAATATATAAAAACAAAATAGAATTTGTATAATTTTGTGTGATTAAATTTATCATGCGTAGCCATAGGCAAAATTGAGTGTGCTACCGTGGACTGAAAAGAGTTCATTCGCTGGCACTCCAGTAGTTATAGAAGGCTGACTAAGGTACAGGTAATAATTTTGGCTAATAATTAGGTTTTAATTAAATTTTTTTTTTAGTACACAGTTTTAGAACAAGGTCAAAGCTTTATATCGTCATCTATATATAAAAATTAATGTTTGTTTCTTTGTTAGTGTGTTCGTATTTGATAATCTCCAAAACCACTGCACCTATTTGAAAAATTCTTTCACTATTTGAAAGGTACATTATTCTCAATGAACATAGGCTTTATATTATGTATATAAATGGAACCCCAGAGCTCTTCTAATTAACTTAAGGAGTTTTGCCTTTATAATTTTATCTAAATATATCGTTTTATACATTTGGTTGGCTTTGATCAATGTTTTTTACATTGAACATAATTTAATGAAATTGAAAAATGAAAGTATGATCTGACAAACAATTATGTTTATTTATATAACAAAATTATATATATTGGAATTTAGCACATGATCAAATTGTTTTATCTACACCAAATATGTTGCTGGCATGCAATTGTATGTGATACATATTTCTAAAACTAAGTAAAAATAGTGGATAACATCGATTATATCGATTTAAAGCTCAAAATTATGAAATGGAATTCACACAAATACTATACAAAGAAGCATAGCTTATATATAATCAAAAACGGATGGAAATCATGATGAACAAACTAATTAAAAATAGTAGCACTAAGCCAGCAACACGTTTGCAATAGTGATTTGCAAACGGTAACAATTCATTAATACCAATAAATTATATATATCTTGAATTGAATTCTATATATTTTCTATAAATTCTATGAATTTTATGTAAATTTTGGATCTATTGGTGTGACAACCCCGCGTTCTTTGGTACTTGCTGTTGGCCAATCAGTTAACGTGAGATATCGTATACCACTGGCAATGACAGTAAGATATCACTGATATAAGGGGATAAGTGATATTTTAGGGGTGCTGAGGGATAACATTTTTTCAATCAACGATAGCACACTTAGTGTTATAGTTTTGGCATATTCTTTGGGTGATGAAACGCTTTTTTAGGTATTTTTAAATAAAATATGTTGGGTAGTAGGAATTACAACACAACGTGTCAGAACAACACATAAGAACCTTTTAAGTACAAAATCCCACAACAACATGCTTCTAAGGTGTTTATGGACGCAATTTTTTTATTTTTTATATTTTTTTTAAAGAATGAACTTTTTTGCTTGCTCGAAGAAATGAGTTTCCATATAACTATTATATATGCTTCGTTACTGTAAATTTGAAGAAAAAGTATTTTATTTTTATTTCCTCCATCCTATTATGAAATATTGCCCTATGTCGTACATTATTATGTGAAAGGATTTATTATTTGGTTTTCCATTCTTTAAAAAGAACATAAAAAAGCAAAAAAAAAAAGAAATGTGCGTCCATCAACGTCTTAAAAAACATGATGGTGTGCAACCTCGGTCTTAAAAGGTTTTTATGTGTTTTTTGACACACATTGTAATTCTAAATAGTCTATTACTTTGAAGTTGCACAAATTTTTTTGAAATGTTCAGTGAAAAAGATGATGAACAATGTCATTGTAGCCACAATTTTAAATGGAAAATT
This sequence comes from Diogma glabrata, assembly GCA_963693315.1. Lineage (NCBI taxonomy): Eukaryota > Metazoa > Arthropoda > Insecta > Diptera > Cylindrotomidae > Diogma > Diogma glabrata. Next base: position 391,880,502 of record OY856187.1, read on the forward strand.
CGAACCGTAAGATATAGTATTGCCACGTATTCCAACAGATAAGGCATTTGAACTCAAACGTTTCGTTTCCAGTGTAACTCGTTTTTACAATGACCATCGACATATCATAAGGACAGTTACAGCAAGTATGTGGACTAGATTTGGAGGATTCGAGCTTCTTACAAGGACAACTGTGTGTAGCTAACGCGTTAGGAAAACTATTCCGTTAAACGGAAAAACAAAAAATAAAGTGTACCCACAAGTACTTGAATAAATAAATAGAATTAAAACGACATTTTGAAATTCTTTCTATATTAAAATAAGTTAAAAAAATAAAAATGACACAATGGAAATCGAATGTTATCATAACGAGTTTTTTTCGAATTTTCTTTCTTATGATCTTATGACAGTGGCAATATGCGACGAGCATAATGTTAAATAAACAAAACTTTTACACTATTTTGTGTAAAAATAAAATTTTGATAAATTTTGTGAGTGATTTGAGAGATTTTTGTGTTTCGTGTCGGGAACAAATACAATGCATGAGCACTGTGACTATTTGTGATTCTATTTTTGTTCTGTGTAATGTTCTATATAGAGATGGCACACCTCTAATTCAACAAGTCATTTAAATTTTTTTATTGCTTACTTGAAAACTTATTTGATCGCCAATTTTTCATATATCCCAACTTAGCTAGTGTGCTGATTATTTTTAATTCATATTTTTAAAAAGTACAATTAAAAATTATGCTATCATTTATATTACCACTTTTTTTAAATGATTGCTACAACGTCAACAAAATGTCTGCGCACAAACTTTATTTATAAGCGTTGCAAAGCACGCCGGGTCCTGCTAGTTTTAGATAAAATTTACCAAAGCTAGTGTGCTATAACTTTTGAAGTCACCTATAAAAAATGTATTTAACTAGAATTCCAAGCGTCTGTTCTCCGTGTCAGGGGCGGCTTGGAGCGGGCGTCTGTCTTGAATCAAGCGGCTCGCTATATAAACGTGTAAAAAAGATTGTTTCTGGTAACCTTAATATGCAGAACGGACCCATTCACGACAATTTGGGTTGGGCCTAAGGTTAACACCCTAACCCCGGAAAAAAACTAATATGTTAAATTTGGTTATCAGAAAAAGAAAAACAGACCCGGAAACAACAAAAGAATTTTACCTGGACGTGAAAAAAGACCAGACTACCGAATCGGAACGTGGAACGTGCGTAGCCTGAGCGCTCCTGATGCTCTTATAAGTCTAGAAACAGAGGCTGAGAGGTATAGGATGAATATTATTGCTCTACAAGAAATTAGACAGCCGATAATCGGAAAACAAGATTTGGATAGTCACTCTCTATACTGTAGTGGTCATCCTTCTCGACGAGAATTAGGTACTGGCTTTCTTGTTGGTGCACGCAAACAAGAAGCCGTGATGAAATTCATACCGGTCAGTGAGAGGATCTGCTACCTACGTGTTCGCGGTACATATAACAATATTTCTCTTATTGCCGTGCATGCACCAACTGAAGCTAAGACCGTCGACGAGAAGGATAATTTCTACATAGCACTGAAAGAGGTTATGAAACAAACACCAACACGCGACTTCATTATGGTTCTTGGTGACTTTAATGGACAGGTTGGAAGAGATATCTCTTATGGAAATGTGGTGGGTCCCAACAGCCTGCATTTGAATTCGAATGATAATGGTGAGAGAATGACTGAGTTTGCATTATCAAATAATTTGAGAATTGCCAGTACGTTCTTTCCGCATCGATCGATTCATAAGCAGACTTGGGTCTCACCGAATGGAAATACTCGAAATCAAATTGATCACGTTCTAGTAACAACACGTTTCTTTTCGAGCGTTCTGGATGTGCGATCCTTTAGAGGTGCATACATTGGAAGTGACCACTTCCTTGTATGTGCAACGATAAGGTTCCACTTCCCAAATCCAGGCATTCCAAAATTCAATCAACGGAAACGTTTTAACATCTCATCATTAAAGAATGCTGAAACAGAAGAGAGATATCAAATCCATATTGCCGAAACATTGGATAAATCAGAAACCATTAATGGAGACGTCGATAAGTCATGGTATTTGCTCAAAGATGCTGTTTCAAGCGCTGCTGAGGGAATACTTGGACGACCAGAGAACCACTCACAGAAGCCATGAATGGATCTAGCATGCCTTGATGCTATTCAATACAAAAGAGATTGCTATCTGAAGTGTCTACAAGGACGCAACACCAGGTCCACGAAGGAGAACTATAAACTGGCAAAATAAGCCGTTACAAAGCTATGTAGACCAACGAAGAGAGAATGGTGGAAGAGACAGAGTGAGGAGATTGAAAGCTTCAATAAGGAACATCAATCGCGTAACTTCTTTCAACAGGTTAAAACCTTAAAGAAGGGCCCTCAAACTAGATCGACTGCTATTCAAAACGAAGATGGGGAGCTACAAGTAGACCTTAAAATATTTTAGATACTTGGGCCGCTTATTTTGAGAATCTTCTCAACGTAAGTGACCAGCAACAAGTCGGACGACGAGCAAAGCTTATTTGTGCGTCAAAGGAACATGTAGACGAACCAACCAAAGAGGAATTCGAAGCGGCGCTGTCTAAATTAAAACGCAATAAAGCACCTGGTATCGACGATATAACATCCGAAATGATTGTACATGGTGGCGAAACTCTATCCTTAAGATTGTTTGAACTTGTTCAAATGATCTGGAGGACTGAAACCATGCCACAGGACTGGAACACAGTTATGCTGATACCAATCCATAAAAAAGGTAATCGCCTACAATGTGCAAACTACAGAGGAATCGCTCTCCTTTGCACAGCATATAAAATCTTTTCTTGCATTTTGCTATCCAAAATCAATCCTTTTGCTGAACAACTGTTTGGAGAATATCATTGTGGTTTCCGGCAGGGTCGAGGTACTACCGATGCACTTTTCTCGATAAGGATGATTTTGGAAAAGTGTCGAGAGTTCAACATACCTGTGCACCAATTTTTCGTTGATTTCAGGCAGGCCTACGACTCTCTCGAACGAGAGACTCTATGGTCTGCTCTGGTGTCAATGAGAATTCCTGGTAAACTAGTATCACTATGCAAAATGACAGTACAGAACTCTCAATGCTGTGTACGAGTAGAGAACGAAATATCAAAGTTTTTTAAAGTCGACTCCGGTTTAAGACAAGGTGATGCTATCTCTCCTATACTTTTTAATCTAGCCTTGGAATATGTGTGCCGTCAAAAGAAACTACCGACTAATAACAATATCTTGTCAATAAACTCAGTACAGATGATTGCTTACGCTGATGATGTTGTCATCCTCGGCCGAAGTGAAGCTGTTATGAGTGAGACTTTCAAGTCGCTTGAGAGTGGTGCTAGGAAAATTGGTCTGCAAATTAACTACAATAAAACCAAACATATGAATGTTTCAAGAGAGACTGAGAAGAAAGATCTGATGTGCGGCGATGAACGAATTGAGGGAGTTGAATCTTTTAAATATTTGGGATCAATGCTTGACTCAAACAACAGCATACTTACAGATTTTAAAGCTCGAATCGCTGCAGGTAATCGAACTTTCTACTCAATTAAACCTCTCCTTGGATCACCGTATGTATCAACTAACACCAAGCTCAAGTTATACAAGACATTGATTAGACCGGTTGTGATGTATGGGTCACAAACGTGGACCCTTACACAAAATGACGAATCGCATTTATCTGTATTTGAGCGTAAGATCATACGCTACATTTTTGGTCCACTTAAGACAGACGATGGAGAGTATAGAACCCGGTATAACTTTGAGATCAGAGACCTTCTTGAGGGTCCTGATATAATAGGTTGTATCCGTTCTAATAGGATTGCTTGGTTTGGGCATGTTCTACGAGCCGATTCACAGTCTGGAATGATTAGAAAAATGTACGTTAGTACCCCAGGGAGTGGTAGACCGCGAGGTAGACCACGACTACAATGGGAGACTGACGTAATAAACGACCTTAAAAAAATCGGCTGCCATGGTAATTATGTCGCTGTTGCGAATGACCGTGGTGAATATTCAAAGCTGATTAACCTGGCAACGCTCCTACATGGAGCATGAACGCCTTAAAAAAAAAAAAAAAAAAAAAAAAAAAAAAAAAAAAAAATTGGAAAATATATTATCAATTGTTGTAGATTCAACTATTGTTTGTTCTTGAATTTTTCGTTGTAAATTTTTTTGTAGAAAATAGTTTGGGAGCCAATTTTGAGGATTATTATTGAAACCATTATTAAAGTCACCTATCACAATAGTTGGAGGAAAAAGTTTCTTCAAATTATTGCCAACGAGTGGATTGTTAACACAGTCGAGTGTTTGTCTACTGAACGTTGGGGAGATCGGTATACCAACAGGATTTGAAGTTCAGGTAGTTGCAGTGGCGTAGCTAGCATGGGTGGCACCCGGGGCGGATATTGTGGTGTCACCCCAAAAATAAAAACTGTCAATAATAATAAAAAGCCGATAAACGTAATTTATAATTTTTTTTAATTAATACAAATGAGCATTATTATTATAAGCCCGCAAGTAATTTTTAACTAATTTTAATTTGCTGAAACTCCTCTCACACGAAGCCACTAATACGCAAATAGTCATAAATAACTTTAGTGCGACCGTAAGATTCGGAAGAAATTCTAAAAAATCGCATTCTACGATGAATTTCAAAAAGTCTAGGTACACCCAGTTAGAAACTGTAACATTGGCCGCTTTTAAATCCCTCCTCACCCTTTGTATCTCTATGAGGAGTTCTGTTGCCAATACCGCATCATAAAAACCAGTAAATTTTGATACCGATAATTTTAACTCTTCACTGTTCGCCAAAAGCTAAGTGTTTGTCTGCACAACCTCGAACAATGAAGCTAAATCTTGAACTGACTTCAGTCTAGTTCGGAGTTCAACAATGAATCGGTCAAGACATTCCAACATGTCCTTTTTAAGTTGAGCTCTCAGTGTCAGTCCAACATCAGGTGCAAACTCACCACCCGTTCGTTTTTTGCGTTTTTATGACGAATTCGGCTTTCCATTGGAATGTCATAGTCCTCCGATTTTTTCGCAGCAAGATCTATTGCCTCTTCTACAATGAGACTTCGTTATGAATTGACTCTATTTTTCTAGCTAATTGATCAATATTCAAGCCCTTGCTTTGCAATCCAATCTGAGCACAGATATTATTTTTCTTAGAATATCATTCCAAAACAAAAGAAAGCAAAGAAACGAAAAATCACATGCTGCATTGTTAAGGTTCTGTGCAGCGCCTCTAGTGTCTACATTTTCCTGTTGATCACTTAACTTCTCAATTTCAGCCACAATCCCATCAAAGTTTTCGGCCAATACTTTTACTACAGCATAATGAGCACTCCAATGCGCTGTTAAGAGTATTTTAACAGTTGCTTTGTTGTGTTTAGCAAGTACTTCCCAGCGGCTAGTCGAAGCAGAAAAACATGTAAAAATGGCTTCCACTGACGAGTGTTGGCCGTATAAATTAATTGAATGATCTTTGCAGCCCACAAAAATTGCTTTGTTATTTTTTGCTTTAATAATAGCTTGCACTTCTCCATGTATACTACTCATAACAGCTGCATTATCATAACCTTTGGGAGCGACAATTCATAACATCTATACCATCATTTTCAAGATTTTTACACTGAAAAAACATGTCCTATTTCCAATCGAAATGCAGTTGTCTCAACCTCACCGTGCGGGCAGATATGGCGAATCAAAATACGAGATTGATTCAACAACCGTACAATGATAAGCCGATGCAGTTGAGACAATCAGATGAAATATTTATGTGGAAATAAAATATAGTTCAATTAATCTCAAATACTTAAATTTTAAAATGAAAAATTCATGATATAAGGCCAAAGAAATATGTTTTCATGGAAATAGTTATTAACTTTATTCAACTACTGTTATATTGGATAGCACTTTATATTTTAATTACACCTCATTCTGTTATCAGGAAAATGTTACTGAGTACTGAGTAGTTGTCCCAATCACGGTGAAATTGTTTGTAAATATCTTTTCTTTTCATGAATAATAAACTGCCATCTTCGAGATGAGGTTATCATTACTTCAATTTTTTTTTTCAGTGTAAGAATTTCATCGCTTAAATCAGCGGCTTTTTTCCACGTAAGGGAAAAAATCCAAGGAATACTTCCTTGATTTCCACTTTACTACCATCAATTTTCACATAACGAATCACTTCTGACATTTGATCAATATGTGAAATATCAGGTGTGCTATCAAACATAATTCCAAAATATTTAACCGATTTAATTTCGTTGACAAGCTTAAACTTTACGTGGATCGCTAAAACATTTATGAACTCATTTTGTATATCTGGTGACAAATATGATACTTTTGGTGATTTACCATGCTCCAAATTCAAAATGTGTTCTTTTAACACTACATCATACTTTGACAATAGTTTGGTTAGTTCTAAGAAATTGCCTTTATTTGAAGAACTTTGTCCTTCATCATGTCCATGAAATGCTTGGTTTTGTTTAGATAAAAACAAAGTTATATCCAATAATCTTGATAAAAGTTGTTTCCACTTCTGTTTTTTATTGTATATTAATTGCAAGGCTGCGTCTCGTATCGTTTTATGAATTTTTAACCTCATTTCCAAAGTTTTCCACTTTTCAAAATTCTCCAAATGTTCATTTGAAGTTTCATGCTCGGCCACTTTGGGATTTAGTTTCCACCGCTTCTGATATCCAGTCGTAACTGTTGATTTTGTATTATTATTATTGGTGACAGCAAATACACGACAACAGAAGCAATACAGGACGCAAGTTATTATTTACAGGAAAATAAACAATCCATGGCCGTAGAATTTTTTCACCATTATTCATCATTTTATAAAACCATTCTTTAGAAAGATGGCGAATATCACCTTTTATGTCTAACCCGTGTCTAGATACAGTAACAAACGACCCTTCTCTATTTTGAAAATGTTCACTTTCTTTTTTTATGATTTCAATGTGAACATTACCAAAGACGAGTATATTCCAATGTGATACATCTCTTAAGTCCTGAAGTGATTCACCCATGCAAATACTGTCTTCGATAGTAGAAGCATTAGCGGCATTATCACTGTCATTTTCATTATTCCTTTCTAATTCGTCATCATAGGTTATCATTATTAATTCTGTATTGTTGCAGTTACTTTCCGAAGATGAGCCAATATTCTCTGAAACATTCGTTGCATCAACGTGATAATCAGTTTCTTTTGATGAACCTTGGATATCATCGGGTTTTGTAACATATTTATAGATTTGGTCTTTCTCTGCTGGAACCAACTTTTTCTTTAAAATTATGAACTCCTCGTGGCATATTTATTTTTTGGGATATTTGCTAAATGAAATCTAAAAAAATATTTTTAATTATAGTATAGGTATCAGCAAAGCATTAATTCTAAATATATTTGTAGGATACATAATAGGTACATAGTTCATAATAAGTACACTGTGTTAACGACTAAATACACCGCCAAGAAAATTAATTTATTTAAATTTCCTTGTAACAACTTATATTAAATAATATTTGATAAAATGGAATATACAAATCATAGCCTAATATTATAAGGAACTATTTAAAAAAATATAAGTATGAAATCCTTAAAGATATTTTATATAAAGAATTGAAACCAAAATTAAATATCCAATTAGAATCATGCTCAATAATTTACAAAATTGAATGTGATTTTTGTGAAAAATTTTACATCGGGAAAACCGGAAAATGTTTTAAAGACTGATTTAAGGAATACCTGCCTAAGAAGAAAAATAAACAAAATTTAAAGTTTTTTTTTGCAAACCATTTACATAGTTAATAACAATAGCTACACCACTTTTAAAAAAAAATTGAAGGCTTTACATTTATGTAGCCAAGGATCTTTAAAAGAATCACTTGATGAGTTTGAAATTTCCAAGGGATTTAAAACCCAACACAATGTACTTTTAAATGATAAACTTTCATTTAATTCAAATATATAAATATATAAAACTGAAAACAAACAGTATGAGTATGTATCAACCTACAAAAATTTGCAAAACTGTAGTAATTGCATAACTGCCATTTTATTCCACAGTAATTATTTTTGTGTCCATTGAAAAACGATCTATTTCAATTTATTCTTTGAGTTTCAAGATAAAGGAAAAAAAATTATTTTGAGATCATTTACAAACACGGTAATTTGATTGTTTGTTAGTTTCCTTAGGTGTTTGCAATTAATTTGTTTGAAAGGTTAAGCGGATATTTTAGAAATAATTTTGGAATAGAGACATTGTAACTCAAGGGTGCCACCCTATCGACAAAGGGTGCCACATTATCGACGTAAACCACTTTTCCTATACATTATTCAGCATATGTGTTTTCAGACCTGGTCATTAAATAATCATGCTTGCATACTAAATAATATATCGTAAAAAACGGTCAATATGGTATCTATAGGAATATTCAAAGCTATTGAGTAATCGTGGTGATGGGATTCAATGCTCAACATGTTGATTCGATTAATATTGTTAAAATTTTATTTCACGTAGTAACTCAAAAATTTTAAAAAGTAGAATAGATTCTTTTTGAACCAATAACACAAGTATAGGACACATTTATAAGTTATCACAATTTATAAATTAAAATTATATAGATAACCTGGTTAAAATGGTTTCTAAGTGATTTATCGTTGAAAACATGTGGTTTGTTTAAGTTTTTTACGTTCGGGTGTCACCCCAAAACGGTTTCGAAGTGATTTATCATTGAAAACATTGTGATGGTTTGTTTAAGTTGTTTACATTCGGGTGTCACCCCAAAACGGTTTCGAAGTGATTTATCGTTGAAAACATTGTGATGGTTTGTTTATGTTTAGTACGTTCGGGTGTCACCCCAAAACGGTTTCGAAGTGATTTATCATTGAAAATATTGTGATGGTTTGTTTAAGTTGTTTACGTTCGGGTGTCACCCCAAAACGGTTTCGAAGTGATTTATCGTTGAAAACATTGTGATGGTTTGTTTATGTTTTTTACGTTCGGGTATCACCCCAAAACGGTTTCGAAGTGATTTATCATTGAAAACATTGTGATGGTTTGTTTAAGTTGTTTACGTTCGGGTGTCACCCCAAAACGGTTTCGAAGTGATTTATCGTTGAAAACATTGTGATGGTTTGTTTATGTTTTTTACGTTCGGATATCACCCCAAAACGGTTTCGAAGTGATTTATCATTGAAAACATTGTGATGGTTTGTTTAAGTTGTTTACGTTCGGGTGTCACCCCAAAACGGTTTCGAAGTGATTTATCGTTGAAAACATTGTGATGGTTTGTTTATGTTTTTTACGTTCGGATATCACCCCAAAACGGTTTCGAAGTGATTTATCATTGAAAACATTGTGATGGTTTGTTTAAGTTGTTTACGTTCGGGTGTCACCCCAAAACGGTTTCGAAGTGATTTATCGTTGAAAACATTGTGATGGTTTGTTTAAGTTTTTTACGTTCGGGTGTCACCCCAAAACGGGTGACACCCGGGGCGGACCGCCCCCCCCCCCCCCCCCACCCCCCCCCCCCCCCCCGCCCCCCCCTAACTACGCCTCTGGGTAGTTGAACATTCACAATGACAGCCAGCAGAGCTAAAATCGAAGTGATGCTGGCTGCATTAGTGGTACTATATCGGGGACAGGAAATTTTTTTTCACATTTTTGTACATACCTCAAAAACTGCGCTTTTGAAAGTTATAAAAAACAAATGTTTTTTTGTAGTAAACAAATTAACCTTTCATATGATACCCCACTCAACAAGGTTCAAAACAATTTGTTTTCAATATTTCTAGTCTCAATCCCCTCAAAATAACATTTCAAATGATGAGCCGACCGCTGTTGTTTGAATGAATTGTTCCAAATTTTTTCTTTTGTAATGTTTGAAGTTAAGGAGGGGACAGGAAATTTTTTTCACGTTTTTGAACATAACTCAAAAACTGCGCTTTTGAAAATTACAAAAAAAACTGTTTTGGACTAGAAAAAAATTAACCATTCATATGACACCCTACTCAACACGGTCAAAAATAATTTTTTTGAAGTAAAACTTCTTTAGGCGCGTTATGAGAATTGTGCAACGGAAGTATAAAAAACGAATATAATATTCGGCAAATATACGATACAATTCGATTATGACACACATATTTTAAATATTCACTGGTTTTTGGTGCATTATAGAAATAGTTTATTGTATTTTTCGATGCTTAAAAATTTAACAGAAATTCAATTAAAAACCATAATTTTGTATTAAATTTAATGATTTTCAATCCGAATTTTTGGAGTATTTTCATTTAATTTAATATCAGTTTTCAAAATATTATATGTCTGCTCCATTTTTGTTTACAATGGATGCTTAGACTCGTCAATTAATAAAAATGGCAGCATATTTGGCTTTTTTAAAGGCAGAAAAATAAGTTGTCGCAAATCTTGGTAAATTTATTTTTATTTTTTTATTTGAAATGAAATGAAATGAAATATAAGATGACAAAAAGCTCCGTTTTAAAATTTGAGCAAAATTGAATAACTGGTTGGACTTGGAGCATGTTTGGTGGATCTTTTTGGTTTGTATGGTCAAGTCATTCATTTGTTCATTTGTTATTATATTTTTTATTCACTTATGCAGTCTTGTCCTAAATGTTATATGAGTTGGATGTGTCGATTGTAGATGGTGGTCATGGTGTGGTCATGGTGGTCATTGTGGTCATGGTGGTCATGGTAGTCATGGTGGTAATAGTGGTCATGGTGGTCATGGTGGTCATAGTGGTAATGGTAATCACGGTGTTCACGGTGGTCATGGTGGTTATGGTGGTCATGGTGGTCACCGTGGTCACGGTGATCGTAGTGGTCATGGTGTTCATTGTGGTCATGGTGGTCATAGTAGTCATGGTGGTCATAGTGGTCATGGTGGTCATGGTGGTCATAGTGTCCATGATGGTTATGGTGGTCATGTTGGTCACGGTGGTCATGGTGGTCATGGTGTTCACGGTGGTCATGATGGTCAAGGTGGTCAAGGTGGTCATAGTGGTCATAGTAGTTATCGTAATGGTGGTCATGATGGTCATGGTGTTCACGGGGGTCATGGTGGTCAGGGTGGTCATGGTGGTTATAGTGGTCATGGTGGTTATGGTGGTCATGTTGGTCATGGGGGTCATCGTGGTCATGGTGGTCTGGTGATCATGGTAGTCATAGTGGTCATGGTGGTTATGGTGGTCACGGTGGTCATGGTGGTCACGGTGGTCATGGTGTTCACGGGGTTCATGATGGTCATAGTATACACGGTGGTCATTATGGTCATGGCGGTCATGGCGGTCATGGTGGTCATGGTGATCAAAGTGGTCATGGTAGTCATGGTGGTAATTGTGGTCACGGGGGTCATGGTGGTCATGGTGTTCACGGTGGTCATGATGGTCATGATGGTCATGGTGGTGTCACGGGGATCATGGTGTTTAGAGTTTGCATCCAGGGCTTTCTCGGGCGGGAAAAAATATTTGTGTTGATTAAATTTGTTTTGTTAAATAGAAAAATGAGTGCGTGTAATCTTTGCACGTGGTTGAAATAAATTTTTTTGGCTACTGTGGCAGGTATTAATAAAAAGATGAAATTGTAACAAACTGATTTGTTCCAATATGCCTTTAATCGATATAGTTACGCCACTGTTCAATTTGGTAGGTTTTTTTTTATTACATTGTTATAACGGCTTAATCCTGTCTGTGTAATTTGTACATAATTGTTTGCGTGTGGGTGATTAATTGTTATAATCGTTAATGTTGTTATCAAATTAAAAATCATTCGCAGATCAATTGTGCAAGTGATAAGAAATATTTAAAATTGAATTTAAATAATTAAATTTAAATCTAACTTCTTATAAAAAAAATAAAGTTTAAATTAACTTGAAACAGATCATCTAAAGGAAAAAAAAATCTGATAGTTAAGGTAAATTCTAGTAAATTTATATAATTTCATTAAAGTCAAAAACAAAATTGATTGGTGAATTTGTTTCTTTTCTCTTGTTTCGTGTAGTTTATCGTGGATTAGCAGTTTAAAACTATTACTCATCAATTTGCTAATCCACCGGAATTTAACTGCAAACATTACAGCCCTAATACCGGAATTGTTAATTGTGTATATATTTTGTTGGCGTACAACTGTACAACTATAATTGAGTGCAGTTTTTATTGGAATGAAAATTTGATATTCGGGAAAGAAATCAATAAATCAAAAATAAGAAATAAAAATTAAATAAAGGAGTTCTTAAGAAGAAAAATTATTATGTTGTGATGGATTAGCTCGTTCAAAAGTTTACGAGTTTAGTTTTAAGTTTTTGTGTTTGTGCTAATTTAAAAATTTAATAGGTATAAAAAATACAATCGCCTGGAAAACAATGCCATGGTTTTGGGATTCACAGCTATAGTAATGTTAATGTAAGTTTATTTTTCTTATTTCGTTAATTTATATACACATTTAAATTCGATATTTATTCTTATTAAATAGTTATTCTTATCTAAAATATTAAATAATATCACAGTGAATTTTTATGTTATTAGAAAATCGTACTATTAAATATATGTGTTAAAATAATTATACAATTTATACAGTTGTAAAATATATAAAGCATTATATAGTATGTCTGAACGTCACCAATCTATAGTACCAGTATCGGTAATGCGAATAATGGTTTTTTTTGTAGTATAGTTTTATGTTTGCTTTATTTTTCTTTAACTTTTTTTGAAATAAATACTGTGATTTGATTATCTTAAGTTTAGTTCTTTTTCTTATCAATCTGTACGCGCATGTATTCTTGATCTTGCGAATTGTAAGTGTTTGTAATATGATGTTGTAAACAGGATAGTGCCTGGATGATATCGACATACCACGCTGGGCGTGCAATAAAACATAATGCACGGGGTGGGATTAAGTCCACTACTTTAATGTTCGTGGCATGTTAGGGTTGTTCTGGGAAGTCAATTTGAATTTGCTGTTCAATAGGTTCTGTTTTTTTTTTGTGTTATGAAAAAAGGTTCACATAATCTTGATATTATTTCTTTTACTATTATCGTATGAAACACGATCTTCATATGCAGCACAATCTAGCTCTAAGCAGTTTTGATGACTAGGACCACGCCACCTTCTCTCTGAGTCATAGCCTCGCAAATGTGCTGCGTCATCAAATAACGCTGCTAGAGATTCTGATAACGGCCAAGAATTAATCAAGGTCGTTACAAAATATAATATAAATATGTCATTTTGCAATTTAGAGTTGCATTTCTTAATAATATAATTTACTGTGTAATAAAATGCAACATTTACATAATGTATTACAAAGTCAATTCAATTTATTAGCATAATTGAAATATGAAATTAGAGATTTATGACAAATTTGCTAAATTTATTGAAAATGCATCAATTGTTGTACCAATTGTTAAATTAAGTGGACATGTATTAATAGTGAAATTTAATTTGTAATACGTTGTAAGACTTTATAAAACATGTAAATATGGCTTTTATTACACATTGTTATAAACTATATTATCAAGAATATTACAAAAGAAATTCTAAATTTCAATATAAGATATCCATTTTATTTTATATTTAATATTTTTAGTAATATCTGCTGCAGTGGCCAAAGAAGTTTTACTTCAACAGCGTCTAAAGATTACGCACTTCATTTTTTTTTCAATTTAATTTCCACTCTCAACTACTTCAAAATAACATTTGAAATGATGAGCCGGCTGCTATAGTTTTCGTTCAATTAAGAAAAATAAACGATCATTGAACGAATGGTCGAATTGCGATGTGGTTTTATAAATGACGTCGGCGTGGGCCCAGGGACTATAAATAATATTTTAGATATTTTCTGAACCACAGAGTGGTAATGACGTCAACCATGATCTTTTGGATATCAGAAATGCAGCGAAGTGGCGAGGATTTCTTTTACACAGACATTACAATTTCAACCCCTGAGCTCCACTTATTGTTCTACCAATTTGTATGAACTCTCTGTTTACAGGTCAACATTTTAGAATAAATTTTTTTATAGGTTTAAATTTTACGATTGTGACTAAGTTCATATGTTCTTTTTTCATTTTCTTTGATAAAATTTTATATTACCTCTGTTGAATTGAACATTATGGAATAATCACAAATTTCTATGTTTACAACTTTACAACTTATTCACAAAGCTACTGCTATTGACAATTGACATAACGTTCCTATCTGACAAAAGATTGAAATCTTAAAAATGTTCATTAATACTGGTTTACCATTAAAACGCTGTAAACAAAATGTCAATCAAAGAACTTTGTCATTGTTTATCTTCATTTAGTCTGTGAAAACAAGTTTTCCTTTTATTTTTTATAGATCTACAGAAAATTTATCTTTGACCGTAAACGTACAAAAATAAAATTTGTCTCTATTTTCTTGAACTAACCTTCAAATAAAACAAAACATCAGATTTTCAATATTCATTTATTTAGATTTGTGTTGAATTAATTATGTAGTTAACTGTTAACCAGAAGTGAGTTAGTCTATTGATTAAACATATCATAAGTCAAAATAGTTAGAGATAAACAGAGGATTTTAATCTGTCTGTATACACTTTTTGACAGTTGATTTAGAACAATAATGTGCAATTACACGAGTTATCAGCAATAGTAAACACAGCGCAATTTATTTTAATGTTGAGATGGAGCCGCAACATCTTATATGAAATTAGGTCACATGCAGCAATTTCTATCACCTTCATTCAATTCCAATCACCGATCAGTTTTGGGGTAATTATATACATATTTATTATTCATATCCCATCACTTATTTTAATCATAGTTTCCAATTTCATAACTACTCCCATAACATTTCAATCTGACACAAGATTTAAATCACAAAATTTTTTATTATAATTTTAGAATTACCATCACTAGCGAAAATGTCAATCAAAAATATCTTCCCGTTGGTTTATCGTTAACATTTGTTGTTGGAAAAATGTTCAATATGATTTGAATAATAACATTTTTATCTCTAAGTGTAGCAATTTTAGATAAAAATTATTTTGTTTTTGTTGTCAAACAGCACGTAGGCCGCTAAAAACAAAATACTAGAAATAAATTTCGTTTGATATTATTGTTGCATAGTGCGTTACGTTATTTATGTATTTTTTTTTTTTAGAAAAATCCACTTTGTATTTTTTGCGTTTTCCTTTTTTACACTATAAATTCCCTATTCATCCTGGTGACCTACTTTTGGTGTTTTCATTTTTTGCGTTTTATGTAAAAAATTTTCAGTTTTATGTTATTTTTCCTGTTTGTTTTTTTTTTTTTATTTTTTTGTTATGGAAATTTGTCTAAGGATTAATCTAAATAAATTCAAATTTGTAGGGTAAAAAACGAACAAATAAGGAAAGACGTTTGTCTTTTTGAAGGTGATCGTTAAATTTTATTTGTCGCGGTTTTTGTTTGAGTAAAAGATAAATCACCGTTGAATTTATACAAGACAGGATATATTTGTTTATTTAATGATGTTGATTTGTTAATACTCTGCTGTTGTTTAAATTTGAATAAAAAGGGTTACTTTAAACAACAAATACAGGGCCATTAAAACGATGACAAAAAATTGATTGTCGCATTATCAGAAGTGATAAATAGTACTATATTCGATGGAAACAAATATAAACAGTAATTCAGTAAAGAATTGCACTGGTTCAGGTAGGTGGCCAAGAGATAAGTAGTACCGTTCATATCAGTTAACATTTAAGTGTATGAAATTGTTAACTTTGTGGCGTATATTAAAGCTAAAATATGGAGGGGCTGAAATCTCACAGCTCTGAGATATCAAGACTTCGGTCTGGATTAAGGATTTTGATATAGTTCTCGGCAAACAACTTTTATGACGACATGGTTTTTAGTTTTGGGCAGCGATGTATATCAAACATAACTTTTTGTTAAAGTACATGTTTTTTTTATCTCTGTTTAGAAATTAATTACAAAACTAACACGAAACATCAATACGTTGGCGGAAAATTATAACAGATCATAAATTAACATAATTTAGTGAAAAGATGATACACTCAGCAAACTACTCAAAAACCTCTTCGTTTAGCGTTTCGAGAAAATATTACATTATCACAAATTCATATTTCTTTCAAAATTCCAAAAAAATTGTAAAAATTAAATAAAATCAAACTTTTTTAAAATTCCAAAATTAGAATAAAATCAAATATTTAAACTTTTTCTGAATTCCAATAATATTCCAAAATTCTTAAAAATTCAAACTTTTCCAAAATTCAAAAAATATTGCAAAAATTATTACAACATCAAAATTGAAATAATTTTCAAAATTCCAAAAATTATAATAAAATCAAAAATTTAAAATTTTTCAAAATTCTAAAAATATTCCAAAATTTATTACAAAATCAATAATTAAAACTTTTTCCGAAATTCTAAAAATATTGCAAAAATTATTACAAAATCAAAAATACATACTTTTTCAAAATTCCAGAAATATTTCAAAAACTATAACAAATTTAAAAATTTCCATATCCAATTTCATTTTAAAATTACATTACGTTATAAAAACAGCTACATTTTTTTTCCAAAAAATTGGCTAAAAAATAAATGAAATCATTTTTTGACACACTTGACATTATTTTTTTGACAAACTTATAATGCCATAATCCTCAATAATAATAATAAAATTTCATTTCGAACAAACAATTAATTTGTTTAGAATTTAGAAAAAGTTTAAATATTTGATTTTATTCTAATTTTTGGAATATTTTTAGAATTTTGAAAAATAGAATTTTTGAATCTTAAATATGTTTTTAGAATTTTGAAAAATTTTGAAAAATTTTTAATTTTTGATTTTATTATAATTTTTGGAATATTATTAGAATTTAGAAAAAGTTTAAATATTGATTTTATTCTAATTTTTGGGAATATTTTTAGAATTTTGAAAAATAGAATTTTTGAATTTTAAATATATTTTTAGAATTTTGAAAAAGTTTCAATTTTTGATTTTGTAAGAATTTTTGGAATATTTTTAGAATTTTGAAAAATTCTAAATTTTTGATTTTATTATAATTTTGGGAAAAAGTCTCAATTTTTTGAATTTATAAGAATTTTTGGAATATTTTTAGAATTTAAAAAAGTTTAAATATTTGATTTTATTCTAATTTTTGGAATATTTTTAGAATTTTGAAAAATAGAATTTTTGAATCTTAAATATGTTTTTAGAATTTTGAAAAATTTTGAAAATTTTAAATTTTTGATTTTATTATAATTTTTGGAATATTATTAGAATTTAGAAAAAGTTTAAATATTTGATCTTATTCTAATTTTTGGGAATATTTTTAGAATTTTGAAAAATGGAATTTGGAATTTTAAATATATTTTTAGAATTTTGAAAAAAGTTTCAATTTTTGATTTTGTAAGAATTTTTGGAATGTTTTTAGAATTTTAAAAAATTTAAAATTTTGATTTTATTATAATTTTGGAAAAAGTCTCAATTTTTTGAATTTATAAGAATTTTTGGAATATTTTTAGAATTTAGAAAAAGTTTAAATATTTGATTTTATTCTAATTTTTGGAATATTTTTAGAATTTTAAAAAATAGAATTTTTGAATCTTAAATATGTTTTTAGAATTTTGAAAAATTTTGAAAAATTTTAAATTTTTGATTTTATTATAATTTTTGGAATATTATTAGAATTTAGAAAAAGTTTAAATATTTGATCTTATTCTAATTTTTGGGAATATTTTTAGAATTTTGAAAAATGGAATTTGGAATTTTAAATATATTTTTAGAATTTTGAAAAAAGTTTCAATTTTTGATTTTGTAAGAATTTTTGGAATGTTTTTAGAATTTTAAAAAATTTTAAATTTTTGATTTTATTATAATTTTGGAAAAAGTCTCAATTTTTTGAATTTATAAGAATTTTTGGAATATTTTTAGAATTTAGAAAAGTTTAAATATTTGATTTTATTCTAATTTTTTGGAATAATTTTTAGAATTTTGAAAAATAGAATTTTTGAATCTTAAATATGTTTTAGAATTTTGAAAATTTTGAAAAATTTTAAATTTTTGATTTTATTTATAATTTTTGGAATATTATTAGAATTTAGAAAAAGTTTAAATATTTGATCTTATTCTAATTTTTGGGAATATTTTTAGAATTTTGAAAAATGGAATTTGGAATTTTAAATATATTTTTAGAATTTTGAAAAAAGTTTCAATTTTGATTTTGTAAGAATTTTTGGAATGTTTTTAGAATTTTAAAAAATTTTAAATTTTTGATTTTATTATAATTTTGAAAAAGTCTCAATTTTTTGAATTTATAAGAATTTTTGGAATATTTTTAGAATTAGAAAAAGTTTAAATATTTGATTTTATTCTAATTTTTGGAATATTTTTAGAATTTTGAAAAATAGAATTTTTGAATCTTAAATATGTTTTTAGAATTTTGAAAAATTTTGAAAAATTTTAAATTTTTGATTTTATTATAATTTTTGGAATATTATTAGAATTTAGAAAAAGTTTAAATATTTGATCTTATTCTAATTTTTGGAATATTTTTAGAATTTTGAAAAATGGAATTTGAATTTTAAATATATTTTTAGAATTTTGAAAAAAGTTTCAATTTTTGATTTTGTAAGAATTTTTGGAATGTTTTTAGAATTTTAAAAAATTTTAAATTTTTGATTTTATTATAATTTTGGAAAAAAGTCTCAATTTTTTGAATTTATAAGAATTTTTGGAATATTTTTAGAATTTAGAAAAAGTTTAAATATTTGATTTTATTCTAATTTTTGGAATATTTTTAGAATTTTGAAAAATAGAATTTTTGAATCTTAAATATGTTTTTAGAATTTTGAAAAATTTTGAAAAATTTTAAATTTTTGATTTATTATAATTTTTGGAATATTATTAGAATTTAGAAAAAGTTTAAATATTTGATCTTATTCTAATTTTTGGGAATATTTTTAGAATTTTGAAAATGGAATTTGGAATTTTAAATATATTTTTAGAATTTTGAAAAAAGTTTCAATTTTGATTTTGTAAGAATTTTTGGAATGTTTTTAGAATTTTAAAAAATTTAAAATTTTTGATTTTATTATAATTTTGGAAAAGTCTCAATTTTTTGAATTTATAAGAATTTTTGGAATATTTTTAGAATTTAGAATAAAGTTTAAATATTTGATTTTATTCTAATTTTTGGAATATTTTTAGAATTTTGAAAAATAGAATTTTTGAATCTTAAATATGTTTTTAGAATTTTGAAAAATTTTGAAAAATTTTAAATTTTTGATTTTATTATAATTTTTGGAATATTATTAGAATTTAGAAAAGTTTAAATATTTGATCTTATTCTAATTTTTGGGAATATTTTTAGAATTTTGAAAAATGGAATTTGGAATTTTAAATATATTTTTAGAATTTTGAAAAAAGTTTCAATTTTTGATTTTGTAAGAATTTTTGGAATGTTTTTAGAATTTTAAAAAATTTAAAATTTTTGATTTTATTATAATTTTGGAAAAAGTCTCAATTTTTTGAATTTATAAGAATTTTGGAATATTTTTAGAATTTAGAAAAAGTTTAAATATTTGATTTTATTCTAATTTTTGGAATATTTTTAGAATTTTAAAAATAGAATTTTTGAATCTTAAATATGTTTTTAGAATTTTGAAAAATTTTGAAAAATTTTAAATTTTTGATTTTATTATAATTTTTGGAATATTATTAGAATTTAGAAAAAGTTTAAATATTTGATCTTATTCTAATTTTTGGGAATATTTTAGAATTTTGAAAATGGAATTTGGAATTTTAAATATATTTTTAGAATTTTGAAAAAAGTTTCAATTTTTGATTTTGTAAGAATTTTTGGAATGTTTTTAGAATTTTAAAAAATTTTAAATTTTTGATTTTATTATAATTTTGGAAAAAGTCTCAATTTTTTGAATTTATAAGAATTTTTGGAATATTTTAGAATTTAGAAAAAGTTTAAATATTTGATTTTATTCTAATTTTTGGAATATTTTTAGAATTTTGAAAAATAGAATTTTGAATCTTAAATATGTTTTTAGAATTTTGAAAAATTTTGAAAAATTTTAAATTTTTGATTTTATTATAATTTTTGGAATATTATTAGAATTTAGAAAAAGTTTAAATATTTGATCTTATTCTAATTTTTGGGAATATTTTTAGAATTTTGAAAAATGGAATTTGGAATTTTAAATATATTTTTAGAATTTTGAAAAAAGTTTCAATTTTTGATTTTGTAAGAATTTTTGGAATGTTTTTAGAATTTTAAAAAATTTAAATTTTTGATTTTATTATAATTTTGGAAAAGTCTCAATTTTTTGAATTTATAAGAATTTTTGGAATATTTTTAGAATTTAGAAAAAGTTTAAATATTTGATTTTATTCTAATTTTTGGAATATTTTTAGAATTTTAAAAAATAGAATTTTTGAATCTTAAATATGTTTTTAGAATTTTGAAAAATTTTGAAAAATTTTAAATTTTGATTTTATTATAATTTTTGGAATATTATTAGAATTTAGAAAAAGTTTAAATATTTGATCTTATTCTAATTTTTGGGAATATTTTTAGAATTTTGAAAAATGGAATTTGGAATTTTAAATATATTTTTAGAATTTTGAAAAAAGTTTCAATTTTTGATTTTGTAAGAATTTTGGAATGTTTTTAGAATTTTAAAAAATTTTAAATTTTTGATTTTATTATAATTTTGGAAAAAGTCTCAATTTTTTGAATTTATAAGAATTTTTGGAATATTTTTAGAATTTAGAAAAAGTTTAAATATTTGATTTTATTCTAATTTTTGGAATATTTTTAGAATTTTGAAAAATAGAATTTTTGAATCTTAAATATGTTTTTAGAATTTTGAAAAATTTTGAAAAATTTTAAATTTTTGATTTTATTATAATTTTTGGAATATTATTAGAATTTAGAAAAAGTTTAAATATTTGATCTTATTCTAATTTTTGGGAATATTTTTAGAATTTTGAAAATGGAATTTGGAATTTTAAATATATTTTTAGAATTTTGAAAAAAGTTTCAATTTTGATTTTGTAAGAATTTTTGGAATGTTTTTAGAATTTTAAAAATTTTTAAATTTTTGATTTTATTATAATTTTGGAAAAAGTCTCAATTTTTTGAATTTATAAGAATTTTTGGAATATTTTTAGAATTTAGAAAAAGTTTAAATATTTGATTTTATTCTAATTTTTGGAATATTTTTAGAATTTTGAAAAATAGAATTTTTGAATCTTAAATATGTTTTTAGAATTTTGAAAAATTTTGAAAAATTTTAAATTTTGATTTTATTATAATTTTTGGAATATTATTAGAATTTAGAAAAAGTTTAAATATTTGATCTTATTCTAATTTTTGGGAATATTTTTAGAATTTTGAAAAATGGAATTTGGAATTTTAAATATATTTTTAGAATTTTGAAAAAAGTTTCAATTTTTGATTTTGTAAGAATTTTTGGAATGTTTTTAGAATTTTAAAAAATTTAAAATTTTTGATTTTATTATAATTTTGGAAAAAGTCTCAATTTTTTGAATTTATAAGAATTTTTGGAATATTTTTAGAATTTAGAAAAAGTTTAAATATTTGATTTTATTCTAATTTTTGGAATATTTTTAGAATTTTAAAAAATAGAATTTTTGAATCTTAAATATGTTTTTAGAATTTTGAAAAATTTTGAAAAATTTTAAATTTTTGATTTTATTATAATTTTTGGAATATTATTAGAATTTAGAAAAAGTTTAAATATTTGATCTTATTCTAATTTTTGGGAATATTTTTAGAATTTTGAAAAATGGAATTTGGAATTTTAAATATATTTTTAGAATTTTGAAAAAAGTTTCAATTTTTGATTTTGTAAGAATTTTTGGAATGTTTTTAGAATTTTAAAAAATTTTAAATTTTTGATTTTATTATAATTTTGGAAAAAGTCTCAATTTTTTGAATTTATAAGAATTTTTGGAATATTTTTAGAATTTAGAAAAAGTTTAAATATTTGATTTTATTCTAATTTTTGGAATATTTTTAGAATTTTGAAAAATAGAATTTTTGAATCTTAAATATGTTTTTAGAATTTTGAAAAATTTTGAAAAATTTTAAATTTTTGATTTTATTATAATTTTTGGAATATTATTAGAATTTAGAAAAAGTTTAAATATTTGATCTTATTCTAATTTTTGGGAATATTTTTAGAATTTTGAAAAATGGAATTTGGAATTTTAAATATATTTTTAGAATTTTGAAAAAAGTTTCAATTTTTGATTTTGTAAGAATTTTTGGAATGTTTTTAGAATTTTAAAAAATTTTAAATTTTTGATTTTATTATAATTTTGGAAAAAGTCTCAATTTTTTGAATTTATAAGAATTTTTGGAATATTTTTAGAATTTAGAAAAAGTTTAAATATTTGATTTTATTCTAATTTTTGGAATATTTTTAGAATTTTGAAAAATAGAATTTTTGAATCTTAAATATGTTTTTAGAATTTTGAAAAATTTTGAAAAATTTTAAATTTTTGATTTTATTATAATTTTTGGAATATTATTAGAATTTAGAAAAAGTTTAAATATTTGATCTTATTCTAATTTTTGGGAATATTTTTAGAATTTTGAAAAATGGAATTTGGAATTTTAAATATATTTTTAGAATTTTGAAAAAAGTTTCAATTTTTGATTTTGTAAGAATTTTTGGAATGTTTTTAGAATTTTAAAAAATTTAAAATTTTTGATTTTATTATAATTTTGGAAAAAGTCTCAATTTTTTGAATTTATAAGAATTTTTGGAATATTTTTAGAATTTAGAATAAAGTTTAAATATTTGATTTTATTCTAATTTTTGGAATATTTTTAGAATTTTGAAAAATAGAATTTTTGAATCTTAAATATGTTTTTAGAATTTTGAAAAATTTTGAAAAATTTTAAATTTTTGATTTTATTATAATTTTTGGAATATTATTAGAATTTAGAAAAAGTTTAAATATTTGATCTTATTCTAATTTTTGGGAATATTTTTAGAATTTTGAAAAATGGAATTTGGAATTTTAAATATATTTTTAGAATTTTGAAAAAAGTTTCAATTTTTGATTTTGTAAGAATTTTTGGAATGTTTTTAGAATTTTAAAAAATTTAAAATTTTTGATTTTATTATAATTTTGGAAAAAGTCTCAATTTTTTGAATTTATAAGAATTTTTGGAATATTTTTAGAATTTAGAAAAAGTTTAAATATTTGATTTTATTCTAATTTTTGGAATATTTTTAGAATTTTAAAAAATAGAATTTTTGAATCTTAAATATGTTTTTAGAATTTTGAAAAATTTTGAAAAATTTTAAATTTTTGATTTTATTATAATTTTTGGAATATTATTAGAATTTAGAAAAAGTTTAAATATTTGATCTTATTCTAATTTTTGGGAATATTTTTAGAATTTTGAAAAATGGAATTTGGAATTTTAAATATATTTTTAGAATTTTGAAAAAAGTTTCAATTTTTGATTTTGTAAGAATTTTTGGAATGTTTTTAGAATTTTAAAAAATTTTAAATTTTTGATTTTATTATAATTTTGGAAAAAGTCTCAATTTTTTGAATTTATAAGAATTTTTGGAATATTTTTAGAATTTAGAAAAAGTTTAAATATTTGATTTTATTCTAATTTTTGGAATATTTTTAGAATTTTGAAAAATAGAATTTTTGAATCTTAAATATGTTTTTAGAATTTTGAAAAATTTTGAAAAATTTTAAATTTTTGATTTTATTATAATTTTTGGAATATTATTAGAATTTAGAAAAAGTTTAAATATTTGATCTTATTCTAATTTTTGGGAATATTTTTAGAATTTTGAAAAATGGAATTTGGAATTTTAAATATATTTTTAGAATTTTGAAAAAAGTTTCAATTTTTGATTTTGTAAGAATTTTTGGAATGTTTTTAGAATTTTAAAAAATTTTAAATTTTTGATTTTATTATAATTTTGGAAAAAGTCTCAATTTTTTGAATTTATAAGAATTTTTGGAATATTTTTAGAATTTAGAAAAAGTTTAAATATTTGATTTTATTCTAATTTTTGGAATATTTTTAGAATTTTGAAAAATAGAATTTTTGAATCTTAAATATGTTTTTAGAATTTTGAAAAATTTTGAAAAATTTTAAATTTTTGATTTTATTATAATTTTTGGAATATTATTAGAATTTAGAAAAAGTTTAAATATTTGATCTTATTCTAATTTTTGGGAATATTTTTAGAATTTTGAAAAATGGAATTTGGAATTTTAAATATATTTTTAGAATTTTGAAAAAAGTTTCAATTTTTGATTTTGTAAGAATTTTTGGAATGTTTTTAGAATTTTAAAAAATTTAAAATTTTTGATTTTATTATAATTTTGGAAAAAGTCTCAATTTTTTGAATTTATAAGAATTTTTGGAATATTTTTAGAATTTAGAATAAAGTTTAAATATTTGATTTTATTCTAATTTTTGGAATATTTTTAGAATTTTGAAAAATAGAATTTTTGAATCTTAAATATGTTTTTAGAATTTTGAAAAATTTTGAAAAATTTTAAATTTTTGATTTTATTATAATTTTTGGAATATTATTAGAATTTAGAAAAAGTTTAAATATTTGATCTTATTCTAATTTTTGGGAATATTTTTAGAATTTTGAAAAATGGAATTTGGAATTTTAAATATATTTTTAGAATTTTGAAAAAAGTTTCAATTTTTGATTTTGTAAGAATTTTTGGAATGTTTTTAGAATTTTAAAAAATTTTAAATTTTTGATTTTATTATAATTTTGGAAAAAGTCTCAATTTTTTGAATTTATAAGAATTTTTGGAATATTTTTAGAATTTAGAAAAAGTTTAAATATTTGATTTTATTCTAATTTTTGGAATATTTTTAGAATTTTGAAAAATAGAATTTTTGAATCTTAAATATGTTTTTAGAATTTTGAAAAATTTTGAAAAATTTTAAATTTTTGATTTTATTATAATTTTTGGAATATTATTAGAATTTAGAAAAAGTTTAAATATTTGATCTTATTCTAATTTTTGGGAATATTTTTAGAATCTTGAAAAATGGAATTTGGAATTTTAAATATATTTTTAGAATTTTGAAAAAAGTTTCAATTTTTGATTTTGTAAGAATTTTTGGAATGTTTTTAGAATTTTAAAAAATTTTAAATTTTTGATTTTATTATAATTTTGGAAAAAGTCTCAATTTTTTGAATTTATAAGAATTTTTGGAATATTTTTAGAATTTAGAAAAAGTTTAAATATTTGATTTTATTCTAATTTTTGGAATATTTTTAGAATTTTGAAAAATAGAATTTTTGAATCTTAAATATGTTTTTAGAATTTTGAAAAATTTTGAAAAATTTTAAATTTTTGATTTTACTATAATTTTTGGAATATTATTAGAATTTAGAAAAAGTTTAAATATTTGATCTTATTCTAATTTTTGGGAATATTTTTAGAATTTTGAAAAATGGAATTTGGAATTTTAAATATATTTTTAGAATTTTGAAAAAAGTTTCAATTTTTGATTTTGTAAGAATTTTTGGAATGTTTTTAGAATTTTAAAAAATTTAAAATTTTTGATTTTATTATAATTTTGGAAAAAGTCTCAATTTTTTGAATTTATAAGAATTTTTGGAATATTTTTAGAATTTAGAATAAAGTTTAAATATTTGATTTTATTCTAATTTTTGGAATATTTTTAGAATTTTGAAAAATAGAATTTTTGAATCTTAAATATGTTTTTAGAATTTTGAAAAATTTTGAAAAATTTTAAATTTTTGATTTTATTATAATTTTTGGAATATTATTAGAATTTAGAAAAAGTTTAAATATTTGATCTTATTCTAATTTTTGGGAATATTTTTAGAATTTTGAAAAATGGAATTTGGAATTTTAAATATATTTTTAGAATTTTGAAAAAAGTTTCAATTTTTGATTTTGTAAGAATTTTTGGAATGTTTTTAGAATTTTAAAAAATTTAAAATTTTTGATTTTATTATAATTTTGGAAAAAGTCTCAATTTTTTGAATTTATAAGAATTTTTGGAATATTTTTAGAATTTAGAATAAAGTTTAAATATTTGATTTTATTCTAATTTTTGGAATATTTTTAGAATTTTGAAAAATAGAATTTTTGAATCTTAAATATGTTTTTAGAATTTTGAAAAATTTTGAAAAATTTTAAATTTTTGATTTTATTATAATTTTTGGAATATTATTAGAATTTAGAAAAAGTTTAAATATTTGATCTTATTCTAATTTTTGGGAATATTTTTAGAATTTTGAAAAATGGAATTTGGAATTTTAAATATATTTTTAGAATTTTGAAAAAAGTTTCAATTTTTGATTTTGTAAGAATTTTTGGAATGTTTTTAGAATTTTAAAAAATTTTAAATTTTTGATTTTATTATAATTTTGGAAAAAGTCTCAATTTTTTGAATTTATAAGAATTTTTGGAATATTTTTAGAATTTAGAAAAAGTTTAAATATTTGATTTTATTCTAATTTTTGGAATATTTTTAGAATTTTGAAAAATAGAATTTTTGAATCTTAAATATGTTTTTAGAATTTTGAAAAATTTTGAAAAATTTTAAATTTTTGATTTTATTATAATTTTTGGAATATTATTAGAATTTAGAAAAAGTTTAAATATTTGATCTTATTCTAATTTTTGGGAATATTTTTAGAATCTTGAAAAATGGAATTTGGAATTTTAAATATATTTTTAGAATTTTGAAAAAAGTTTCAATTTTTGATTTTGTAAGAATTTTTGGAATGTTTTTAGAATTTTAAAAAATTTTAAATTTTTGATTTTATTATAATTTTGGAAAAAGTCTCAATTTTTTGAATTTATAAGAATTTTTGGAATATTTTTAGAATTTAGAAAAAGTTTAAATATTTGATTTTATTCTAATTTTTGGAATATTTTTAGAATTTTGAAAAATAGAATTTTTGAATCTTAAATATGTTTTTAGAATTTTGAAAAATTTTGAAAAATTTTAAATTTTTGATTTTACTATAATTTTTGGAATATTATTAGAATTTAGAAAAAGTTTAAATATTTGATCTTATTCTAATTTTTGGGAATATTTTTAGAATTTTGAAAAATGGAATTTGGAATTTTAAATATATTTTTAGAATTTTGAAAAAAGTTTCAATTTTTGATTTTGTAAGAATTTTTGGAATGTTTTTAGAATTTTAAAAAATTTTAAATTTTTGATTTTATTATAATTTTGGAAAAAGTCTCAATTTTTTGAATTTATAAGAATTTTTGGAATATTTTTAGAATTTAGAAAAAGTTTAAATATTTGATTTTATTCTAATTTTTGGAATATTTTTAGAATTTTAAAAAATAGAATTTTTGAATCTTAAATATGTTTTTAGAATTTTGAAAAATTTTGAAAAATTTTAAATTTTTGATTTTATTATAATTTTTGGAATATTATTAGAATTTAGAAAAAGTTTAAATATTTGATCTTATTCTAATTTTTGGGAATATTTTTAGAATTTTGAAAAATGGAATTTGGAATTTTAAATATATTTTTAGAATTTTGAAAAAAGTTTCAATTTTTGATTTTGTAAGAATTTTTGGAATGTTTTTAGAATTTTAAAAAATTTTAAATTTTTGATTTTATTATAATTTTGGAAAAAGTCTCAATTTTTTGAATTTATAAGAATTTTTGGAATATTTTTAGAATTTAAAAAAAGTTTAAATATTTGATTTTATTCTAATTTTTGGAATATTTTTAGAATTTTAAAAAATAGAATTTTTGAATCTTAAATATGTTTTTAGAATTTTGAAAAATTTTGAAAAATTTTAAATTTTTGATTTTATTATAATTTTTGGAATATTATTAGAATTTAGAAAAAGTTTAAATATTTGATCTTATTCTAATTTTTGGGAATATTTTTAGAATTTTGAAAAATGGAATTTGGAATTTTAAATATATTTTTAGAATTTTGAAAAAAGTTTCAATTTTTGATTTTGTAAGAATTTTTGGAATGTTTTTAGAATTTTAAAAAATTTTTAATTTTTGATTTTATTATAATTTTGGAAAAAGTCTCAATTTTTTGAATTTATAAGAATTTTTGGAATATTTTTAGAATTTAAAAAAAGTTTAAATATTTGATTTTATTCTAATTTTTGGAATATTTTTAGAATTTTTGAATCTTAAATATGTTTTTAGAATTTTGAAAAAATTTTCAATTTTTGATTTTGTAAGAATTTTTGGAATATTTTTAGAATTTTGAAAAATTCTAAATTTTTGATTTTATTATAATTTTGGAAAAAGTCTCAATTTTTTGAATTTATAAGAATTTTGGAATATTTTTAGAATTTAAAAAAAGTTTAAATATTTGATTTTATTCTAATTTTTGGAATATTTTTAGAATTTTTGAATCTTAAATACGTTTTTAGAATTTTGAAAAATTTTAAATTTTTGATTTTATTATAATTTTGGAAAAAGTCTCAATTTTTTGAATTTATAAGAACTTTTTCGAATATTATTAGAATTTAGAAAAATTTTAATTCAAACTTTTTCCAAAATTCTAAAAATATTGCAAAAATTATAACAATATTTCAAATTTTTTTCAAAACTCCAAAAAAATTCTAAAAATTAGAATAAAATCAAATATTTAAACTTTTTCTTAATTCCAATATTCCAAAAATTCTTAAAAATTCAAACTTTTTCCAAAAATCTAAAAATATTGCAAAAATTATTACGAAATCAAGAATTGAAAGTTTTTTCAAAATTCCAAAAATTATAATAAAATTTAAAATCTTTCAAAATTCTTAAAAAATTTCAAAAATTCTTACATATTTTCAAAATTCTGAATAATATATAAAATTCAAAAATTAGGTTTTTTCCAAAACTAAAAATTTTGCAAAAATTATGACAAAATCAAAAATTCAAAACTTTTTCCAAAATTCTAAAAATATTCTCAATAATAATAATAAAATTTCATTTCAAACAAACAATTTTATTTTTTCTAAAAATTGGGTAAAAATAAATAAAAATCTTTCTTTTGACACACTTGACAGCATTTTTTTGACAAACTTATAATGCAATAATCTAGTTTTTGGTCTCACATACCAATCCCAACCATCAAGTTTCTCCAAATTTAATGTTCCTACTCGTAATCACTTAAAATGAACGTTTTTTAAGCCAAAAATATGCAAATTTCCTTGTTTTGACACACATAATGATTTTTTTGACACACTTCCGGTACAGTTATCGAATGCAGCGTCCTTTCGGACCTGTCCCTTAAGTATACCTTTTTTAGAAAAAAAATTTTTGAAATCCCTCCAGCGGTTTTCCCTGCAGCGTAGGTAATGACGGCGGCCGGACGGACGGCCGGCCGGCCGGCAGACAGATATACATTTTTTTTTTTGCTTTTTTAGAATCAGGAGGTCCTAAAACGTCGAGAAATGTCAAAAAAAGTGGGGGTAAGAATTTCACTTTGAGCTCATGAATGTAATACTTAGGTCTGTAATGGGCCTGTAGATTGGCCATCAAGCCCACGACAAGGTATGACCCAACAAGAGGTCCCCCATCTTTGACCATATATCTATTATTTTATTCCAGATACGATAGACTTGTCTATAAAAAAGTCTAGTCGTAGTTTATGGCGACCAACAAGAATCTTCAGCAAAAGCAGCAGATAAAGGAACATCAAGTAACAAGTCAACAATATCAAATTAAAAGTAGTCAACAAGCTACGTTAACAAGTTATGGGAAACAACTCACAGAAACCTGAGAAAGAAGAAGAAGTGATTATCACAAATGGGGCTGGTTCAGCAACGAACCTGAATGTTGGAGCTAGCACGGATGAAATAAAGAAGATTGAAATAATTACGATCGTGGTGGTAATAGTGTTGATAATACTGTACGTTATGCATAGGATGAGAGCTTACTTTAATAAGAAAATTGTCAGAGCTGTGGTGAAAACCAACGCAGCCACGGAAAGCGTGGTTAATTCAAGAAAATGCAGAAGAATGTAAAGCGTTAGCAATATTATAAATAGATAAATATAAGTTAGATTAGAAAGAATTTTTTTTTATTTTTGTAACAGACCAAAATATATATAGAGAAAGATAAATTACATTTTTTTGATGGATACATTGATTAGGGCTGAAAAATTGATTAAAGAGGTTTGTGTCATCGAGTCAATTTTAAAAGAAGACAAAACTGTAACACCGCATGTGTTAGAGAAATTCTCTGAAGATTTAGAAGGGTTAAGGGATAAATTTGGGGATTTATCCAAGACTTTAATTCTCGAACTTGATAGTGCCGAATTTGATAAACTAAAGAAGCGGTTCACTACAAGCTTCAGATCGGTGAAGCAAATATTATCTGAATATTAGATAAAGTCTAGTGAAAGTGCAAAAATGGCTAGTTTCGATATTGTTGCTACTTACAAACTGATTCCTCAGTTTGAAGGCAAAAACACAGAGGTAGAAAATTTTCTAAACTTAGTTAAGTTTCTACACGATACTTTGAGGGACCAGGTGGAAAAATCGAAGTTAATAGACTTCATTTTTCAAACCAAGTTATCGGAAAAAGCAAAAATTTCACTAGCTGCGTATAAAAAACCCGACTCTTTGGAAGAGTTTACAAACTTATTTAAAACTGCTTTTAAAAGTCGTGTTTCAGCTTCAAAGATACATGCTGAATTATCGAATGTCAGACAAGCGAATTTGTCTGCAGACCAGTATGGTCACAAGATAGAAAGTTTAATTGCAAAACTCAACGCGGTTCAAATCGCAAAAAAGGGCGAAACGAACAGGAACATAATCTCAGACTTAAACAACCAGATAGGGTTGAACAGTTTTAAGTCAGGGTTAAATGAGCCACTGAGAACAACGATAAACGCGTCGCGGCCATGTAGCTTAAAGGATGCTATTGAGTTGGCAAGAGAGATAGATGACCAAAACCAAGCCCAGGTATTGAATTATGGGACTAGGTTCCAGAAAAATAAGAATTATAATAGGAATAATTTCCATCAAGGAGAAGTAGTAAATAGGAATTTTAATCCCAGAAGAGGATATAATAATTTTAATAATAATAATTTCAATAAAAATTATAATAATAATAATAATAAAGGAAGGTCTGATACTTACCGTAATAATAGTTACAATAATACAAGTGGTAATAAAAATAGAAATAGGAGAATTAATGTAGTTAGCTCGGGAAACGACGAGTTAGTCTCCGAAGAAGTGGTTTCGAGAGGCTCAGAGAGTCAAGAATAGTAGATTTTAATGATAATAAAGAACCACTAAAAATTTTTAATATAAGGAGTAGCACATCAAATTTTGTAATCACAAAGACTAACATAACGGGAAAAATGGTATCTTTTTTGATTGATACGGGAGCAAATATTTCGCTCATTAAAGAAAATGTAATCAGCAGGGATATAGAGCTGATAGATGAACGGTGTAAGATTACTGGTGTAACGAAAGAGGAGTCACGTACATTAGGGATGACGACAGTAAGAATAAATTTTGATGATGTAGAAGTGGTTCAGAAATTACATGTGGTGAACGAAGAATTTCCGATAGGCACGGACGGAATTCTTGGCAGAGATTTTTTGAAAAGGAACTTATGTATCATTGACTATGAGACATTTACATTGTCAATTTATGTGAACGGCAAAGAAATTTTTGTTCCAATGAAGACGAAGTTACCAGAGAATAATAGATTTGTGATACCAGCACGAACTCAGATAATTAAAGCTATGGACATGAGCGTTGCTGAGGATAGTGTGATACTTAACGAGGAGTTACAAGAGGGTGTATTTATTGCCCATTCCTTAGTTCCATCAAAAGGAATTGTGCCTGTAAAAATTGTAAATACCTTAGATAGAGATGTAATAGTAGAAACATTTTCACCAAAGATGACACCATTACGTGACTATTACGTGATCAACACTTTCAAGAAGAAAAACGTCATGAAGTCAGATAAAGAAGAAAGGTATAAGAGGTTATTGGAAGAACTAGAAATAGACAGCTTAGATGATGCAGCAAGAAATTCGATTTTGAGAATATGTGAGCAGATATTTTCCACTTAACGGGGGACAAGTTAACAACTAACAATTTCTACAAGCAGACAATTTCTACAGTAGATAAAAGTCCAGTTTATATAAAAAATTATAGACTACCGCAATCGCAAATAGAGGAAATTAACAAGCAAGTTGATGAATTAGTAAAGGATGGCATGGTGGAAGGCTCAACGAGTCCTTTTAATTCACCATTACTCATTGTGCCAAAACATAGTGATTCTTTGGAAAAGAAGTGGCGTTTGGTTGTTGATTTTCGGCAATTGAACAAAAAGATTATGGATGACAAATTCCCCTTAACAAGATTAGATGATATTTTGGATAATCTTGGTAGAGCAAAGTATTTTTCAACTTTAGATTTAACAAGCTCGTTTCACCAAATAGAACTGGAAAAAGAATCAAGACCATTGACAGCATTTTCAACAAATAAAGGACATTTTCAATTCAAAAGTTTACCTTTTGGTTTGAAAATATCAACTAATAGTTTTCAACGGATGTTATCGATAGCTCTAGCTGGTCTAGAAGCCGAGGCATTTCTTTATGTGGATGACATTATAATATTTGAATGCAGTATAAACCATCATAATGCGAACTTGATTAAGACTTTTGAAAGGCTGAGGAAGTACAATTTGAAGTTGAATCCAAAGAAATGTAATTTCCTGAAGACAGAGGTGACGTATCTAGGTCATCAGATAACGAGCGAAGGAATACGGACAGATCCAAGGAAATTCGAAGTTATCAACAATTATCCTGTTCCAACAGATGCAGACGGAACGAAGAGATTCATCGCATTCTGTAATTATTACAGAAGATTTATTCCGAATTTCGCAGAGATTGCAAAACCCCTGAATAGATTGAGTAAGAAGGATGTACCATTTGAGTGGACTGTAGAATGTGAAGAAGCATTTATAACACTGAAAAACAAATTAATCAATCCACCAATTTTAAGATATCCTAATTTTGAAGAGAAGTTTATTATAACTACAGATGCATCAAATTTTGCACTTGGAGCTGTATTATCGCAGGGCGAGATAGGGAAAGATCTACCAATTTCGTATGCTAGTAGGTCATTGAACAAGCATGAGTTGAATAAGCCGATAATAGAGAAGGAGTTGTTAAGTATACACTGGGCTATAAATTTCTTTAGACCGTATGTCTATGGAAGAAAGTTTGTGGTAGTGACAGACCACAGACCACTGGTGAGTTTATTCACACATAAGAACCCATCATCAAAATTAACAAGAATCAGACTAGATTTATCTGATTATGATTTCGAGATAGTTTACAAACAAGGTAAAATTAATACGAATGCAGATGCATTGTCGAGAATAGAGATAAATTCGGACACGCTGAAGGCGATGATACCGACTTCCATTGTAAATGCCGTAAAGACGAGAGCTATGACAAGAAAGGAGGAGAAGATTGAGGATAAGACCACAGAGATGAAGACGGAGTGCACGCTGTATTCATGGAACTGTACATCGATATCAGAAGTTAAAAATATGAGAAAATTGTCATTTGAAAATATAAACTCACGTGAGAAGATTTTAGAGAAATGTATGGATTACAAAGATAATAAACAAAGTTTCCAAATAAGAAAACTAAGTAAGAAAATGAAAGAAGGAATTTTAGTAATATACAGTGAAAATCCGCGCATCACCTTAGGGAATGTATTGGAGAAACTTATATTTGGAATGAAAAGTAAAAATATAGATTATCTAGCGCTAGAGATAAACGATGATATATTCAAACACTTAGGTGTCACTGAATTCAAGGAAGAATTTAATAAACTGCAGTATAAATTGAATAATATAGATAAAAAGGAAACAAATTTAAAGATAGTATTATATGAAGCTCCACAAACGATTATGGATAAAGGCAAAATGGAAGAGTTGATAGAGATTTACCATAACACACTACATACAGGCGGGCACTCAGGTGTCAAAAGAACCATGAATAAATTGAAACAGAAATATGTTTGGATGGATATGAGCAAGATGATAAAAAGTTATGTTAGAAATTGTGAATTATGTGCCAAGAATAAACAGATAAGGAATACAAAAGAAGAATTAACCATAACAGACACACCTACGTCGAGTTTCGAGACAATTTCGATGGATACTGTCGGTCCATTGCGATTAACGGGTAGCAATAGGTATATTTTGACTATTCAATGTGATTTGACGAAATATTTTAAAGCAATACCTATCGAGAACAAAGAGGCGAAAACCATAGCCAAAGCGCTAACAGAGAAATTTATTTTAAAGTACGGGAATTTTAAGACTTTAAAAACGGACTTGGGTACAGAATTTGTAAACGAAATAATGAAAAATGTGTGTACACTCTTTAAAATATCCCATGTAACTTCGACACCGTATCATCATGAGACACTTGGTTCTATCGAAAGAAACCATCGAGTGTTGAATGAATACTTGTTGTCGTTCACAAATGATTACAACTGGGAAGAATGGATTCCATATTTTGTGTTTTGTTATAATATAACCCCACATTCTGATACTGGTTATAGTCCATATGAGTTAGTTTTTGGGAAGTTAATAACTCTCCCATCAGATCAAAGATTTGTAAATAATGCGCCAATCTATAATTTTGATTAGTACGCTGATGAACTGAGATTTCGCTTGCAGCAAGCTCATAATAGAGCAAGAGATTTACTAATCGCGGCAAAGGTTAATAGAAAGAAGACGTACGATAGAGTCATAAATCCGTTAGATATTAGCATAGGTGATGAATTCTGGTTAAAACAAGGAGAGAGGAATAAATTGGATCCACCATTTAGTGGACCATATGAAGTTTTAGAGATTAAGGATTGCAATGTAAAAATTAAGATAGGCAATATAGAAAAATTTATTCATAAGAACAGATTAAAAAAGAAATGTAAGGTAGATTAGGCTCATAGTAGAATTAAGCTGATGATATTATGAAATTTTCTCAGATTAAATACATAAAATAATAAAACATAAGATAAGAAATAGTGCTTGTTATACTGATAAATAATCTCAAATATTGTAAATTGTGATATAGCATAATATGTATATAGATAAGTCAAAATTTTGTAAACCCTACCGGCAAAATCATAGTACAAATACGAGGACGATTCAGTTATATTGAGTACTCAAAATACAAATAACTTTGGGACAAAAATCCAATAATGGATTGGATTGTCCTTAGATTTGTTCAATAAGTTTGGTCCAAAATCGTCCACGCGTCCGATGTCCAGACAAATATCCATACCATCCTTAAAACTGTCCAATACAAATACTGAAGTAATAAGTTATGGACAAAATCAAGGAATATCCAAAAATAAATACCAATATATTGTATTATTTCAAAAACTTTTATTGATAAATATATAGTTATTTTATGATAAACTTACATACGTTCCTAAAAAATATCCTATATTACATCCTTAATGCAAATATGACAGCAAAAAGTATGGACAAATTCAAGGAATATTCACAAATAAATACAAATATATTAAATGCATTTATAAAAATTTTATTCCATATGTATGAAAAAAATTTAAAAATAAAGTTAAATTACATTATCTTAAAAATTATATTATAAGCACATAGTGTCTTCCTATATCTAAATATATATATTACAATACGTATCGGTATATGGGTCATTCTTTTTCAACTCGGCTACCGGCTTTGCCCAAAAATATTTTCAATTAATATAACCTTACATGGTCTTGTTTTTTAGCTTAATATTTCTTCTTTCGAAGGCCAAGGGTCTTGTTTTAAAATTATAGAAAAAGGCTGCTAGGTTGAATTGTACTGACCAAGATCAAGGAAGAGAAATTTAAAATTTGAAAACGAAGAATAAAAATTTTTTTTATTATATTCAAACATTGGTTTCTATGTCAAGAAATACGTAAATTTTACTGCGTATTTAAGCTGCGTTTTTAGGTAAGTTTTTCATTTCTACAAGTAGTTTTCATATTATGTTAAAATCCTGTTACTGTTGTTGTATTTTGAATTTTTTTACGTATGTATTTTTATTTGCTTTTGGTGTATTAACAAATATGACGATTATATTAACCTTCGCGTGAACAGTATCTACCCGGGTAGATATCACGGTTTTTGTAATTCAATAACTTTAAGAGTTTTTAACCAATCATCATGCCTGTTCAGCTATGTGATCAATTTTTAAATTGATTTCGCAAAATTTGAGAAAAAAATATTTTGGACTTCCTTTTAACACTTTTTTTTGGATTTTTATGGTTTTTTTTACGCAAGAAAACAATATCTACCCGGGTAGATATTTTTACCTCGGGTTTTATATGAATATAAATACACGTTTGGGTAGGGTAGGTATTTTTTTCCTTTTTTCTTATATGAAAATTTTTACTGGTCAATGTGAAAAACAAGTAACTTTATTTTTAAATATATGCTTTTATTGTATGCTTACACAAAAGTAAAATAAATACACAGTTACGTTTGCAGATATTATGATTTATGTAATATCTACCGGGGTAGATACTGTTCATATCAGTAGCTAAAAATTTCCGTTCACGCGAAGGTTAACAAATTTTTTGATTTTGTGTTGCTTCTCTTTTTTTAAAGCAATAACAAGGATAAACAGATTACAATAAGTTAAATGTAAGTTGTAAAATGTAAGCAAGTTAAATGATTGGCCAAAACTGAAATAGATTGTTAACATAATACAAAAAATATTTTCATCAAAAACGCTCATATCAGTTTTTGGCCAAAGCAGTTTTTGTTTTCTCTTACGTATTTTTGTCAGTCTTAAAACTTAAACCTACTTATTTTTACAAAAAAACTATAGCTAATCGTCTTAATATAAATTTAAATCCGAACATTGATACTTATAGACCAAGCTCCCACGACACTTTAGTCTACCTCACATGTAACCTCTGTGCAATTGGGTTTAGCTTATATAACCTTTTTCAGAAAATATCTATCCAGTGGCCGACTTTCTCTTTTACGTTAATTAATATTTTTAATTAATTTTTGTAATCACTAATTACAAAAGCCTACTTATTTGGAAAGTAACCTCGCTGAAATTTCTTGATATAATTGAGACTTTTGTATAATTTAAGAAAATCTTGGTCTGCCTTGAGATTTTTGTTTTAAAGTACCTGGCAGACCTAATTGAATGGATGAAAAATTGATGCCATAGTTACCCCACATGTAACCTCGCTGAAATTTCTTGACATAATTGAGACTTTTGTTTAGTTACAAAAAACGTTGATCGGCCTTGAAATTTTTGTTTTTAAGTGCCTGGCAGACCTAATTGAATGGATGAAAAATTGATGCCATAGTTACCCCACATGTAACCTCGCTGAAATTTCTTGACATAATTGAGACTTTTGTTTAGTTACAAAAAATGTTGGTCGGCCTTGAAATTTTTGTTTTTAAGTGCCTGGCAGACCTAATTAAATAGATGAAAAATTGAGGCCATAGTTACCCCACATGTAACCTTGCTGAAATTTCTTGACATAATTGAGACTTTCGTTTAGTTACAGAAAACTTTGGCCGGCCTTAAGATTTTTGTTTTTAAGTGCCAGGCAGACCTAATTGAATGGATGAAAAATTGATGCCATATATACCCCACATGTAACCTCGCTGGAATTTCTTGACATAATTGAGACTTTTGTTTAGTTACAAAAAATGTTGGTCGGCCTTGAAATTTTTGTTTTTAAGTGCCTGGCAGACCTAATTGAATGGATGAAAAATTGATGCCATAGTTACCTCACATGTAACCTTCTCCAGATTTTTGTATATAAAAGAGTACATCTTGTCTAATAAAAAAACATCTGTCGGCCTCGCAAAAAACATTAATAAATATAGCCGACGTTATTTTTAATAAATGACATCGCGCGCGAGAATAATGCATTACACCAGCAGTTTGAATTTTAGAATGGTTCGGTAACAATTTTCAATAATTATATTTTTTGACATTTTATTGTTAATAATTTCGATGATGTTGATAATTTAATAATAACTATATACTGCCACACATCCAGTATATACTATATACTGCCACACATCCATAAAAAGTTAGATAAAAGAACTTAATATAAGAGATTTTTTTATTACAAATAATTTTAACAAAACCAATTATAATTCAATACTTTTAAAATAATATTTTAATATTTCATATTTAATTTTATAATTTTTATCATATTTTGCTAGTAAATAATAGTAGAAAACAAAAAGAATATTTAAGTCCTTTCATATTTACATCAAGAAAGCGGTCATCCGTCGATATCATCAAAACAATCCAGTTCTGTTCGATCATTGTCATCGTCGTCATCATTTTCCTCATAGAATTTATCGTCCTGTAGAAGAACATCTTCTACGCGTTGAGGAAGTGATGATCCTTTGTACCAAAGTGGTTTTAATTTTTGATCTTCGAGAAGCCAACCGTTTTCCTCAGGACGATAAACCATGCATTCAGCATTTGTGGCGTTTTGCCACATAGAGTTAATAAAAATAGTGCGTAATACTATTGGGTTGAAGAGAACGCCAGCACGGAGGAATTAAAGAGCTGTCAAATTTTTTTAGTTTTTTTAAAAAATATTCATGCTGATTATTAGCAGTGTAGAACTGTTGGAATATTTCATATCTCGCAGCATTTACAGCTTTACAATTTTTAATGTTGTAGAATTCTACTGTAAACGCCTGCAAATTTTCCATTTTGTCGTCGTCTTAAATATCAATTGGAGTTGTCAATGATATAAAGAGATTTTGGAATTTGAGTAATTTTTCTAAAATATTGAACGGCCGAATTTTACCTTTTTTAACAAAGGTATAGTCTGATCCCGTATAAGCGTGGAACCCAGGCAGACTGCGGCATAATCGTTCACCTAATATTTCTGCCAAACGTGAACAATTATAATATAAAATGTCATTATGGTTATCAAAACATTGTAACCATATTTCTACGTTCAAAAATTTATAATAATTACCCAATAAAATAATGAGTATGTCGGTATCTGAAGCCTGGATTACTATTGTCTGTAAATATAGTAACATTTTTGTCCTTTTCCTCACATACAAAACAGATTTTAAACTTTAAATTATTCATAATAACAACCCTTTAGAAAAACAAATTATTTTATATATCTATATTAAAAAATTAAACGACTTGAAAAAATATGTAAAACTCTTTTTTCACTTAAAAGTACGCCGAACAATGTAGTTTTACGCTTCACACTCGATGGTAGCAATAAACAAATTGTATATAAAACAAAAAAGTGTGTAAAATAGTCAAAGAGATATGAAACTTCAAAGATTGCTGCGTTTTAGGTATTTTTTTAATGCATGTATGGAAGCATATAGTAAGAATGTTCCAGATTATTATAATAATCATGAAAATTGTTTATTATTAAATTATCAATATCATCGAAATTAAATAATTATTGAAAATTGTTACCGAACCATTCTAAAATTCAAACTGCTGGTGTAATGCATTATTCTCGCGTACGATGTCATTTATTAAAAATAACGTCGGCTATATTTATTAATGTTTTTTGCGAGGCCGACAGATGTTTTTTTATTAGACAAGATGTACTCTTTTATATACAAAAATCTGGAGAAGGTTACATGTGAGGTAACTATGGCATCAATTTTTCATCCATTCAATTAGGTCTGCCAGGCACTTAAAAACAAAAATTTCAAGGCCGACCAACATTTTTTGTAACTAAACAAAAGTCTCAATTATGTCAAGAAATTCCAGCGAGGTTACATGTGGGGTATATATGGCATCAATTTTTCATCCATTCAATTAGGTCTGCCTGGCACTTAAAAACAAAAATCTTAAGGCCGACCAAAGTTTTCTGTAACTAAACGAAAGTCTCAATTATGTCAAGAAATTTCAGCGAGGTTACATGTGGGGTAACTATGGCATCAATTTTTCATCTATTTAATTAGGTCTGCCAGGCACTTAAAAACAAAAATTTCAAGGCCGACCAACATTTTTTGTAACTAAACAAAAGTCTCAATTGTGTCAAGAAATTTCAGCGAGG
The DNA here is from genome assembly GCA_963693315.1 of Diogma glabrata. NCBI lineage: Eukaryota > Metazoa > Arthropoda > Insecta > Diptera > Cylindrotomidae > Diogma > Diogma glabrata. The sequence goes on from OY856187.1 coordinate 391,920,665, forward strand.
TTACATGTGGGGTAACTATGGCATCAATTTTTCATCCATTCAATTAGGTCTGCCAGGCACTTAAAAACAAAAATTTCAAGGCCGACCAACGTTTTTTGTAACTAAACAAAAGTCTCAATTATGTCAAGAAATTTCAGCGAGGTTACATGTGGGGTAACTATGGCTTTAATTTTTCATCCATTCAATTAGGTCTGCCAGGTACTTTAAAACAAAAATCTCAAGGCAGACCAAGATTTTCTTAAATTATACAAAAGTCTCAATTATATCAAGAAATTTCAGCGAGGTTACATTCCAAATAAGTAGGCTTTTGTAATTAGTGATTACAAAAATTAATTAAAAATATTAATTAACGTAAAAGAGAAAGTCGGCCACTGGATAGATATTTTCTGAAAAAGGTTATATAAGCTAAACCCAATTGCACAGAGGTTACATGTGAGGTAGACTAAAGTGTCGTGGGAGCTTGGTCTATTATGTCACAAAACGATTAACAACAATTATACTTATGTAACAAATATTTTTTAACACGGCCGTGTTGAATATTTTTAAACATATGTTAAAAAATTTAACCAATCACGAAGAATTACTATTTCCCTACTTTAAATATATATGTGATATGTTGTATTAATTATTAAAAAATCGATTTGATAACGATTTGATAACGCAAAAAATACAAATTCAAAAAATACAAAATACTGCAATACCAACTCATTATCATTTTACCGATAGATCTATCGTCCGTTCAATTTTTTTTATTCGCCTATATATTAAAGTGTTACTTTATTACTGTGATTTGCGGCTTTAAAGTATCACTTTTCAACTATTTATTTTGTCGTCATAGCTACGTCCAAAAAAGTAAAAAGCATTTGTATTTGTTTAAATTCTATGAAAAATAAATTTTTTTATCACAGCAACCCGCAAATTCAAAATTTCATTATCCAATTAAAATAGTTGTTATCATTTGTTGTCATAGAATTTGGAAAAAATAATAAATATTTTTTCAAAGGTTACTTGTTCCACATATTTTTATTTTAAAATTTATGAAAATAAAAATGAAGATAAATAATTTTAATTTAGAATAAACAACTTTTCTTAAAATATTTTGCTTGTGGCGAATAAAAAATAGTATATGATGCACGGACGTAAGCTATTTTGGACTTAATGTGGGTGCAAATCTCGGCTAGCGCCTCGATTTGCAAACTCCACATCCGTCCAAAATCTTTAGCTTTACGTCCTAGCATCATAATGTACTATTATGTTTTGTATTTTTTGCATTTGATCACGATTTTTTCGAAAATTTCACATTTACATATTCATTAAACTGAGTAAATATAACTATTCGCAAGCGTTTTTTCATATGTTATTAATTTAGGAGCCTCTGATCATTGCTTTTATATTATTAAGTTAAAGAGCTAACAAATATATTTGTGAAATTTAGTTATTAAATTATTTAGTTATTAAATAATTAATTAATTATTTTATTTAAATTATTATCATTATTAAAATAATGCTATAATGCTATAATGCACTGCATAACAATGAATTAAAAAAATATTGGAAGCTCCACTTGTAATTTTACTTTTTTGGTTGTTTTTAATGGAATTTGGAGATTCGGCTTTTGATCCTGTTTAACATCTGTTTTCGTCAATTCATTTTGAGATCCTGTTTAACTTCTGTTTTCATTTCATGTTTCAATGCAGGCCTCAAACTCGCAACTACATTCTGAAAATATTTAAGTTCGTACAGTATAATCATAGTTTTTTGTGTGGTATTTATGACTAGGAGGTAGATTTTATACAATCTAACGGGACTATCAATAAGTATTCAAATTCCAATTATAAACTTATCGAACTGATGAATTTCTTAGAGGGTGATCCTTTTAAATTATAAAACTTTCAAGACAATATTCTTAAAGTTTATGTATGTATGTACACTATGAAAAATTCGAAGACATCGTTTAAAATTAAATTTTGTATGGATATTTATTTACATAAAAAAGCTTTGTATGGAAAAAAATAAAAGGAAATAAGAACTCAGTTTTATTGACCATTCTTTCGATCTATTTTTGTTGATTTGTAAATTGCACACAACTTAATTTTAACAAAAAATGCAAAACTTTGTACTTCGTTGTACAACACAATCATAGAACCAGTATAAAAACAGCCAACCACATAGTTATAAGAGAAACGTAAAATATCAAAAAAAAGACACAAAAAGAACCTCAACAACTGATTCAAAACAAAATTGATATTAACACATATATTATTTCACCCAATATTCATCAACAAAAAACATCAAATTCACCAAAGCTGATACAACAATAGTAAATAAAGTTTTAAAATGCAACGCACTTAGACGGAAAAATTTAAAAAACGACTGCAAAAATGAAATCTTCAACAGTTCTCTAATCAATCGAAAAATCGACAAAACGCAAAACGGAAAGTTAAAACAATTTAACCCCGTAATCCCAGCATTAATAGGACTACCCCAAATAAACAAATTCAACAAACCAATAAGACCACTCATGACCTACACAACAGCACCCGCATACAAAGTATTAAAATTGCTAAATTATAAAATGGTTTTCTTTGACATCATCAATATGTACACCCAACTTCCCTTCTCAGAAGTAATAAAACGAACCATACAAAGATTAATAAACCACAACACAATAAACCTTAACCAAATAAATTAACTTAACCCAACACATACAACAAGAATGAAACAAAATTACTGCCGTTTCTACAAGGAACACTTTATTCAAAAAAGAGACTGGCATGTCATCCTTGATTCAGGTATAGTAGCAAACATATATTTAAACGATTTTGAAACAAATACATCTCTGATGGCATCACAATAAGTTAGCTTCAAAACTTTTTTTCTACTGCAGATATGTAGACGACACATTTATTTTATTTAACGGCACTAAAAGACAAATAAATAATTTAAAAAATCACATAAACAAACAGGTTAAAAATATTCAGTTGACCGACGAAAAAGAGATAGATAACAAACTCAACTGCCTAAATCTTACAAAAAAAAGGAACAACAATACTTCGAATACAAGATATACTGAAGATATACCACAAGTAAAGTAACAATCCATGTATTTTCTCATCGCCCACACCAACACAAAATAACCGCTGACAACTCTTTCATCAATAGACACCTAAACACACCTGAAAATGTAAATGACTACAACGAAAAAGTCAACACTATTAAATATACTGCAAAAACTAATGGATACAGAGAGGAAATGATTTAAAAATTGATTACAAAACACAAAGCACGCATCAACAACAAAAACAAAACTGATCCTAACCCAAAAGATATCACTAGCAGTCTAAACAATGCCCATATAACAACAACATAGATAGCAGTGGTGGAAGGAAGTATATATCCATTTCATATTCCAATTTCATCCCATACGCATAAAACATCGTTGGAAAATATGATTATAACATTTCATGCAAAACTAACGAGAACTTACAAACGAAGTTCATAAACATCAATAAAACAAAAACCTTTCTACGCAACTAAACCGGAGTACACAAAATAAAATGCAATGCATGCAACGCATGCTATATAGGCCAAACAGGGGTTCAGACCTGCACGAAACATGCTAGAGTGCAAATCAAACTATGCAATGCGCATACGTGAAGAAAACCACTTATTCGGAAGAGAATAGAGATCTCATATCACTACACCACTGCAAAAAGGAACATTGGCGGAGTTCGAAATATACAAATCATCAAAAATTAATAATGAAAATTTACTCAACTACAAACTGACTTACAAAATTAATCCCCTGCTGGACACCATATTAAAAATGCAATAATCTGCACGAAAACTACAAAATATAACAATAATGTAATTTCACCCAGCCATTAGCACCACATTCCTCACATCCACATTAAAGAAAGCAAATTTAAGTTAAATAAATTAAATCAGACTGTAACAAGTACTCAACGTATATCATTATTAATAATGACCACACGTCGAAACCGGTCTAAGATATGTAATTTTAATTTGTTAAGTTATCTTAAAATTAAAAATACTTTTATAATAGTTATCAAAATTGTTTAATGTTCTTAAAATTTAGCAACACGGCAGAAAAGGTTTGAAAATAAAAAGACTTAAGATACTTCATTAAACTTATACCGAAAGCAATTTAAACATTTTTGTTTTTGCCTGCACTTAGTATACGGTCTAAAGAATATACTGTTATAAGCTTCACAGAAATATTTCAACAGAAATTTTAATGTTATTTTACTAAAAATACACTACACAAAACTCAAAAACGATTTATCCTATATACTATTTTTATACGATTTTTACTTTATTGACCAATTGATCCAAAATATTTTGAAAAAGTAAAAAGAATTCAACTTAACATTTAAAAGCCTGATTTATCCCAAAGTAAATAATACATCTCCGTTTTACTTTTTGTCTCATCTTTTATCTCTTGCTGCATTCTATCTGTCAAAAATTCGCTGGCAAAAAAATTCTACTATAGTTTTATAAACAGAATTTTATACATATTTTATATACAGTCAACTCTCCTATAGCGCGAATTATAGGTTGTAACCTGCAGTTGTGGAAAAAAATATAATTTATTAATTTAAATTTTTCACTTGGTTACAATCTTTTTCTATAATATATTTATTTTTATTTTATTCACAAAAATATTGAGTGTAAGTTCTAAACAAATTGCAAGTTATTAATAATCTAACAATTTAAAAGACACAAATAATTAATCTTAACAAGTTAAAAGTTTCGAATAATCTTTACAAGTCGAATGTTACTAATAATCTAAAAATCTGAAGTCAAAATCTACAATATATAATATTCTTTGAATAAAGGAATTATTGTTTTAGTTTAATTAAAAGTTTTGATTTATCTTTAAGCAATATGAATCATACATTGAACAAGTGTTCAATGTTAAAACAAAGAAATGATTATATTATTTCAATTAGGAATATTTCCTTTAAATTTATCTTAATGATTTTATATAAACAAAAGTCTCAACATAAACATAACATTTCATGATATAAAAATGATTTCATCATTTTAAGAATGATGTGAAAGAGAATGAAATAACATAATTTAAAGTAACATGACAAATGACATAACATATAGCATATATAACTTAACTAACATTCTGTATTGTTCTGATTGTTGGGTGTGGTGTGAATGACGGGACGTAACTCGCGATTACTTCGTTCCGCGTTATATGGAAAACGCGTTATGAGAAGCATAAAGAAACATAAGACAAATCATATTAACTTACATCGCGTTATATGGAAGTTGTTTTCTCGTTATATGGAAAACGCGTTATAAGAAACAGTAATAGTATGAATTGAATGAATTCGTACCGCGTTGTATGGAATCCTAGAAATAGATAAATTTTACAAAAATAAGCCTATATAAAAACTGCATTCTCAAAATGCATAGTTAAGTTAACTCGTGATTCGTCATATATGAATTACATAAAATGTCAAAAAGTAAATAATTTATATAGATGATAATTTAATCTAAATTTATTTAATACAAGTACATATGTAATTCATAATCCATAAAATTCACAAATAAAATTATTTCCAACAAAAAATTAAAACCGTACATTGTAAATTGAGTTATTGTGAGGTGACATCATCATCACTTTCCAATATTAGCCGTCTAACTTTTTTTTTTCTTACTGGAGGAAAATCCTCCTCACTTTCCAAATTTTCTTCTATGCGTTCTATTGTAGTTTTTGATTGCATTTCTTCCAAAACCTCTTTATAGGGAGCCAAGCAATTTTGAAACTCCCTTTTAAATTTTGCACTGCGTATGGTTGAAGGGTCATTTTGGGTTAATTTGCATTCTAATTCTTTAGCCAAATCGAAGGCTTTTTTTAAATCATAGCTGAAGCTAGTAATGAATTTCTTATTACTTTTTTCTTCCATAAAAGCATTAGTAGACTCATCAATTAATCCTGCCAATTCTTCTTCATTTAAACTCTGTTCCTGAAGAAGGCCTTCTATATCTTCTACGTGTTTGTCTGCAAATCCTTCGTTTCTAAAAGAAGAAGCAATCTGTACTATTTCTGTTAAGGTTTCTGAAATATTATTTCCCTTTTGAGCCATTTGAGGTAACAAAGGCCTCCAACATGCATTAAGTGTTGACTGTTTGATTTCTGAACAGGCTAATGAAACGATTCGGATGCAATCTAAAATTGAAAATTCTTTCCAAACGTCAATAATAGTTTTGCTTTCTTGATCTTCCAATCTGTTTAAAATGGTTTCAAAAAATTTTCGTAAGTAATATATTGTAACGTTTCCTTAGCCGAGTTACAATTATTTAGTTCGATCACTAAATCAGGAAATTTAAAACACAATGGATTTTCTAAACGTTATAATTTTATTCGTTCAAGATTTTACAGTAAAAATATTTCTCCTATTTCCCCTTTTAGTTCTTCTTGTACTAACAATATTTCACCACTTATAATTCTTTTATACTTGTTCACAATATCACTTTTAACTTTCTACTTATAACACTTTTAATTTTACTTCGCCTTTATCACTGCTAAATTTTTATACTTTTTGTATCACTAACAATTTTATATACTCTTTGTATCGCTAACAATTTTTATACTTTTTGTATCGCTAACAATTTTTATACTCTTTGTATCGCTAACAATTTTTATACTGGTTGTATCCTCGAACAACACCTTTTATATATACTACATGAAATAGCCTCGAAACTGCTGTAATGTTCTAGATAGAACACACCCTTTTTTTTCCTTTATCAACAATAAGACGATCTTCAAATATTGACACCTAGGTGTGAAATCTATTCTTTTCAATTGTTTTATTTACCAATTTTTATTTCGTTAACCAATCCTTATTCGATAAAACAAATACTTCCTATTAAATGTTTACTTTGGTTGCATTGTTACCTTTTGTATCTTTTGATTTTTATATTTGTAGAACTAACGAGAATTTTCTTGAAAGTTCTATTGTTGTTGTGTTCTATCATCTTCCATAATCGTCACAATATTTTGAAAGTTCGGATGATTCCTTGGTCCAGCGGCTGTATTATTGAAGTGCAATTAGGAGGAAAATAAAGAATCTTCACATTTGGGTGTTTGAGCTCCTTACTATGACAACTGGCGTTATCAACAATCAACAAAACTTTGAAACCAAGGTTTGATTCAATCATAAAGCTTTCAACTTGAGGGATAAAGCAGTTATAAAACCAATCCTTAAATAGTTCTTGAGTCATCCACGCTTTTTTATTCGCACGCCAAAATACAGGCAACTCAGATATATTAACATTTTTGAAGGCTCGTGGATTTGCAGAAAAATTTATTATCATGGGTTTTATTAATAAACTTCCTGACAGATTACTACACATGTGCAGAGTAATACGTTGTTTAGAAGCTTTAAACCCTGATACCGCTCTAAAATGCTCATATAATTTAAGCACTTTCCGCTTAATAAGATTGCCACACACAGGTATCTTTTTGGCTATACAATCTTCCAACCACATGATCAATGCTCGTTCCATTTTTACCATATTAATGTTTCGTATACGAGTAGCGCGCTTCGCACCTGATGGACGACCCTCTGCAATAGTTTTTCTTATTTTTATCTCATTTTTTTTTACAGTCCTAATTGTAGATTCATTCAATTTTAACGATTTCGCAACAGCAGATACTTTTTCTCCACTCCTTAAACGATTTAAGATTACAATTTTCTCCACAAGGTTTATACAATTTCTTTTTAACAGTTTTCGACTTTTGCTTATTTCAGACATTTTACTAACCCTATAAATATTATTTTTTTATTTGAAAATAAAATGCAAAACATATGGAAATAAATATTTTTACCTATTTGTATTAAAGATCATGTTCCACAGCTCTAATAATGTAAATTTAAGAAATCCAAACAATTTTATGTACCTCTAACCATAAACACATTTAAACATAAACCAAATTACGAAAAGGCACGAAGAAAGAAATAACATAAACGAATGGTTTATTTTTTGTTAATTGCCTACTACCACGTAATTGAAATTAAGAAAAAGGGAAATACCCGAAATGCCTACTATGCACACTATATGTACAGATAAAAATGAAAAACGCGTTATAAGGAGATCGATTCGCGTTATAGGAGAACAGTTCCCAACTTCCACTGCGCGTTATATGGAAATCGCGTTATAAAAATGCCGCGTTATAGGAGAGTTGACTGTATCCTGAATATTTTATAAAAACACAGAGCCAAACGAATTTATTCATTTTGAACCTTAATAATACAATAATAAATTACTTCTAGTAGTAAAACAAATAACCTCAAACATGAATTGATTAAAATCATTTGTGTAAAATAATAATATTCTAGATATAGATATTATAAAATAAGGTACTTGCATTTTATTCTAATTACTGCTGAATTGAAATACAAATTTATATATGTACATCACTACATATTTTATAAATAACACACACACACATACTTTACTGAAAATTTATAAAAATTGTATTAAAAACTATAAAACGAATGATGTTTACCATCATCTGTTTTTTATATTTAGCCTTTACGTGATAATAAATATTTGACACAAAGGTAACCAACGAAATGATTTCAAATGGAAAAATATCAATAGGAAACAAAATGAAGTTTATTGATTTTTGGTTTATTCTTTATTCTTCTTATTTAAAGACAAAAATCCAACAAATCCTAGATTTTGTCTAATGAGAGTACAAAGAGTCCAATCCATCCTTATGTTCGTCATATTGGACCGATGTCCGAGATCCAAGATTAAATCCACACGTTAGACAAAAATCCAATGAAGTACAGAATTTGTCCAATGTGTCCAATGCATCCTGATGATCGTCATATTAAAGTGATGTTTGTGATCCGAGATTAAATCCACACAATGGAAAAAAATCCAATGAATCCATAATTTGGTCCAATGAGTCCTATGTATCCGAATTTTTGTCCTATATATTTTATACATTTCATCCGATGCGGTTGCCCGTAGGGAATTTGTAAATGTTATTGATTAATTTTTTCCAAAAGTTTAAGTAAAAAGAGAGTAAAACAAACTTTCTGATAGTTTGTTTCACTTCTAAAGGTCCCGGATGTAATGGTATCTGAGGAACCATTTACACTTATATCCATTTTCCTAAGTCAAACCTTTGTACAAGATAATGTGAAGATTTTCAACCTTTTCTAAAAATTATATAAGTCAAATAAACTACGACTAGACTTTTTTATAGACAAGTCTATCGTATCTGGAATAAAATAATAGATATATGGTCAAAGATGGGGGACCTCTTGTTGGGTCATACCTTGTCGTGGGCTTGATGGCCCTTAGATCCTTTGATCATACCTTATTATTCTATGTTTGCGTTGAAAATATTAACAGACTTCTTTTTGTTGAAATATCTTCTTATTATATTTTTTGTTGTTGTATTACAAAATCCACTTTTTAATTATAGAGTGAAATTATATTAAATCTCTTTCAAGAACAAAATTATACTTATCAAGATATTTCAACAAAAAGAAGTCTTTTAATATTTTCAACGCAAACATAGAATAATAAGGTATGATCAAAGGGTCTAAGGGCCATCAAGCCCACGACAAGGTATGACCCAACAAGAGGTCCCCCATCTTTGACCATATATCTATTATTTTATTCCAGATACGATAGACTTGTCTATAAAAAAGTCTAGTGCGTAGTTTAGGTCTTTCAGACCGAAGTAAATTTAAAATTTAAAATCTTAATTTAGTAGTTGAAAAAAATGTAAAACAAAAAGTTAGTTTTAAGTTTCTTTTTAGTAGAATAATTTAATGTTTTTCCAAATAGTTTAGTTTTTTCGTTTTTGCAATGGATTTACATTTTACCATTTTTCTTGTATTAACTGCAAGTTTAGTGAAATTATATTGAATCTAAAAAGGACTGTTGGAAAGTTATTCTATTAATTATTATTATTTCTAATATTCGATTAAATCGTTTCAATCATGTTTAATGTGATAACAACTAAAATTTACGAAAAATGTATAAGAGCAAGTTCACGAAGATTCAACAACGTTTTGACTTGACCCCTTTTAATTTTGATTATTTTTTGTTTATAGATAGTCTTTGATAAATAAAAAATACAAGTTCTCTTAGAATTTTTTTTTTCGACCAGGGGTCTTCACAGGGTGCCCCTCAATTTTTGTTATTTTGTGATGTGAGTGCATTTCGACGAGCGATTGTAGAAAAACTACTCAATCGATTTTCATAAATGATATGTCGTTGAATAGGTATTAGAACAAAGTTTTTAAAAATGTACACTGTTAATTTTTTGAAATAGTTTTTAACGGTGTAACATAAGAAAAAAAATGGTGTAATTGAAAAACAGGTGGCATAGCCTTTTTTTTTTTTTTTAAACTAAATTGAAGCTTATTTTATATCTAACCACTTGTGAAAGCTTAGGACTAGCATCATTTTTTGTTTTAGAGATAAAATTCGTTGTGCATATGACTGTCGGGAATCAGTTTTTTTTGTTCTGAAGGAAAATTATAAAAATGGCGATTTTAAGATTCAGATTTTTTTTTATGTTAAATATCAAATATTTTATTATTAAATGAACTTTTTAAAAAGCAATTTCATTCAAGTTCAGCAAAATTTTGCGACATTTTGACTCGACCCTTTTTAATTTGGCTTATTTTGGTCTATATTTAAAAAAATTCCACTTGAAGCCGTATTTTACATTTATCGAAGGCTATCTATAAACTAAAAATAAACCAAATTAAAAAGGGTCGAGTCAAAATGTCGCAAAATTTTGCTTAACTTGACTGAAATTGCTCTTTAAAAAGTACATTTAATAATAAAATATTTGATATTTAACATAAAAAAAAATCTGAATCTAAAATCGCCATTTTTATAATTTTCCTTCAGAACAAAAAATACTGATTCCCGACAGTCATATGCACAACGAATTTTATCTCTAAAACAAAAAATATAGCTAGGCCTAAACTTTGTTGCACTTGACTTAATGCAGCTAACCGATTCATTGTTAGTTATACTTAAATACCTAAACTTAAAGAAAGATAAACCTTCGTCCATCTTCCAATAGCACCTTTTCTTATTATTGCATAACACCTTTACACCATTTGATATGGTAATGACTTGCAAACAATATTCCTAACTTAACCCAAAGCATAAAATATATATTAGAGTTGACGGTATTTAACTTCAAAGTCCTTTAATAATTAAATCTAATGTAAAACAAATCTCAGTTGTTGTTATTGTTATTGTTCTAAAGTAATCATAACAATATGACATCATCCTAGCATATACAAAACAAAAACAAAATTATATACATTTAAAATGCGTTAATGAATGAAATGGATTTGGATAATTGAGGTAGGTTATTATAAATAAACGAGAAGATGATATATAGGTCAAACGTAAATATTGAAGGTATTCCAGTTTTTTTTGAAGAAAAAGAGGGGAAGTTAAATTGAAAATTTTATTATTTAAGATGCATCTGTGTATAATTAATATTATTGCCATATTCATTGTAAACCGTAGGCTTTCTGATTAAATCGAGAGTGATATTATCGAGAGTCCGGTTGTTTCTGGAACTTTCGATTTAATCAGAAGACTTCCGGTCCGCCAGGGTATAAATTAAATTGTTTTGTATTGCAAGTGGCTTGTTATTTTGAAGTCTTTCAGACAGAACACTCATACAGTGAGTTTAAATTATATAATTAGTTTATTTAAACATAATTATACTGTTTTGTGTAGTGAAAAATGTAAAACGTTAAATAAAATAAGACAAAAATTTTTATTTAGTAATTTGTGTGTATAATTTATTTCATATATGGCATGAGATTATCCAATTCTCTATAGAACTAATATGTTAGTCTGTTAAAAACAGTGTATTAATTGTTCATGATGTTAAAGTCGTATTATGTGCACCAAGGCCTACTAAAATTATAGTTTGTTGAGTGAAAAATCTTAGATAATACAAATTAAAAATAAATCAAATAAGGCTTTTAATAAATAATAGAATTTAAATGAATTTGTGGAATTTATGGTGATTGACAATTTCTAATTAAATTATCAAACAAATATTAAATGTGTTATTAAACAGTTAAAATTCCGATACACATTGTTAAGGAAATAAGTGAATTTCGAAAATTATGCCATGATATCTAGAATTTGCAATTATACAAAATAAACTTTTTTTTAAAAAACCGATATACTGTTAAGCTGGTGTTGATACCTAAATAAAAATACACTTAAGCAATAATATTAGTGTTGCATTTACGGCCTTATGTCGACATTGCTGTGAAAATTTATTTTTGGCTGTGATATGATGACCATGATATTGAAAAAGGGAGATTTGAGAACCTCAAGAAAAAAGGAATATATTCTTCATATTTGATTTGGAAATTGCTGACTATTATTTGCCTGAGTGACGAGTTAAATTATTTCAAAATAGGATATTACTATTCAACAATCAAGATTCTATGTTTCAACATTGTAAGAGTGAGTTGCTTTAGATAATTATTATTATAAAATCTTTTTTTTGTTATAAAAGTCTATATTTTTATTGATTTGCGCTTAAAGAAAGTAGAGTAAAATTAATAGAAGGAATATAACAAAAACTTATACTTAATCTCTTAAATAGAAAATAGAACGCTAGTTAGTTTCAAAATATTTCAAATATAATAATTGCCACTAGTTTTCCATTTTGAATGATAATTTTATTTTATTAAAAAATTAACATTTTTTTTTAATAACATGATAATCAAAAATAAATTGACAACGATAACCGACAAATAAAATGAGATAGATTTTTTTTTACGGTGTAGTGCATCATCCCTCTCTTCTCTTTCTCTCTCGAATCTTGGGTATAATATTTTTTTTGGATATACAATTCTGATTTAATTTTACAAATCAAAAGGTACTCTTATAAATTTAGTTTTGTAGACGGTTAAGATCACAAAAAAAATGAACTCTGATACTAGAGCTTCAATCCCGCGAATATTAATCGAAGTACCACGTGATCATCAAATAAAAATACCATTTCTAGTACCGTTACAACTTTCACAAGTGGTTAGATATAAAATAAGCTTCAATTTAGTTAAAAAAAAAAAAAGGCTATGCCATCTTTTTTTTCAATTACACCGTTTTTTTCTTATGTTACACCGTTAAAAATTATTTCAAAAAATTAACAGTGTACATTTTTAAAAACTTCTTTGTTCTAATACCTATTCAACGACATATCATTTATGAAAATCGATTCAGTAGTTTTTCTACAATCGCTCGTCAAAATGCACTCACATCACAAAATAACAAAAATTGAGGGGTCTGTGAAGACCCCTGGTCGAAAAAAAAAATTCTAAGAGAACTTGTATTTTTTATTTATCAAAGACTATCTATAAACAAAAACTAATCAAAATTAAAAGGGGTCAAGTCAAAATGTTGTTGAATCTTCGTGAAATTGCTCATAACCATGTTGTATTTTAATGGAATCTTAATCAATACATTATCATAAGAAGTTCAAGTTGAATAACTGTTAAATGTTTTATTCAAATTTTATATTATATTCCTCAATGCTGAAATGGATATTTAGATATCAAAAGATAGTAAGGCAATTATTGTTTTGTCTATATATATATCATTTATTTCGACTTCTTGAGTTATCTTCAAACAATTTGAGAGTATTGAAAAAAAATTAATTGGAAACAATTCGAATGACCTCTGGCACATAAAATTCACTATAGCGAGAAACTACTATAGATTGAATCATATAGCGCAAACATATTACAAGCTATACCCAATTATTATATTATATAGCGCTAACTACAAGCTATATTTTAGTGACCCCAAATTTCAACAAGAACACAACATCACTGAAGAACCAAGTATTTAAAAAGAAATTTAAAATTTATTATTTGTTTATTTCTTTTATTTTAATTTAATTATTAATTCTTTAATTTAACTAATAATATTATTACTACAGTTAAAATTTCTAATTTCTAAATTTAAATTTTTAATATATTAACATCTTCTTATATATTAATACGCTAACGCAAAATTTTGTGGAGCCTAAGGCTTTTTTATTTGAATTTTGATTGATTTCAAATTTTCAGTGCTAACTGATATTGCTGTAATCTATTTCTGGGATTGGGATTGGGATTTTTCGGATCATAAATAAAAAAATTATTATATACGAAAAACTTTTTATATACATATGCATTATAAGTTTACGTACATACAAAAACGAAATTAAATTTAAAACTTAAAAATTTATTTTATTTTTTTTTATTTTCTTTTTTATATATTCTTTGGTAGAGTAGATGGAATTTCATTTTAGTCTTCTTATGTCTTCGTACATGGAAGGTTAGATCGAGTCGTCGGAATAAAAGAGATTTTATGCGTAATAATGTTGATTTTATGAATGATAAAATTTATTTTTTTATATTTTCTTTTTTATATATTCTTTGGTAGTGGGTAGTAATAAACGTATCGTATGCGTAGCCTAAGGCTTTTTTATTCGAATTTTGATTAATTTCAAATTTTTAGTGCTAACTGATGTTACTGTAACTTCGGTTTTAGAGATTTTTGAGGATTTTTCGGATCATAAATAAAAAAGATATTATATACGAAAAACTTTTTATATACATATGCATTATAAGTTTACATACATACAAAAACGAAATTAAATTTAAAACTTAAAAATTTATTTGATTTTTTTATATTTTCTTTTTTATATATTCTTTGGTAGATGGAATTTCATTTTAGTCTTCTTATGTCTTCGTACATGAAAGGTTAGATCAAGTCGTCGGAATAAAAGAGACTATATGCGTAATAATGTTGATTTCATGAATGATGAAATTTATTTTTTTATATTTTCTTTTTTATATATTCTTTGGTAGTGGGTAGTAATAAACGTATCGTATGCGTAGTATATTAGTAAAAACTAGGAGGGCCCGGCGTGCTTCGCTACGCTTATAAATAAAGTTTTTGCGTAGACATTTTGTTGATTTCAAAAAGTGGTAATGAGAAATGCTAGCATATAATTTTTAATTTTTCTTTTTAAATATATGAATGCAAAATAATCAGAACTCTAGCTGATCAGTTCGGATATAGGAAAAATTAGCGATCAAATTAGTTTTCAAGTAAGCTTATTTGATTTCTAGCTTATTTGATCGCTAATTTTTCATATATCTGAACTGATCAGCTAGAGTTCTGATTATTTTGCATTCATATATTTAAAAAGAAAAATTAAAAATTATATGCTAGCATTTCTCATTACCACTTTTTGAAATCATTGCTTCTACGTCAACAAAATGTCTACGCAAAAACTTTATTTATAAGCGTAGCGGAGCACGCCAGGCCCTCCTAGTTAAAAAAGTTATACGTGTCCCGGCGTTTCGCTGGGTCACGTCTAGGAATCGAGATATATCGATTGAAAGTTTGTAAGTATCATGTAGGAGAAATTGTCACGTTTAGGGTTCTTTTTTTGACATAACTCGAGAACGACTAGTCCGATTTTGCTGAAACAAATTTAGAAATTAAGAATTACAATTCCTTTAATCTACTGATATACTATAGTGAAAAAATAACGAAAAAATAAAAAAATTAAAATTAAATAAATAAGAAACACAAAAAAAATAAAATAAATGAAATAAAAATAATAAAGTAAAATAAAATAAAAAAACTTTTTAAAAAAAATAGAACCGACTTCACAAAAGGGGCACTAAAAAGTGAAAAATAACTCAATTGTTGCTTTTAGAAACAAAAATACGTTACATTTTGATTAATTTAATTTAACTATACCTTACTATAGGCAAAAAAATCACGCTATTATACAAAGTTACTATATTAAAATAGTTACTTTTTATTATAATTATTATAGATATTTTAGTTGTTATAATAGTTATTATATTTTAAAAGTTATTTGTAGTACAAAACTATTGGAAATCGGTGCCAAGCCCGAGACATATTAGTCGGTTTTTCGTCAATGTGGCACCGACTTCGAACAGTTTTGTACTACAAATAACTTTTAAAATATAATAACTATTATAACAACTATAATAACTATAATAATTATAATAAAAAGTAACTATTTTAATATAGTAACTTTGTATAATAGCGTAATTTTTTTGTCTATAGTAAGGTATAATTAAATTAAATAATCCAAAATGTAACGTATTTTTGTTTCTGAAAGCAACAATTGAGTTATTTTTCACTTTTTTGTGCCTCTTTTGTTTTTTCTGAAGTCGGTTCTATTTTTTTTTTTAAAGTTTTTTTATTTTTTATTTTTAGTGTAGTCATAAAGCAAATGTCGGCTGGAAAGCGTTCTAAATGTAATAACTTCAAATGCTGGAAAAACTTTCATCAGTGACAATCTATTAATTATGGTTTTGCGATTTTTTGCACAAACGGCATACACATTGCCCGTCATAGAAAATTATTTACGATAACCTCGACAAGTATAGCAATATAATACTGCCCACACCAAACAAACAGAATAATATGTTTTGACGAAATCAACGAAAATGCATAAGAAATATGGTTTTTTTCAATTTTCTAAATACCGGTACTTTTCACATCATAAAAAAATTATGGGACCCTCTGTGAATAAACCCAAATAGAACACAATTTAAATCATCCAAATCGAACGAGCCGTTTTTGAGAAATCGGTGTACATACATAAAAAAAAACCCTACAATGAAACACAGAACCTCCTTCTTTTTGGAAATCGGTTAAAAATAATAAAAATAATAAAACAAAAATATAATAAAAATATAAAAAAATTAAATAAAATTTTTTTATTTAATAAATAAAAAAAATAAATAATAAATAAATAATGTATAAATAATAAAAAAATAATAGATAAATAATAAATAAACAATAAAAATTAATAATAAATAATAAATAATTATAACAAATAATGAATAATAAATAATAATAATAAATAATGATAATAATAGTAATAAATAATAATAAATAATAATAATGAATAATAATAATAATAAATAATAATAATAATAAACAGTAATAATAATTATAATAATAATAAATAATAATAATATAATAAAATATAAAAATATAAAATAAAATTATACTAAAAATAATAAAATAAAATAAAAAAAATACAAAATAGAAATTAATAAAAAATAAAGTAAAAAAAATTAAAATTAATACACAAAGACACATGTCCAAATACATTTAAAACAATAAATTTTGGAGTTTATTCCAGTAAAAATATTAAAAAAAAATTTCTATGAAAAATCAATATTCTTGTCAAAATGAGATACCTTTACTTAATTGTGAATAAAAGCGAAATGCGTGCATCGATTTTCATGATCTATGTCTTTTTTTGTGCACAGATTATGTGACTTTACGTCAAAGTAATAAGACTTGACACTTTTTCTCTTTTTGAAATTTTCATGATTTTTTAAAATACAATTTTTTTATTTTTTAGGCAAAAAATTATTTTTTTCTTCATAAATTTATTTATAACTGCGAAACTGTTGATTGTGTAAAGAAATAGTGTAGCAGTAGATTAAAGGAATTGTAATTCTTAATTTTTCTAAATTTGTTTCAGTAAAATAGGACTAGTCGTTCTCGAGTTATGTCCCCAAAACGTGACTATTTCCCCTATATGATACATACTAACTTCAAATCGATATATCTCGATGCCTAGACGTGACTCAACGAAACGCCAGGACACGTATAACTTTTTTTTACCGATATAACTTTTCTCGGTAGTCAGAACCCCAGCGGATCACTGACTCCTACCATTTGTCGCACAGTGTTATTTGCGTATCTTGTTGGATTTTTGATTTATCGGTTTTCGCTATATCATTTTTGCTTAAATATTTTTTAAAATGGTTCCTTCCTTCCCCGTGGTTCCTCCAGTA
This sequence comes from Diogma glabrata, assembly GCA_963693315.1. Classification (NCBI taxonomy): domain Eukaryota; kingdom Metazoa; phylum Arthropoda; class Insecta; order Diptera; family Cylindrotomidae; genus Diogma; species Diogma glabrata. The sequence goes on from OY856187.1 coordinate 391,938,583, forward strand.
CCTGGAGAGGCTTCCAGGATGTTTTCGCAACGCGAACTAAATGACGCGATTGCACGAGCTGTAGCACTAGCTACCCAAAATAAAATTTCTCCTATGAATGACGATCAAGAACCTTGTAGCAGTAATGCTATACCTATTCCTAAAAGCGACATCGACATTAATGCCGTAGGTTTTACTCCTGCACCCTTTTGGCATACCCAACCCAATTTGTGGTTTCTAACACTTGAGGCTCAGTTCAGTAATGATCGAGTTACGAGCCAAAAATATAAAGTAAGAACATTTTGTCGCGTTCTTACCCCTGAGTTAGCCCAACTTGTTAGCGATATCATCGCACATCCCGATCCTAATCGTCCAGATGATTTAATCAAACAAACAATTCTCACTCAATTAGGAAAATCTAATACTGACCGCATTCATACCGTGCTCCGTGGAATGGATCTTGGCGATAAACGCCTATCCGAATTGTTGCGGGCAATGAGAAGTGAAGCAAAACAAAATTTTTCGGATGACACACTATGGAGTTCTATGGAGCGAAAAACTTCCTCCTCTCATTAAAACCGCTATTGCTCCTAGTAATGACATTCTTGACGCTGTAGCCTTCACTGCAGATACTGTTTCAGTGCTTTGATGACTCCATCAATTTTCCAAGTTGCGAAGGTTGCTTCGCAACATTATGAATCTAATGATAATTCTGCAAAATCAAATTTGAAAATCTCTTTATTTCAACAGCAATTTAAAAATTTAGAACTACGAAATAAAAAGCTGGAAATTCAGTTATCGGCAATTAGCCAAAAAATATCTAATCCATCTAGATCAAGATCTAGAACACCCTCTAGAGGCAATGATCGCAGATCGCGATCTAGCTCAAGACCTCCACAATTTTTTCAGGGCATTTATTTCTATCACCATCGATTCGATGACCTTGCTCAAAAATGCCATCCTGAATGTTCCCGATATTCTTCATTCTCTACTAACTCAAAAAACTAAATGACTCGCCGCATTTAGTGGAATGCGGTGACTGCCACAATAATTATTGTTTGGTTTATGATAAGATCACAAATCTCAAATTTCTTATCTATACCGGTGCCGAGGTATCGGTAATTCCAGTTACTTCCGCTCAGATGCTCAGTTTAAAATCAGACTTCACTCTTATTGCTGCGAATTATACTACCGTGTCTACTTATGGGACGAAAACTTTAACGTTGAGTTTAGGTCTTCGACGTTCATTCGTTCATTCTTTCATCATCGCCAGTGTCTCTGTTCCGATAAGTGGCGCTGGCTTTTTAAACATATACGGTATCCTGGTTGATATTAAACAGAAACGAATTATCGACCCACTGTCTGATATTGTTTGTGTTTGCGGTGATTACCGTGGCTTAAATAAAGTCACAGTCCCCGACAAATACAACATTCCTTTTCTTCAGGATTTTTTGCAACAATTTGTAGGTTGCACTATTTTCTCGACTATCGACCTAGTGCGAGCTTACCACCAAATTCCTATTGAGCCGTCCGATATTCCTAAGACAGTTTTCTCTACACCATTCGGACTTTTCGAGTTCACACGAATGGGATTCGGCTTAAGAAACGCTGGTCAAACGTTTCAGCGACATACGCACACCATTTTACGTGGTTTAGATTTCTGCTTAGTCTATTCAGACGATCTACTTGTCGCATCTTAGTCCTATGTCGAACACTTAGGACACCTTAAGGTCATCTTTCAAAAATTTCAAGATGCTGGTATGATCATTAACTTAAACAAGTGCAACTTTGCACAACAAAAAATTAATTTCTTAGGTCATACCATTGATTCTAACGGAATTAGACCAACGAAAGAACGAGTGGATGTTATTTCAAACAACTACATCGATTTCTCAGAATGATCAATTTTTATCGACGTTGCATTCCTCACGCTCCCGGTGATCAAGCCATTTTAAATGATTTCTTAAAAGACTCAAAAAAAGAACGACAAACGACTGATTAACTGGTCGGAATCTTCTCTTCAAGCTTTTACAAATTGTAAAAAGCAACTCAGCAATGCTACGATGCTCACTCATCCTTCTCTAGATGCCCAACTTGCTATTATGGTCGACACTTCCGACAAAGCAATTGGTGCAATCGTTCAAAAACTGGTCACCGATTTATGGCAGCCTCTTAGTTTCTTTTCGGTTAGACTAACCGAAACTCATCAGCGCTACAGCGCTTATGATCGTAAACTTTTGGCAGCTTATTTAGCCATTAAATACTTTCGTTACCTTCTAGAAGGGCGAAATTTTATCCTATTCACGGATCATAAACCTTTAATTTATGCATTGTCGCAAAATTCAGACAAAGCTAGTCCTAGACAATTTAGACATCTGGATTTTATCAGCCAGTTTACAACTGACATACGACATATTTCTGGAATTGACAATGTTGTTGCTGACGCTTGGTCACGCATTGATCAAATCCAACTCAGCCCAAGCGCTCGTTATTTGTTTGACTGAGGTACTTCATACTTCAATTCATTGAGAGACTATCAATAGGAGCTTCATTTGTTTAACTAATATTTCTTAAATACAAACACATTTTTCCACAAAAAAATGTGATTTTTAATAAAAGTTTAATTTTAAAATGAAACGTTCATAATTCAAACATTAGAACCATAAACCAGATTAAGTTCACCAACAAACACATTTTATATTACCCGAACAATAGTATATCACTCAAAAAATTTAAATTATAACAAAAAAAAGTTGAAAATAATATTTCTAGCAAGCTCTTCCCAATAAACGTTTCGTTATACAAAATAAGTTTCTTGTCAAACTTTTCGACTGAAACTGATTGTTTGAAAATTAGAAAAATTAAACCATTAAATTGGAAATATAATTCAAGGTGTTTTCTTTATTACTTAAATTATGTTAAAGTAGAATTTTATGATATTCTAAAATTGAGGTCAAAGTTTAAATTTATATTTTCTTCAATAGTTCGTGTTTATTTGTGCTGAACGAAAGACTATAGAGTTTGTGTGAATTGAAAAATAAAAATTAAAATTAATTTGGTTGAAGTATAAAATTATAGCAGAAAATGAATCCTAAATTTTCACACGCATTTCTAAAAGAATATATTGATAAAGCTAATCGAAGCATTAGTGTTGTAAAGGGATATGTACAGAATGTTAAAGGTAAAAATGAAAGCAATTCAATTATTCACTCTAAAAAAAATCAACTCAGGTTAAGTAATGTTACTCGGATAAATGTTTCACTTTTTCCTTTTAGCTGTTCCAATCACGCCAAAATTTTATTCGAAATATAACGAATCAGACTTTATGAAGGATGAAAAGTTTTCAATTTATACAAAATTATATGAAGATTACGTTAAGAATGGACCGAAAGAGAAATATAGTGAACCGATTTGCGAAAGTCATAAGTAATTTTGGTTGTTAGTTATATTTTTAATATTTTAATATTTTCTTTTACAGCTATGGATGGCAAAGCAGCTTTCCCGTTGTATATGATGAGCGTGATAGGCGAATATTGTTTCATCCAAGACATTTCAATGAAGTCACTATTATGGGTGAAAAACTAGCACAAGAAAAATGTACAGAACGTGAACGACATTATGGAATGAAATTTAAGCTCGTTGTTTAACCAAATCTGTTGAGAAATATTAATTACTCAAAATTTAAATTTTATTAAAAAATTTATGTGAGTGAAATAAAAATTTAAATTTTTAAAGCGTATGTTTCAATATTATTTTCTAGCGATTTTAGTCGTTTACCCCGGTTTCTCGATGGATATTTTTCATGGTGTTTGAATCTTAAAATCATAGAGGTTTCAAAATGTACCAGACGAGGTAGAGAGGTATATATTTGTCTGAGAATGCCCGTTTATATCTGCGCGATGCAGTTGAAAAGTAGAAAAACAAGGAAAAAATTTACGCGTTCTAAGGTTGAGATCTTGACCATTACAGAACAGGGCGAAAGGAGGAGGTCAACAGATTACATTCATCTTGAAAATTATAGGAATGAACATTGGTTAGTAGAATGTCGCACCCACACTCATAAAAAACGTCTCATTCTCTATTAATTGAGCTAGTCTGGTTAAAAGAGAAAGCTACTAAGAAAAAAACAGCAACAACAACATTAAAACAAATATTAAAAAAACTTTCAAGAGCTTTAACAGACAATCAGTGGTCAGCAAAGTGACAGATATTAGACTTATGCCTTGTATTTTTTTACTTGGTCGACCTACTTTCTCGTGATTCTCGTGGGAACAAAAATGAAAACGAACAAATAAAAAAAAACACAAACAAACACAGAAGGCTGGATGTCACCGCACTGACGAGAGGAGAGGGTACAACTGGCAGGTGCGGGAGCGAGTCTCCTCGCCGTGCTGACGATAGAAGTGTACCGGTGGCAAGTAATACTGCTGAGCCGGGAGCAGTATAGCTTCCATGCCAGCAGAAAGTGGTAATGTGCCGATTACAGTTGGTAAGGGTAGACGACATAGAGGTCCACCTCTACCACTTTTAGGTCAGCCTGGAGGCCTGGACGATCCACTGAGACGGGGGCTCAGTGGTGCTGGTACCAGGTGGTACCTAAGGTTCCTCGCGGAGGGAATCTCTCCGGAGGACTCAAAGAGAAGGGCTCTGGAACGGAAAGGGAAAGCCCCAACCGTCGGAGCAGAAAACGTGAAGCGGGCCAGAGAGTCGACGACGCCGCAGGACAATACACCAAAGAAACCCAGTATAGCCACCCGCAGGACAGGGTGCAACACCATCTCAACCCAAGCACCAGCTATGCTGGAGCTATTAAGGCAAGCAAGGTGGCTATTATGGGTGTGAATTATCCCCAGACAATGCTTAGTGCGGAGGAGGTGGGGTTAATCGAAGCAGGGCTAGTGAACCAACTAGCGATAGGATGTGCTGATCACAGGATTGGGTTTGGGGGTATCCACTTCAAACCTGGTTATGTGGTGGTAGAATGCGACGACGAGCAGACGGTGAAATGGCTTGTGTCTGTGTTACCTAAAGTGGAAGTCGGTACACATATACTTGTGACGAAAATGGGGGATGAAATTCCGATTCCTCACAAGATTACCAAGGAGTGCTGGGCAGACCAGGGAGAAATCTCTCGCTTTGGTAGAGGGGCAAAACGCCAGCTTATTTGTAGGGGAGTGGAAGCTGTCAGGAAGTCGGGATGAGGGCACAGGCCAACTCCAGACGGCTCTTATTGACGACAGGGCAAAGACAGCCTTATCGGGGGTGGGGAATACTCTCAACTACCGGTTTGGCAAAGTCATTGTACATGGACCTAGAAGGGCAACATCAGAAGGTACAGGGGAAAAGGGGGCCGCTGGCATCTCGGGGTAGTACCTCAGTTATCACCGCAGCCCAGGGAGGCAGCCGCAACTATAATGACACCCAGTGAGGTGGCAAATATGGTTGTGAAGGAGGAGGGGGATGTTGCTGCAGAGGATTGCAGTAGTATCGAAGACGTAGGGACCAAGGAGGAGGAGAGGTTGTTGATGGGTACACCCCTCTCCGACAACATCTAATTGAGGTGGCAGGTAGATTATGCGTGGCCCAAGTTAATGTTTTTTTTTTTTTTTTTTTAATAAAATGTGTTGTGTAATAGGGTTTAGAATATGTGTCACAACAACACATAAATACCTTTTAAGACCTAGGTCTAGACCTGGGTCCCACAACAACTGGCGTTCTGAGGTGTAGATTAACGCTTTTTTTAAACATCTGTGGGTTGAAGCCACCTGAGACTAAGTGTTCCGGCAAACTATTCCATTTGTGTACCAATGTGTACCACGCCATAGCAGCGTTAGCTGTTGTGGCCAGAACATTTTACGGATACGAATGCAAACTCACCTAGAGCGTGCATTATGTTTAGGAAAAACATTAATTATATTTGTCTTTCAGATTTTCTGACCAGGGACTTGGTGGCCATATCAACTACCATCACACTCGGAGGCATTAGCCGCCAGGTAGTGGTAGCATCGGCATACTTTGCAGGGGATGGAACACAGATACCGCCTACAGAGGTACAGGGGCTGGTGAAATGGTGCAACAAGAAGAAGTGGCCTCTCATAATTGGGTGTGATGCAAATGCTCACAGCGAAACATGGGGAAGTACGGATACAAACCAAAGAGGTGAGTCTCTGTTAGAATTTTTAATTAAGGAAAACCTAAGCGTGTTTAACGTCGGAAACACACCCACTTTTGTCACAAGGGCAAGAGAGGAAGTGTTAGACCTAACGGTAGGAAGTACCAATGTTGGACAGTTCATAAAGAACTGGAGAGTCTCAAATGAACCCTCCTTGTCGGATCATAGAATGATTCTGTTTGAATTGGATAGTACGAAAGAGGAATCACCCCTGCAGGAACACATGGTGTGATCAATTTGAGGAGAATCTTAAAGAAGGTCTACAGCTAGCAACGGTTAAAGGGACAGTAAAACACAATACCGCGCTGGAACAAGCTGTAGCGGAGGTAAACCTGACAATCACCAAAGCGTTTAAAGCCAGCTGCCCAATTACTAAGGTAAAAGAGTGGAGAGACGCGTTTTGGTGGAGCAAGGAGTTATCTAAATTAAGAACAGAAGTACGGAGGCTCTTTAATAGAGCTAAACAATCCGAAAACTGGGAAGAGTATACTAGGGTGCTTACCACCTACAATAAGGAAATCAGAAAGGCAAAGAGGGGCAGCTTTAGAACCTTCTGTGAAAACATCTCTGCAACGCCTGTAGCGGCTAGGCTGCATAAAGCTTTGGCCAAGGACGGTGTCGAGATTAAAACTTCATTGAGAAGGCCGGATGGAACACATACGGAGGATGAGCAACAAAGAGCTGCTCTTCTTCTAGAAACACACTTTCCGTGAGGTATACGCGCGTGTGCAGAAGACGCGAGTAAAAATAAAAATAAAAGACCAAGCCCAGAGGACTGGAGAGTGGCTGCCTCACCGTTTACGGAGGACCTATCAAGTGGGACATAGGCGCTTTCCAGCCATACAAATCACCAGGAGTGGACGGAATAGTTCCAGCTCTCGTGCAGAGGGGGCAGAAATGGCTATAACCGCACCTCCTGGGCATCTACAGGAGCAGTCTGGCACTTGGGAATATTTCAGAACCATGGAGAACTGCAAAAGTGATATTTATTCCAAAGGTAGGTAAGAAAGATATCACCCAGCCGAAGTCTCATAGACCCATCAGTTTAACATCCTTCATGTTAAAAACGATGGAAAAGGTGATCGACAACCACATACGAACCAATATCTTGGTGAGAGCGCCTTTGCAAGATAGTCAACATGCGTACAGAACGGGCAGATCAACGGAAACGGTGCTGTTCAGTTTGACGAAAGAATTAGAAGAGGCAGTGGACAACAAAGAAGTTGCTGTCTGTGCCTTTTTAGGCATTGAAGGAGCTTTCGATAACACTTCGCATGGAGCAGTCAAGAAGGCTCCAAGTGAGAAAAATGTTGACAGCACCACAACTGACTGGATGTGTGAGATGCTGAGAACTAGAGTAGCAGAAACCAAGGTTGGGGATTGCAAAATCAGCCTTGGCACCACTAGGGGCTGTCCGCAAGGTGGGGTCTTATCACCCCTCATGTGGAGTCTGGTGGAGGATGAAATTCTAGTTGTATTACATAGCCAGGGTAATACGTGTCTTGGGTACGCGGATGACAATGTCATTATCGTCAGAGGGAAGTTCGAAGAAACACTCTGTGATATTGTACATAGGGGACTGAATCTGGTAGACACTTGGTGTACATCTGTGGCACTAAAACTCAATCTAAGTAGACTACGGTAGTCCCATTCACCAAGAAAAGAAAACTCAGTATGAAGCTAATCATAATGAAGGGCTCCTTAATTGAATATGCACAGGAGACCGAATATCTGGGAGTAATTCTCGATAGTAAACTCCTGTGGAGTAATCACATGGAAGCGGTGGTAAGCAAAGCCGTAAGAGCTCTGATGGTATGCAAAAATCTTGCGGGTAAAACCTGGGGGGGCAACCCCGGTATCTTAAGGTGGATGTATACCATGATAGTGAGACCAGCCATCACTTACAGGGCAGTCGCATGGAACAAAAGAGCCCAACTTAAAGCTGGGAAGACAAAGTTGGAAAAGGTGCAGAGGCTGGCTTGTATCTGCATCACGGGGGCAATGAGAACTTGTCCTACCGCATCAATGGAGATGTTGTTAGGACTTGTTCCACTCCACTTGCAGGTTAAGAGCGTAGCAAGAGAAACCATACTGAGATTTAGCATGCGGGGTATGGGAAAGGAGAAAACAATCGAGTCTAATTATCGAGGAAGTCTTACAAGGGAGAACCCCTTGCTTGAGTTTCCTAAAGACGAAATGATTAAGCAGTTCAACTTCGAAAGGAAATTTACATCGCAGTTGTGCAAAAAAGCGGAGTGGAGCAGTGAATCCACTACGTACCATCTGAGTAACGATGTTATCAAATGGTACGCGGATGGTTCAAAGACCGAGGTGGGGGTGGGTGCAGGAATATTTGGACCAAAGACGAAATACTTTGAGCCCATGGGCACCTGCTCAAGCGTCTTCCAAGCCGAAATATGTGCTATCGAAAGGTGCACAGACTTCAGCTTAGAAAGGAAATATAAAAACAAGAGAATTGCCATCTTGTCTGATAGCCAAGCAGCAGTTAATGCGTTAAGCTCGTACACCATCACATCCAAATTGGTTGGAGACTGTGTGAGCCAGCTAAACAAGCTTGGGAATAGTAACAAAGTTACAGTTTACTGGATACCTGGTCATGCGGGTAATGAAGAAGCTGACAAATTGGCAAGGCGAGGTGCTATTACATTTTTTTGTCGGCCCGGAACATTTTTGTGGATTGGGGACAAAAGCCATCCATGAAAGGATGAGGGAAGTAATTATGATGGAATTGTCCGAACCCTGAAACAACACCACAGGCTTAAGGCAGTCCAAGGAGTTGATTGGACAGTTTAATCAAACGAGGACAGTAATGTGCTCTAGAATGAGTAGGAACAACCTGAGAATACTGACAGGGGTTCTAACAGGACACTGTAGACTAAGAAAACACCTTAAGAACTTTGAGGTGGAGCCGAGGGACGAATATAGATTCTGTCTATTAGAAGAAGAGACCCCAGCTCATCTTCTCAAAGATTGTGGAGCGTTGATCTACACGAGAAGGTTGCATCTGGGGGAGTATAATATTGCCGGGCAAGACCTGCATAAACATAACCCTATCCATATCCTGAAATTCCTCAGGGAGGCTGGATTGGAGGAGGTACTCTAACTGGGTATGCACCAGGGAGTAATAGGGTGGGGTACAATAGATCATTTTGGTCGCAGTACAACATATCACCACCAAATTAAATCTAATCTAATTTAATTTATGTCTTGTTTTTTGAAGAGCCTGAGGATTTAATAGAACGCCTTTGATCATTGCCGTAAAGCTATACTCATAGTCGATTTTGAACGACAAGGATTGATTGAGTAGCAGCATCTCTATCGTACAATATGTGTCTACTGTGGATATGTTGTAATGGACACTGTGAAAATTCCTGATAGCGGAACCACTATCATGGACTTAAGAGGAATCGCGTGAATTGAGATTTTTAAATTCCCGATTAACTTTAATCTGTGAATTCGAATATGCCTTTCCTCAACCCAGTACAAATGCTGAATTGCAAGCAGCAGTTTTATAAGAAGATGGATTTAAATGAGTAAAGAATATGGACTCTAACAACTCCAAATGTCGAAGGAACCAAGACCATCACCCATACCACTTCAAATACTATTACTACATTTAAAAATAACAACATTTAAATTTTCACTCAATCCATTTTTGGCCGTTGATTCAACTCTTCATGCCTCAGTAATTTAGTCAATCATAATGACTGAACTATAAATTAATACAATAATATAATTAAACGTTGTGCCTTTAGTCCTAGAGATTGTTGAATTTGAATAACAATACGATACAAAAACAAAAGTTGCTCTAATGGTCTCGGTGATTGTGAATAAACGCAATGTAATAATCAAAAGATGCGTCAATGGCCCCGGCGATTGTTGAATATTAATAAGAACACAATACCATAATCGAAAGTTTCGTCAATGGTTCCAGCGGTTGAAATGAAATCAATGCATCATTGCACCCAAGCTGGTGATTATTGAATGACGTAGGTAAATTAATTATTGTTGCTTCTATTTTACTGTTGCACTATTTTAAGGTTTTGCGGTCATTTTCAAGGCGGAGAAGTTTCTATTCTAAAAAAACACAAGGTTAAAATCCCAAAGAAATGCAGTTTTCAATATGTAAGTATAGATGAAAGATTCAACTTAAGCAAATATGAAAAATAATGAAGTTTCAATTTAGAAATTATCTGAACATAAAAATTAAAATATGTTTCGTCATCGCCACTTTGTCTAAGTTGTGTAAGACACACGGGATTTGAACATGTGTCTCTGATGAATGTAGTTCGAATCCTGACACAAAACACAACAAAATTTTTTCTAAAGGAATTTTAGAGAAAATGATAAATTATTTCGAATTGCAAAATTCAAGTGATTTCCAATATGTACTCAAACTTAATTGTTCACAAAAAACCAATACAAGGCTAAAATGTTTTTTATCTGAAATAACTGGTAACATGCAAAACTTAAAAATGCAATAAATTTAAGCACCAATTTAAACATGTTCCTTCCTTCATCTTCAAGAATGTCAACGACTTCGAAAACAGCGTGTTTGGGTCATCAAACAGAGCACTCAGTCGTAAACTCCTGTTTCAATAGGCAAACAGGCAAATTCTCAAGATCACCATTTCAGACACCATTCGCAACATTATCCATCTACAATCCTCTGTCATCGTTTCTAGACGCAAATTAAATGCTCATTCCTGCTGGCATTCTTGCGAACTTCTTATTTTTGCAACAAAAAGAATTCAACAACATCATATTTAACAGCAAGCGCTCCCTATCCAACAAACATACATGCTTGTTAAAGGACCAGATTTCATCTAATCTTCACTTTGATCCATATCCCATATCGACAGCCTCACTGACATCGAGATCCCAACGAAAATCCAAATGCTTGTCAGTAGCCCTAAATTTGTACCTCCTATTTCTCTAAATCTTAGCATCAAACTCAATATTCTATCTTCTTTTAACAGCTTTGCTTCCAAACACACCTATTTTGAAGAGAAGGCTAGCACCGTTTAGAGGTTTTTTCAGCTCCTTCCATCATATGCCTCGTCCTTCTTAAGGCCGAAGGTCAAACCATACCGACTCCATTCTGACCCAAACTTTATTCTTCTCACACCGCTTCCTTTCCTGTCATCCGGAACTAATTATTCTCCCTGCCGACAAAGGCATAATCATTGTCATTATGTTATCTTTCTCCTACTTTGAAAAAAAAATGAACCGTCTTCTTTCAGAGACTTCCACATACTTCATAGTTAAAAGAAACCCCACTCCTCCAGCCATCAGAACCAACAACGCCTTTGTAGACTCACTGTTCTGTTCCAACCACATCGATTGTCAAATATTCTTTCGAACAAAATCATCCCTCCTAACCACTCCTTTGTTTCATTTGACATCATTTTCTTGTTCACCAACGTGCCAGTAGACATGGCGTTAACGTAATATGTAACCGATAAACCCGCATCCAAACGTTCACCACCATTCCACTATGTGAACAGTTGATTCTTTTCTGTACCGTCAAAACATCTTATTTCACTTTCCACGATCACATTTATATACAAACTTTTGGGTAACTCGCTTTCTTCCACACTCTCAGACTTCGTTCTTGAAGATGTTCTGAGCATATCCTTTGACCAGCGCCTTTATTCACAGTTCTTCTTCAAAAAATACGTCAATGACATCATTTGCTGTTTTCCATCTGTCAACATTGATGACTCGCTAGTTTTCCTCAACTCCATCTCTCATTCCATCCAATTCACCCAGAAAGTACAAAACAAATCAGAGCTCTGGATATCAACATCATTCGCAACCATAACCGCACCATCACAACCAAATGGTACCACAAACCTTTTTCGTCCAACCGCCTCTTAGACTTTCTATCACCACACCACTTCAATATCAAATTCAACATAGGCTAGTCCTTTACCAATCGTGTCCCTTCCGTGTCCTACTCAATATGTATCACAAAAAATCCATAAGATCAATAAAATCCTCGAGGATTGATATTGTGAGGAGGACAGTTATTATTCTAGATCCAGAATAATAACTTTCCTCCCCACAACATCAATAAACACACCAAGCCCTATCTTCATCCTCTGCCCCTTCTTCGCCTCCTCTTGTCGAGCCTGGTTACTTTCCATCCCTTATATCGACGGTTTCGCCCTCAAACTTAAGAATTTTTTTCAAAGAAACTTTCCTGAAGTTAACTTAGCCTTCTTCTACCCCACTTCTCTCAACTCCATTGTCTTTTATAATGTCAAACATCATCCCCTACCATGGCACGTTCTAACGTCATCTATCTGTTAAACTGTGCTGATTGTGATGCTGTTTACGTTGGCACATTTCTATTTGAACACCCTGATAACTCAAACAACGCCTTAATCGAATGTTTCAAAACCACGGAACACTCCTTTGACTTCAAACATCATAAGATCATGCCTTCATAATCCCACTTTCACCACCGCACATTTCTAGAATTATGTTCCATAGACGTTTTAAAACTCAAATCCATCAATTTGATGGCTGACCTCAATTCAAAATATACATTCCTTTCCTATCATAAAATCTTTCCAAACTTTCTCCCATATCACAATGATATCCTCCTCCAAATAACCTTTATTTCCACAAAAATAAACAGCTGTCTCCAGTGTTTTTGTTGAATCAAAAATTTTTGTTATGTTTTGGTTTTAACCAGTACATTTGTTTTTTAATGAACTAAAAATCAAGAACCAAAACCATAAATCAACAATCAAAACTGAACCAAGACGCTTTCAACATTATTAACAAAGACAAATGGTTGTCAAATTACGACTTCTATTTTCACTTTTTATCCTTTTTTTAAATATCAATTATAAACATTTCTGTTGATGATCTATTAGCGTTTTAATATTTTCACGAACTCTCATAATATGCATACTTGTCCCAGTATATATCGGTTAAAACTCAACAAAAAACAACAATCAAAATGAAAGAAAAAGAACCACCAAATTTGTTTTTTCGCCAGCATGTAACGAACGATAAGAATTCTGTAGAATCGGTACGGTACCAATACGCCACAGATGCCAAAAATTGCCTCTGAGATAATTGCTTTGTAACAAAGTACGCCAGGTATGTTCTTGGTAGACACTGTAGATGAGGGAACAATTGGTGATGCAATCAAATTGCCACGGATTTTCATGTTTGTGGATTGGATTACAAGGTAAGTAGCTAGGGAATAGCAAGATAGTCGTTCTGTAAACGATGTTGAGTACACAGACCGGTCGGGAGTCTTCGTTGCCTAAATCCAAGTGAAAGCTACCATCCATTCTAAGTCTGGTAGAGATTATTCCGTCACTGTGTGTATGATGTTTGTAAAAACAAAAGTTGTTTTGGGAAAAAGACATATCCCATTTACTAACAGTTAATTGCAAAGGTGAGACATATTCCCTTATCCCCCACGAGATTGATTTGATGCTCTCTGCCAGTCCATTCACTGGGAAGTTTGATGAAGAGTGAATAAACATAAGATCTATAGTATATTATATACGTTGGAAAATGGTAAGGGCGTCTTTTACTTATGGTGTCTAGGACTGCGCCGATATAATAGAGGTTAAATTTATTAGAAGATTTAAATCGCTGCTGGTTTTTCTTGGTTAAATTTCTATTTTTAATTGTATAGGGACAAGTGAACATTTTGGTACACTAAGCTAGTTCAAATAGCACTGCAATCTAAAAACCTGTTGTGCATAATGTGGGTGTCATTATTATGCAGTTGACGTTGATTTGAATGACGTATTTTATTTAAATAAATTATTGGTTAATCCAAACACGGTTCTGGACCAATGATTACTCCTTCATTGTTTTGTATTCCATTTCAGGTTGTATGATGTTGTTCCATGTTATCAATTGTCTGTTTGGCCATTATTAGTAGCTTTCCTATCTACATTTGAGACCAACCCAATCACTTTCAGAACCAAAAACTCAACTTTGCTATCAGATATAATGTGATTGTGTACTGTGTTTCCAGTCACTACACAAAAAAACAGCAAATTTGGGCACCGAGTGCTTTGTCGTTCTTGTAGCTCACTCGACAAAGTGCATCTTTCAAAAAGTGTGTTTTCGGGCCTGCTCGTTGACAATCATTCTGAATGTATTGTTATGTCGTAGCCTGGCGATCGATGAAGCAGTTATATAATTTCCCTGATTTAGACATGCACTATTTCCTCATACGCATCAAATTTGAATTCGCCTAAATTTTGATAGTCGTTTTTCATTCTGTTCTGTACGCATAGTTTTATACTTAGTCCATGGTCATCATTTACTATAGTTTCCGCCACAAAAATTTATTATCAGAAAAATAGTTGTGTAATATTTCTCCAATGTAATTTCCTTTGCTCAATTGGTAGTCGTACTTCCGCTACTTTCAGGAAAATGTCCTACAATCTACCAGATGTCCTACAGTCTATCAATTAGTAATATTTTTCCATTGTAATTTCCAATGTTTAATTTATAATCATTAATCGTTATAAAATTGTCAGAAAACGGTTGTGTATTATCATTAATCCGTAAACTCGCTATTTACATATATAATTCGTTCCAGTGTTTCGTAAACAATGTTTCATTTTTTAAAATCTTTTCCAATTTCTATTACAAACTAGCAGTCCTACTCCTTACTGGGTATAATAACTAGCAATGATACGAAAATAAAATTTCCCCAAGAATCTACCTTATCGATTCGTTATTGACCGCATATAAATAGTAGTTGACAGTTAGCCTCGCCCTCTTATTACATTACCCACTAAAAGTGTTAAACCAGATTTACTAGTAACTGACTATTAACGCGTTATAGTAACAAGACCAAGACAAACCCAAGACCGCTCGAACAAAATGTCCCACCTCGTCTTATATAACATGTCTAGGGTTTGTCTGAAAAGACGTGTCCTTAGTTTGTCTGGTCAGGCATGTCTTGAGTTTGCCTTGGTAAACCTAGATCGTGTAACCACCTTGGTATAGAAATTAAAATTTTTGCAAGTAAAATACATTTGAATAATTTTGTTCAATTGTTAGTAAAATAAAAATAAACTATTTTTTTTGTAACTCAATTAGATATTGGCTTGAGTTTTTTTTAGTTACCTGTTTAGCGTTAATTACTAATAAATGCTAATACAAATTAATTCAATACCTTCAAAATTGTGGGTAATTAAATAAAAAATAATAATTAATAAAATATAACCTTTGTGAAAGTGGGACAACGGTAATTAGCTCCCTTAATAAACAAGGAAGCAAATTTAATTGATAGTAAAATTATTATAAACTGATAGTGTAACTCAAAGGAATCATTTGCCTGAGTTTTTTATTTCCAAATAAGTTGCCTGTTATGTGTTAAATTTCAATAAGTTCAAAAATAAAATAAAATTCAATGAATTCAAATTGGTGTACAATTTCTTACAACGTATCAAAAGAAAAGTAGCGCCGCTTGATGTTGCGTGGAAAATTGTTATGTAGTGGTTGGCAAATCGAAAACAGAAGAGGGAAACTAGGGGCTTGTTGATTTGGTCGAAATCGAACCAAAAATAAAGAGGGGCCATGCGGCAAATTTGGAAAGCGAACGAGAAAAGGGGAAAGACAACCGAATCATACACCATCATACACCATTATTGCTATTTTACCAGCCAGCAACTGGACCTTTTATCCAAATTTATTACTTCCTCCTGGAAAAATGAAAAGTAACAACAATTTACAATAAAACAATACAAATGATTTATTTTTGCTAATTATTATTTTTTTTAAAGCTTCCGACATTAAGTACCATTTTATTTTCAGGAATATATATATGAAATTTAACTTATTAAAACAATGATCGAATCGAAACAATGATCGACAAATTAATTTAAAATCATTGAACCATTATGTTGATATAAAGTTTCACTCTCTAGTACAGCCTTTATTTCTATAAAGCATAAAATGTCTAACAATGAAATCTCTAGATTGTGAGATGTTAAAGTGGAATTGAAGAATGAACGTTTTGAAACGTTCATCGTATGGGTGTGGATGCAGATATGGGTGATTGTGTGCATGAGAGTGTGCGTGTGTGTATGTGGTTGAGAATGTGTGAGCATGTGAGGGGCGAGAGCGTGTGAATGTTCGGGTGAATGTGGGGTTGGACGTATTGATCGTAGTTCTCTCGCATAAGGGGGTCGCCAGAGTCTACTCAGTTCACTTGCTTTTTCTCACATCCGTTATTATCCGTTATATTTCCGTTTTAGTTTTTTCTTTTCTTTTGTATTATTATTTTTGATTGTTTCATGTAAGTTTTGATAATTTTTTGTAAAATATTGTTTTTTGCTTTTTTAATATTTTTTGATATGTTTTTAAGATTTTTTCATTTGTATTCATTTTGTTATAGTTTTTTACCATTTTCTGAAGATGATATAAATTATATCGAAACGTCAAAATAAATTTTATAAATAAAATAATTAGGCTTCAACCAACGAATTTGTTTTAATTTGAAAATCCGTTATTATCTCATGTTAGGCGTATATTACTGTTATTTGTGCTGGAGTAGCAGGTATTCTTCTCTCGATCCCATGGGCTGCAACTAGTCAAGGGCAAAAAAAATAATCTCGCAAGGTACGCGACCTGCTATGCCACCTCGTTGCTAGGCAACGAAGAAGCGCTTCATTACAATATAGAAAAAGAAAACGGTTTACATGCCATCTGAAGATATGCAAAGTTATTGAGTTAAATAGTGGGATTAAATGCTTTTAATTAAATGCAATGATATGATTCATAAATTGACTTTTCCAGTTTTGGTGTTGGCTTGGGAATTGAGGATAATCATTTTTCTCTATATTTGAAAAATGAATTTGGCTAAACATTGTTTTGACCTTACTTTCGGCATATAAAGGAATGGTACTTAGACAATTTTGCAAAAAAACCAAAATATTCATCACATTATCTTGATTCAAATGCTTTTAATGAAATTTTTTCTCATCTCGTTTTTTAGGTGTTTATTGTGTTGGCTAGCTGACTTGTTACTTTCCTAATTTTAGAACGCCTATTGGTTTGGTTTAGTTTGTTTTGCCTGGCGCTTTCCTATGCCTACTTTTCAGTTAGTAGTGTAGGTTGATTGGCAGAGTCAGACAGTGAATGTGTTCAGACGCGGATTTCGGGATAAGCTCACATAAACTTTTCTTCTTTTATCGTGTGAGTTATTTGTTGCAGTGGAATAGAGCCGATTGGTACTGCAGTCAGATATTTATATGTATATTTGGGAATATGTTCCTCATCTTTTAAAAGTAACCAACATTCCAACATGGTAACTTGGTAATGATGTGATGCCACATAATAACCAAGCTGAACCTTTAATCTTTTTCGATTGAGAATTTCAAGGGTTAATATCTTAATATTTTGCTTCAATCAAATTCTGCTTTTTCAAACATTTTGCTCTGTTATCGGAGAGGTATTCTATATTTAATTGTTTGGTCCAACAAATATTTAACAGAAATTTGCTCGTTTAGGTAGAGAAAATATTTATTAGAATTTTCACTGTAAAATTCCATACATCCCATAAAATGTTTTCATCTTCATTTTAGAAACTGAAGGTCAATACGATTAATTTTTCATAAGATAGCTTTGCTATTTTGGAATTTGAAAATTTAGCTTTAGCTAAAAAATAGTCAAGAGTGGAGAAAATCTAAAAATGCATCTCCACCAAGCTCCAGCGAAGCATTTGTGTCAAATGCTTCAATTTAATAGAGAAATTTAAATGCGTTCGTGACTGATTTTTACCTGGAGAAAATATTGAAATCGAAAAAAAAATCATAAGTACTGCAAAAAGTTTAGGTAAGTTCATTGAACTTGAATGAACCGTTAACCTTCGAATTTAAACATTCTAGTGGGTTGACCACTCGCCCATATATTTCCAAATAAAATGTTACATTGAAACCACAACATTTTAGCTCATGTGGATGTTTTGTTTGTCATATTGTTGAATAATCCCTTAATTTAAAAAAAAAAATTAATAAAATCAATTAATCAAAAAATACAGTTGAATTTTTTTAATTAAAATTCAATCATTAAAATCATAACTTTTCTCCATTGTTATAAAAACTTTACAATTCACAAATAGAAAAATTAATATATTTTAGTATTAAAAACTCGTTGCATATAAATTTTTCCAGACATCAAAATATATAGTAATTAAATTTGTTTTGTTATTTCATCAATTCCATGAATTCATCATATCCAAGTGTTTAATTTTTTTTATTTATGTCATCAAAAATAAATCAATCATGTACTTTTACAGTCGTAAATTCTGTCATGAGGACGAGAAAACTCCTTGGTGTAATAAATTAATTAATATTCTAAAAATTGGGTTTACTGAACGATTTGGTTATTTTCGTTTTGTCTGGCTTTAATTTTCAAAAGGTTAACGTTATGTTACAATGTTACATATGTCATTAATTTAAAAAAAAATTATGTATATATATTATTGTTTTGAGTTTACTTTTTTATATCGCCGTTTTGACAAATTTCACATTTTAATAATATAAAAGTCTACATTGCGTTCTTTTCATGACGCTAAACTGTGTATAAAATCTATGATTGTTTCATACTTTGGGATTTATCACGGCACAAAAATATGTATCAATTGGCAAAAAATCTCAAAAACCAAGCTTTTAATTTTGATGAAATATGGCGCAGCTTACCCAATAAATCACCTATTTCGGAATGTTTTGTGAGTTGGTTCAAAAATATAATGCTAAGTGTATTAAAAGTAGGTTACCCAACAGAAAATCTTAATATATCCTATTCCCTTAATCACGAAAAATCGAACTTTTTATAAATATTACATAAATCCTGTATTATTTCTATTACCCAATGACAAATAACAACAAATCACATTAACACTGATTGATTACGTTCCCGAACATTTCCTAAATTTCCTTACCATAAACTAACAAAATTCAAAAATTATCTTTTCTATTTTCCTACATCAAATGATTAATGAAATTTTTTTCAATGGATAAATAGTGAGGGAAAAATCAAAAAACTCGAGTTTCCATGAAATTCTACGTATTATACTGATTTCAATAGATTCATGTTGAACAATTTAAAAAAAAAAAATCGTAAAAGAAAGTATGTATTCCTTAAGCAATTTATCTTGGAATGTGACAGAGAACTAGTTTCTTATCTGTTAGAGTAAAATACCAAGAAAAATCTAGAATAATAGGAATGAATAATGTCTTAATGCATTACGAAAAGGGAAAGGAAAATGAAATTGTCATGGAATATGTAGGTCATTGGGATGATACAATGTTTAGAGATAATTTCATAGAGGAAAGTTATATATGTATGAAGCAAACAATTCTTGTGTGGAAATATATTTGATATCAAAGTTAAACTTATTATTTGTGGTAACAGAGATATTATTTAGGATTATGCTGAAATTATATCACATTATTACCGAATATGTTGTTCTTGGATGATTTTTTAAGACCTAAAAATAGGTGAATATTAATCTTTGGTATATGTCTATTTAATCGATGTCTATTGATAATGAAAGTTAAAAAAAATCTAATTTAAAAAACACAGTGTTTTGATAAAAATATTGTGTCATTAGTAGGGCCGGGTGATATTTAAAAAATTATCGAAAATATCGATATCAAAAAAATGTCGATAAAACCGATATATCGATAAATATCGATATATCGATATATCGATATATCGATTATATCGATAATATCGATATATCGATATATCGATAATATCAAAAATAAAATGCTTACCCCCACTATTTTTGGTATTTCTCGACGTTTTAGGACTTACTGATTCTAAAAAAGCAAAAAAAAAAAATGAAATGTGGTTACACAATGGTATTGCCTTAATTAGCTATTTGATACTAATTTTTATAAAGATTTTTTCTAATTTGAATTCTAAATTTTTTATTGTTTAATTCTTAATTGTTGATTGAATTATTTTGTGTTTAATTTGAATTTGAGTAGCTTCAAAATAGTACATTATGATGCTAGGGCTTAAAGTTAAAGGTTTTGGACGTACATATTGGGAGTTTGGAAACCGAGGCGCTAGCCGAAATTTGCATCCACATTAAGACCAAAATAGCTTACGTCCGTGCGTCATATACTATTTTTTATTCGCCTCTAGCAAAATATTTTAAAAGAAATTGTTTATTCTTAATCAAGCTAAAATTTTGCATAAATTTTGAAATGAGAATATGTTGAAAAAGTAACCTTTGAATAAAAATTTGTTATTTTTCCAAAATAATTGTTTTCAATGAAAACAAATAATTACAATAATTTTAATTGGATTGTGAGATTTTGAATATAAAGGTTGCTTTGATAAAAATTTCCATTTTTTATAGAATTTAAACAAATACAAATGTTTTTTACTTTTTTTGACGTAACTATGACAACAAAATTTTTGGTTGAAAAGTGACACTTTACGGCCGCAAATCACAGTAATAATAGTAGTTTAATCAATGAGTGAATAATGAAGTAGTTTATTTTTAAGCAAAAGCTTAAATTCGAGCGAGGCACGAGCGAAAATTTTAATTTGCGTGAGAATAAAATTCAGTATTTACGAATCGATTACAATAATTTATTCTCTGACAAAGAATTGTGTATTATAAAAAATAAAAACATTTTCTTCAATTAAAACAATAAATCTTTATTGTTTTAATTGATAAATCCAATTTCTTAATAACATATTGCGACGCTGATGCAAAGGCTGACTTCACCATAGCTCTGGAAACATAGTGTTCTGGATATATAATGAGCTAATTTCCATAAAATACTTTAATTAAAAGCTAACCAATATTATGGAATTCGTAGTTCTAATAATAAAAATATTAAAGCAGGCAGTAGTATCCCAACAAACATAAATTCTGTTGTACGAGAAAAAGTAAACAAAAATTTTATCGGAAGTGACAAAGCGGAAGTTAAGATGCAGAACTGTTGTAAACCGTACTAAATGTGTATGTATCAAATTTCATCCAACTCGATTATCAGGTACAGAAGTTATTGAGCTTCCAAAATAACAGGTGCTCTAGGGACCCCCTACCACTTTGTTCACTATCGCTAAAAAAACTAATCAGTTCCTTGCCATACATATTTGCATCTTTTTGCAAAGTGTAATCAAAATTACTTAACAAACGAATGTTGTATGCTTCCAACAAACATTGAAACAATAAACAGATGTTCGGGAGGACCCCACCACTTATCCCATTATTGTCCAAAAACTAGTCAGTTCTTTGTCAATAAAGTCTTTATCTTTTTTCAAAGTGCCATCAAAGTTGGTTAATGAATGAAATCTGTATGCTCCCAACAAACTTTAAAAACCAAGTGTGAAAAGTCAGAAGTTGTATGGTAGATCCCCCGCCACTTTAACCAATGTGTTCCAAAAGATGATAATTATCTTCTTACACTAATTGAAACCTTTCCATAAGTTTTATCATAATCACTTCATTATTGTAGGCTGTAGTGTGCATAAAGACACTGAAAAAACTTCAAAAGAGTACAAAAAAATTTTTTTTACCGGAAGTAAAAAACCGGAAGTTGGGATGCAGAACTATTTTAAACCGTACTGCATACTCACGTACCAAGTTTTATCCAATTCGATTATCAGGTACAGAAGTTATAGAGCTTTCAAAAAAACAGGTGCTCCAGGGACCCCCCACCACTTTGTTCACTATCGCTCAAAAACTAATCAGTTCTTTGTCATCCATGTTTGCGTCTTTTTCCAAAGTGTCATCAAAATTCATTCACGAATGAATGTTTTATGCTCCCAACAAACATAAAAACTTTGTGGAAAAAACCACCTGTTGTATGGTGGACCCCCCAACCCTTTATCCAATGTGCTCCAAAAGCTGATAAAATCTTTCTCATGTTATTTAAAAGCTTTTTGCAACGTTTCATGAAAATCGATCGGTAATTGTAGGTTACTTTAGGTAATTGTAGGTTACGTAGAAAAAACTTTTTAACCGGAAGTGACAAACCGGAAGTTGGTATGCAGAAATATTGGAAACAGTACTAAAAGCTTATATACTAAGTTTCAATAAGATCATGACTCGGGATCAGAAGTTATTCAAGATTTAAACTTAGAGGTGCTCGGGAGACGAATGAATCCAGATCTTCTATTTTCAAGTGAACCTGCATCATTTGCCAAAGTTTCATCAAGATCCTATGCAGAAAACTCACCCACCCACCCTACCACCCACCCACCCACGCACACACAGACGTACACCAAAATTTTTTTTGGCTATTTACATAGAGGATGGTCCAAAACAAAACAAAAAATAAAATCTGGGGTATGTAAGATTTTTTTTTTCACGATAGATTGCATTACTTCACACAATTTAAAATTTAAAAACCCTGATGATAAAAAACGCCCTTCTCATACAATCAAACAAGTTCAATCAAACGAAATAAGAGAATTTAAATTAAAAATATGGAGGGGCTGAAGTCTCACAGTTCAGAGATGTCAAGACTTCGGTCTGGGTTAAGGATTTTGATATAGTTTTCGGCAAAAAACTTTTATGAGGACATTGTTTTTAGTTTTGGGCAGCGATGTATATCAAACATAACCCTTTGTTAAAGTACAAGTATTTTTTATCTCTGTTTAAAAATTTATTACAAAACTAAAACGAAACATCAACACGTTGCCGGAAAATTATAATAAAATTCCAAAAATATTGTTAAATTAAATAAAATCAAATATTCAAAAAATCAAATATCAAAATATTCAAAAATTAGTACAAAATCAAATATTTAAACTTTTTCTAAATTCCGATAATATTCCAAAAATTCTTAAACATTTAAACTTTTCCAAAATTCTAAAAATATTGCAAAAATTATTACAAAATCAAAAATTGAAAATTTTTTCAAAATTCCAAAAATCATAATAAAATCAAAAATTAAGAATTTTTCAAAATTCTAAAAATATTCCAAAAATTCTTACAAAATCAAAAATTAAAACTTTTTCCGAAATTCCAAAAATATTGTAAAAATGATTACAAAATCAAAATTTTTCAAAATTCCAAAAATATTTAAACAACTATAACAAATTTTCAAATTTCCATGTCCAATTTCATTTTCAATTACATTTACGTCATAAAAACAACTACATTTTTTTTCCAAAAAATTGGGTAAAAAATAAATGAAATCATTTTTTGACACACTTGACAATATTTTTTTGACAAACTTATATTGTCATAATTCTCTATAATATTAATAAAATTTCATTTCAAACAAACAATTTTATTTTTTTCCAAAAAATTTGGTAAAAAAATAAATAAAAATCTTTCTTTTGACACACTTGACAACATTTTTTTGACAAACTTATAATACAAAAATCTAAATTTTGGTCTCACATACCAATCCCGACCATCAAGATTTCTCCAAATTCAATGTTCCTACTCGTAATCACTTAAAATGAACGTTTTTTAAGCTAAAAATATACAAATTTCCTTGTTTTGACACACTTGACGATTTTTTTGACACACTTTCGGTACAGTTATCGAACACATCGTCCTTTGGCTCTTTCCATTGAGTAAACCTATTTTAAGAAAAAAAAAATTTTCAAATCCGTCCAGTGGTTTTCTAGATTTCGTAGGTTGTGACGGCCGGACGGCCGGACGGCCTACAGACAGACATACATTTTTTTTTTGCTTTTTTAGAATCACTAGGTCCTAAAACGTCGAGAAATGGCAAAAAAAGTGGGGGTAAGAATTTCACCTTGAGCTCATGAATGTAATACTTAGGTCTTTCAGACCGAAGTAATTTGATTATTGAACAAAATTTATCAAAGCAATTGTGATTATACATAATTTGAAAATAATTTTAATGAAATCAAAACAATAATGATAATTTTTTTATAGGAAAATTTTCATTAAACAATAGGTTAAGTTCATTAGGCTATAGGTTAGAAAACAATACAATAATACATACTATTATTATCGAAAAAACATACAAATAAAGCTGATATAATTAAATGGAAGAGAATAAAATACTTTAATATGTAGGCAAATAAAAACTGTTTTGTTTTATATTTTTGTTAATAATTTTTCTTTAGTATATATTTTTTAAAGCTCTTGATAATGGTGTGACAACCGAAATTAATCGAGCCAAAATATACATATATATTATGTTTAAATAAAAATAAAATAATTATAAATTTTTATTTATTGATTTGCGTAAGAGCAATTCCACGTCACCACTCACCGCAACATTGATGTTCCTGACCCACTCTGATTTCGATAAAATTTCATATACAGATAGCCAATGAAAAAATAAAAATACCATTTCTTTCAAAAAATTAAATTTCGCTCTAGGGATGACACAGTGTGGCGGCAAAGTTTTAGGGGTTTGCGAAACATGAGTACCTTTGAATATCGATTGCTAAACTGATTTAAGTCATTTATAGCTCATTAGAAAGGTAATTGATAGGACTTATAAAAAACAATACTTAAAATTTTTTAATAATTTTTTAAAAGTGTGTTAAACTTAAAAAAATATTTCAAAGATGGCGCTGTTGGGAGTACCCTCACTTTTATCACTTTTTTTTCCGGAAAAAAAAAAGTTTAATTAGTTCGTAATCTAAAACGAAAGTTTCCCAAGTACATAATTTCTCGTTTTAAAAATAAAATTCTTACAAAATTTTAATTTCTGTTTTTTCTATTTTTTGTTTTTTAAAAAATTCATTTTATTTAACTAAAACCGCCTGAATTCTTGTTTTATAGATATTTAATTATTTTGAGGATACAAATTAAGTATTTGAGGGTGTGGATGCTTTTTTTACATAATTGGCTTTTTCTCCCATTTCTACCTGTCCGAAAATAATTATAAATTAATGTACCTGAAATATATTAAAACTGATGCTGAGAAGTAAATAGTGAGAAAAATTATGTGAAATAAAATGCATGTTGTATAGAATTCATATAATAATTAGCTTTTTATTTTTATTCTAAGTTGTGTAATAAAAACAATATACATTTATTAATAATATAAAAGAAATTAAAAATATGAAATAAATTTAAATTGCATATTAACGGCTTATCTGAAAAATCCTAGTTTTAGCTGAATTAGAATATATTTTTGTGAGCAATGTTTTTTCATCTTTGGGTATCAACGCATGAAATGATTGTGTACGTTTTATAGTTACAACCTCTCTGTATTTTGCTTCTAGCCGTGACTTCAGTTCTAAATAATAATTCAAATAATAAAAAAAATTCTCGAAAAAATATTTAATTTTCTTTTTTATTAAGTAATTAACCGAAAAATAGTGATTTTCGACTTTTTTGTTGTTTATTTATTAATAAAAAAAAATTAAGTAATTAGTCGAAAAATTTTTTTATAATATTGTTCAGCAACATTTTTTACCTGCATGCAATATTTTTTCCGTCAGTTTATTTTTATACTGTTGAAGAAAAGTAAAACAAACGAAACTCAACAGAATGTTTTTAATATTAATATTATTTTATTCTCTTCCATTTAATTATATCAGCTTTATTTGTATGTTTTTTCGATAATAATAGTATGTATTTTTGTATTGTTTTCTAACCTATAGCCTAATGAACTTAACCTATTGCCTAATGAAAATTTTCCTATAAAAAAATTATCATTATTCAATTGGTATGATTCCAATTGGTCAAATTGTTTGATTTCATTAAAATTATTTTCAAATTATAATCACAATTGCTTTGATAAGTTTTGTTCAAAAATTAAATTTTAATTTAAATTCTCTTATTTCGTTTAGTTGAATTTGGTTGATTGTATGAGAAGGGCGTTTTTTATCATCAGGGTTTTTTTATTAAGAAATTTGATTTATCAATTAAAAAAATAAAGATTTATATTGTTTTAATTGAAGAAAATGTTTTTTTCTCCGATAGACAGCAAATATAAATTTTGCAGACTTATTTCAGTCAGCAAAGTGGCACTTTTCCTGCCTAGGCAGCAAAGCAAGTACTTTGCTGCCTAGGCAGCAAAATAATTAGACTTCATAGAAATAAACAGATACTGCGATTAAAAAAAAAATTTTTTTAATCGATTTTTTTTTTGATTTTTAAAATTTTGCTTTATTTTTAAAGTAATAATTATTAAATTACATATCATTGTAATTAATCGGAGAAAAAATTATATGTTCAACTCGGCAGCAAGGTAGATTGACTGCCTTGGCTGAATTCCTAGCCTCGCTCGCTCGGCTATGAACTATCAGCCGCGGCAGTCAATCTACTACTTTGCTGCCTAGTTAAACAAATAACTATTATTTTTTATAATACACAATTCTTTGTCAGAGAATAAAGTATTGTAATCGATTCGTGAATAATGAATTTTATTCTCTTTCAAATTTGCTTAAGAATAAACTACTTTTGCTTAAGAATAAACTACTTCATTATTCACTCATTGATTAAACTACTATTATACCATTCATATTAGTCGTATTCGATTTGACTGTTAAGGAATTGAAACAACTGAGTGCAATTGAAACAATTGAGTGCAATTTTCGTTGTTTTTTTAGCTATTTCAGTCAAATCGAACGGTGCTATTATATTATATGCAGGAGGGATCGATTTTGATCGATTATGATCAATGTTGATCTACGGGTCTGACTACCCTGCGTACTCCAGTCCCTGCCATTGACATATGAGTTAGCGTGAGATATCACATACCACTGGCAATGGCAGGAGATGTCATTAGCCAAGATGATATCTTAGGGTGCTGGCGGACGAACTTTAATTAGTCAACGGCAGCACTTACAGTCTTAGCTGGGCAGCGTTCCGTAGCGGTACCGCTCATTAGCTCTTCCGAGGAATCGAACCAACACGTAGATATGTGTGGGCTTTGTGCCTCGATTAAGGTGGTGGGCGGTGCGTCTGGGGTGCGCTGCATCAGCTGGATTATTGGCATTTAGTTTTGTTTTGTTTTCTGCAAATTTCTCACAATTTGTTTTTCACTTATTATTTTGTTATTATTTCTTCATCTTATCATGAAATATTGGCATATGTCATATTTTGTAGTATGATAGGATTTTTTACTTAGTTATGCATTTTAAAATAAAACACAAAAAAATAAAATAAACATTTTGATATATATATGGCAGTACAACCGAAAAAAAATAAGTCTGCAAGTGGTAAAGCAAATTTGCGCAATCCACCCGCCCATAAAGCGGCATGTCCACGGAATTTGCAGGGACAAAACATATATGAATCAATAAAAAATTTTAAAATACATGTTCAAAACATCTGCGGATTGAACGCTAACCATGACCACGTGCAACATCATCTTGAGCACGACAAACCGAACATTCTATTCCTTACAGAAACACAAGTTTCTGAAAATTTTCTCTTTATAGAATCGCTTAATTCCAAATATAGGCTCGAATCAGCTTTCAAACTCCATCAGGGCGTATGCGCATTCATTCATGAGAGTGTTGCGTACACGCGCTTTCCAAATTTTGAACTACACGGTGACGGCTTCAATACAATGGTTTTAAAGATTTGTCTTCCAGAAATGACTTTTTTTACAATAGCTTTATACCGGTCCCCCAACAAACGTAACCCGAACTTTTTTAATATACTGACAAAAATTATGGACGAGATTAGAGCAAAGTCCCCTAATTGTGAAGTTATCGTTACCGGTGACTTCAACGTCCACAACAAATCATGGTTTGAATTCTCCAAATCGACCGACGATGTTGACAATAGTGGAAAACTGGCAGAAATTTTTGCCGCGTCTCAGGGCCTATTCCAAATTGTTAAAAGCCCGACTTTCACTCCTCGTAATGGCGGTGATAATAGTTTTCTACTAGATCTCTATCTTACCACAATGCCAGATATTACGAGTGTCGATGTTGCGAAAGGTAGTATTGGAAATTCTGATCATTATTTAATCTCATCAGTTATCAAAACTGATTTACTTAAAACTACAGCTCCCAAACCCCGTAAAATATTTCACTACTCAAAAATGGATAAGAGTGGTCTTCAAAATTTTTTCCATGGTTTCCCTTTCGACCGTCATTGTTTTTACACTGACAATGTAAATGTTTCTGCTCAAAACTTTACAGAAACCATCCAATTTGCTATCAATAAATTTGTCCCTTTCTCCATAGTAAAACCCAAACAAAAATACTTGTATTCGAAAGCTGCCAAAACGGCACTTAGAAACAAACGTAGATCATTTAATATTTGGATTCATAACAAAACTCCCACTAATCGATCCCAATATCTAAAGGCCAACAAAATATCTAATCAGATTATCTCAAACGAAAAGTCCGAAATTGACAGAGCGAAAGCCTCAAAACTTACGTCTATGTCTGTTTCTGACAAGAGTTTCTACAGTGCCATTAATTCTTTAAATTCTGGTACAAAATTTTCTATTCCCCCTATTATTGATGGTGATTTAATCGTCAATGATCCCGCAAGAAAAGCTAACTTGTTCGCTGAACGCTTTGCTCTGAACTCCACTGTTTTGGAAACTCCTAAAGAAATACCCCAAATCCAGTCTTCAGGAGTTAATATGAATGAACTTCACTTCAAACCCAAAATAGTCGCTAAACTTTTAAAGGGGTTAAACATCAACAAAGCATCAGGAATGGACAATATTCCACCCATTATTTTAAAAACCTTTTCCAAAGAACTTGCACCAACTTTAACTAAAATATTCTACCAATCCTACAAATCTGGTATATTTCCCTCGTGCTGGAAGTTGGCAAATGTCCAGCCCGTCCCCAAAAAGGGACCAAAATCCGATATCTCAAATTATAGGCCAATAGCTTTACTATCGGTCCTATCCAAAGTCTATGAGCATTATATTAATACACATATTTCAAAATTTCTGGAAGAAAATCATTTAATATCCGACAGCCAATACGGTTTTCGAAACAAAAGATCAACTACCGATCTATTAAACTATGTAGCGCATTGTTGGAACAGCATACTTGATAAAGGTGGTAAAACATACGTTATCGCTTTAGACATCTCCAAGGCATTCGATCGAGTCTGGCATGCCAACTTAATCAACAAGCTCGTTGCGTACGGTTTTCATCCCAATGTTTTGAAGCTGATTCAAAATTTTCTATCCGACCGATACATTTCGGTAACCTTAGACGGATATTCTTCTGAGTCTAAACTAATTAACGCTGGTGTACCCCAAGACTCAGTATTGTCCCCAACCCTATTTTTGATTTATATCAACGAATTGTTGAAAATCACCAGCAACCCAATAAATAGTTTTGCAGATGATAGTACTCTGCACAAGTCGTTCGAGCCCCTTCCTTCAAAAGGTAAAATGCACGAACGAATTAATCCTGCCCGGAGAGACGCTGCCATAAACGTGAACAAAGACCTGAATAAAGTCGCCGACTGGGGTGACCAAAACCTTGTCAATTTCAACTCCACCAAAACACAGCTGTTGATTGTTTCCAGATTAAAGACCGAGTTCCCCAAAGATATTTTATTTAGTATGTGTGATGAACCAATAGGTGAATGTAAAAACATTCGTTTATTGGGTGTCACAGTTTCAAATGACCTACTCTGGAACGATCATGTAATGGCGATGGCAAAAAGCGCGTCTAAAAAACTCGGCCTCCTAAATAGATGCAAAAAATTTTTCACTCCATACCAATTGCTCCATGTTTATAAGTCCTATATTCGTCCCTGTATGGAGTACTGCTGTCAAGTTTGGGGTGCTGCCTCTCTTTCCATCTTGGCCCTCTTGGACTCTGTTCAAAAACGAGCTATACGAATTGTAGGTGATCGAACTTTGACATCAAAACTTGATTCCCTACAACATCGTCGCACTGTTGCTGACCTCGTTGTTTTTTACAAATATCGTCATCAGCAGTGCTCAGATGAAATCAGCGGCATCATGCCTCAAACTTATTCTTACCCCCGTTCTACTCGGCAATCGGCTGCCGCAACCAGTGAAACGGTAAAGATCCCGCGCTGTCATACTGGCAGATCGCAGAGAGACTTCTTTGTCCGAACTGCGTACAAATGGAATAGTTTGCCGGAACACTTAGTCTCAGGTGACTTCAACCCACAGATGTTTAAAAAAAGCGTTAATCTACACCTCAGAACGCCAGTTGTTGTGGGACCCAGGTCTAGACCTAGGTCTTAAAAGGTATTTATGTGTTGTTGTGACACATATTCTAAACCCTATTACACAACACATTTTATTTAAAAAAAAAAAAAAATATGTAACAGACGCATCACAAACTGAAAAAATACTTTCACACAACTAGACGAATAGAGATTTACTACTACAACAGAACGAGCTCTGCTGCTCTTGTACAGGCTCACCTTATCCTCCCCCTCTCTCTCCCAACCTTCAGTCGTTTTGGGCGGGCATTTCAAATACCTGCATGCTATTAAATTTAAACTTTGTAAATTTTTTTTTGTTTGAATACGTAACAGTATTTTTTATTTTTTATTTTATTCAATTTTAGCGTTGCTGCCAATAAGTAAATTCATTCAACTTTATTTATTTTATATCAAAGTAAATTTTTTCATTAAAATATTATAAATTATTAACATAAATATGCTAAAAAACTGAAAAAAATGAAAAAAATCGTCAAGTTCGAGATTCGAAATTTTTTTTTCGGGTTTTCTCAATTTTAAGCTGCTAAATAACAATAAATCATTAAAGTCGATATACCATTTGAGAGTAGACATCTCGACGAAAAAAATAAGCACTAGGACAACATCAAAATCCAAAAAAAAAATTAATAAAGTTGTTCGCCGAAGATAGGGGTGTTTTTTTCGGAAAAATGGTAAAATCTCGAAAAACGTTTATTTTCCATAATTGAAAAAATTCATGCTTATTATGTGCAAATAGTTACGTACTTTCACAAAGTTTCATTTAAATTAAATAATTTTCACGCGAGAAAAAAATAAAAAACATAAAAATCGGTTTTTCGTCGTTTTCGCGCAAACTTTGAGGTTATGTCGAAAAATGTGTGCCAAAAAGTTTTAGGTTTTTTTATTATCTACAATTTTTGTATGAATTATTTTTCTCTAGGAGGCCTCGTTTCGCCACAAATAACGAAAAACGGGTTTCATCCCTTACAGAGCACCTCATTTCACTACTTCCCTTCATCTCAAGTTCGAAAGTTTTTATTTTCGTTGTTTATAACCCCAACTACATATTCCAGCCGGCCGTTGCCTGCTACTATTTTTTTATTTTCCGCAATAAATATCCATAACGGCCCCAGCCTAATACTCTATATTGGGAATCACAATCAAACACAAAAACAACAAGTGCAATAAGTTAATCAAGAAATTTATAAACATTTTCTCATACAGTAATTTTTTGCAATTCTTCTTCGTTTCATCCAGTTGCCCCTTGTCAAACCAGCATAGTCTTTCTGGAAATTATCTTAATAAAAATCTAATCCATTTCTTCCATACTTCGGTCTGAAAAGCCTGTATTACATTCTCGAGTTAAAAGTGAAATTCTTACCCTCACTTTTTTCGGCATTTCTCGACGTTTTAGGACCTGTTGAACTAAATCTCCTGTCCGTCCGGCATTCCGTCGCAACTAACGACATCTAGAAAACCGCTGGAAGGATTTAAAAAATGTTTGCTTTTAAAAATACTCTCAATGTGTGTACTCAATGGAAAGAACCGAAAGGACGATTTGTTCGATAACTGTACTGGAACTATGTCAAAAAATCGTCAAGTGCGTCAAAACATGGAAATTTGCATATATTGTGCTTAAAAAACAGTAACTTTAAGTGATAATGAGTAGTAACTCGAATTTAAAGAAATCTTGATAGTCGGGATTGGTATATGAGACCACAAACTATAAGATTGCATTATAAGTTTGTCAAAAAATTATTGTCAAGTGTGTTGAAAGAATGATTTTCATTTATTTTTTACCGAATTTTTTGTACAAAAGTAAAATTAATTATTTGTATGACATAACATGTAATTGAACATGAAAATTTTTGATTTTATTATAATTGTTGAAATATTTTTGGAATTTGGAAAAAAAGTTTGTATTTTGGATTTTGTTATAATTTTTGCAATAATTTTATGAATTTTGGGAAAAGTTTAAATTTGGTTTGATTATAGTTTTTGATATATTTTTGGAATTTTGAAAAGAGTTTGTATAATTGATTTTGTTATAATTTTGCGATATTTTTAGAAATTTGAAAAAATTTTGAATTTTTGAGTTTTTTTGAATATGCTTTGAATTTTGAAAAAAGTTTTAAATTTTATTATAATTTTTGGAATATTTTTAGATCTTTGATAAAGTTTGTATTTTTCGTTTTATTATAATTTTTGGAATTTTGAAAAAAGTTTGTGTTTTTGATTTTCTTATAATTTTGGCAATATTTTAAGAACTTTGGGAAAAGTTTGATTTTCTGGAATGTTATCAGAATTTTGGAAAAAAGCTTCAATTTTTGATTTTGTAATACTTGACTTCTTGGATGCTAGGGTCGTCAGATTTTCGTATGTTCATGGTTTTTCTTGGTCTGACTAGAAATTCTGAATGCGTGCATATCAGCTAATTTGTGTGGAAAGATGGACATTCTCTTTCGGACTAGTTGGAACGCAAAATCTCTAGGCGTGCAGTCTATAGCTTGCTTTATATTGTTATCCTTATTCCAGCCTTCATCGCAAATGGTTCTCTCGTTTCCTCATCAGGTTTTTTCCTGATTTTTTTTTGCATATGTTATGTTGGCACCTAATTGTTTTTCGTGACCTGGTGTTTGATTTTTTTACTTCTTTTGTTTGACCTTATGATTTCAGGTTTAGTCGGTACAGTCTCAAGTCTTTATCTTCCATTTGGGTTTGAGTCCGACTCCTATTTCATTTGTTTTGTTAATGATTCTCAGGATAAATTTAGTCAGCCAGGCCTTTTCTTTTCGTCCTGACCTGTAATGACCAAGATATTCTCTGTGTCAACCGTACTTCAATTTTCCGTCTTTTTTTGTATAAAGTAGATAGTTTTAATATATACTTACTAGATTTGCTTTGATAGCCCTGCCCTAGTCCATATAAAAACAAAGCATTGATTAAATTTGTAATAAATAAATAAAATTTGAAAGAATATGTTTAATATCAAAGCACTGTTTTCTATAATAAATACTAATTAGTTATAAGTTTTTCTAATAAATTGGGTGCTGTTTAAGGTCAGCATTTGTTTTAGAAGTCACTTTTTTTTCTATGTATTGTGCAACGACTAACCGGTGGGCATATATGTCGCACCAGACTTCTTATTACAAGTTCGCTTCAAGATGGTTGGTCTCGAATCCCGATATCAGTGACATTTATTAAATTTTAGCCCAACTTTTGATTTAAAACCTGATAATATTTTCTTCACCTTAAAGCAATACTTTACCGCCCAAAGGAATTCATAACATTTTGCATAATACTTTTGATTTGGAAATGAATCGGATTGCCGGGAACTCTGTGAAGAGGAATTCCTTTTTTATATTCTTCACCAAAATTTGAGTCTTTGATCAAGTTGGATTTGTTAGGGAACAATTAAATCAAATCAACTTGCATTGAAACGGAATCATCTGAATCAATGCAAAATTTTACACTATCCGTTGTACGTGAAACATGAGATGAATTGAAATTAGTTTTATAAAGTGGATAAGCCTCCCAACCTTTTTGTTTAGCACGTTTTCTCTATCCATTACAAATACTAAATTTATAATGATCCGAAGTCGTCTGAGGGATTGTTTATAATGTGTATAGTCTTGCACTTTTCTTTGAATGCACAAAGTACATGTATCAACGTAGGGAATTGAACCAGCATGGCTAAGTTTAACGAAAATGATGATGTCAGAGAAAGACATTGGAAATTGTTGCACGGATTATACGAATCTTTGTACCTCTACCCGATTAATGAAATTCGTATTCTGGATAACCCAAAAAATTGATTTTTGATTAACAAAAAATATACAAACCAACAAAAACGCCATGCGTTGTATATGAATTAAAAATATTTAATTAAATGTCAAAAATTATGTCATTCAATACAATATAAACAGACACACATAGTTGTAGTTTTATTGAACATAATATATTTTTTATTCGCCTACATATTAAAGTGTTACTTTATTACTGTGATTTGCGGCTTTAAAGTATCACTTTTCAACTATTTATTTTGTCGTCATAGCTACGTCCAAAAAAGTAAAAAGCATTTGTATTTGTTTAAATTCTATGAAAAATAAAAATTTTTATCAAAGCAATCCTTAAATTCAAAATTTCATTATCCAATTAAAATAGTTGTTATCATTTGTTGTCATAGCTACACAATAATTTGGAAAAAATAATAAATGTTTTGTCAAAGGTTACTTGTTCCACATATTTTTATTTTAAAATTTATGAAAATTTATAGTTTTAATTTAGAATAAACAAATTTTCTTTAAATATTTTGCTTGCGGCGAATAAAAAATAGTATATGATGTACGGACGTAAGCTATTTTGGACTTAATGTGGGTGCAAATCTCGGCTAGCGCCTCGATTTGCAAACACCACATCCGTCCAAAATCTTTAGCTTTACGTCCTAGCATCATAATGTACTATGTTGTTTGTGCATATTAAGGTTCTTGAAATTTTGTGTTAATTAAAAATATAAAATCGATCAAACACTTGAGTGAATTATAGCGAATATACACATAAATTTATTTAACGAAACTTCCAGAATCGATTTACTAAACAACAAGCTTAAATTTCAACCCGTTAAACGATGGTCTTTGTGTTATTTTTTCTTGAGATATTGTTCCACCTATATCTGTTATCTCATGTTTCTTTTTGGGATGGAAAAACATTCTTTGATCGTATTTGTCGTGTTTCATTAGGGGCTCGGATAACCATCCGTATCTGAAATAAAAATTTCTGTTTACAAAAATTTAAATTTTGAAATATTTCATTTCCTTGAAACTTAAATACTTTTGATTTTCAAGAATTGGAGTTCGATATCTATCCTTTGGTACGCTATATAATTTTTCGTCAACATATTGAATACATTTTCTATCTACATCGTTTTCAATAGATTGTTGATGTTTTGAGTAGAATTTTGATGTAACTGGAGAGGCTGGAAATAAAAAATATATTGTAACGGTTACGGAAGTGTAAAAAATAGAATTTTTCTAGTCTAAAAGAAAAAAAATAAACAGTAAGCAATAGTAGATTGTATATCTAGCGCCAACGTGTTTTCCAACCAAGAGTGTACTTGCGGCACGAGCGTAACGTGTGCTGCCATCACTCGCGTGTGGAAAAACAGTTCACGCTGTTTATACAAAATAGTTTTTGTAACAAATGCACAAAGCTTATTTAATACATTGTCTCATAGTGTCATATAGTCAAAGTGTCATAGAACATAGTGTCAAAGAGTGTCAAAATATTGATTTGACAAACAAATAATTTCAATAAATAATATTAAAATAAAGTACATATAAGTATAGCAATTTGGCTATAAATATACCGAATAAAAAAGACGTCATCTATCAACAGTATAGTATATTCTCCGAAATGGTAAAAATA
This sequence comes from Diogma glabrata, assembly GCA_963693315.1. Lineage (NCBI taxonomy): Eukaryota > Metazoa > Arthropoda > Insecta > Diptera > Cylindrotomidae > Diogma > Diogma glabrata. The sequence continues at coordinate 391,974,261 of OY856187.1, forward strand.
TAAACAAACTCATATTCATATAAACAATTAAAATTAAAATTTTAGTACACATCTCAAATGAAGATGGCGATCGTAGTTTATAACAAAAATATATTTTCAACTCAAAAATTTTTTATAAATATTTTGATTGGTAACATTTATTTTTCGTATGCAACAAATATTTTTGCATGTGAAAACTTTTATTTCGAAGAATGACAAACTTTCCTATGTCTATGTAAAACATACACATATTTTGGTTAATTTATTTTAGAACAAAATTGACTATTTTTGGTACATGAAGAGTATTTATTGGCAAGAAGAAGAAGGTTGTTAAGAATTTAGTATACGGAATAAATTTCTGTAAATGTTCCGAGATATAAAGTATCAAATCCATTGCAGCACTATACGTTACTTTATCTACGGCATTCTTTTCTACTTAGTGGTTAAAAAAATTGCCGAATAATAATAACACATTTCTCCAAAAAACATTGCAGTAGCTGCAAGAGAAGGGAATTAAAGGGTAGAGAAATACAAATATTACTAAAACATGGCTGCTAGCATTACTAAAACAAAATTCATAAGAAAAACAAATAAAAAGCAAATGCAGTCTGTTCGATTTGTTTCTAACTCTCGATTATCTTATATACTGTAAAGTCTATTCGTATGCACATCTTAATGGTCTTTATGTTAGACAAGCTGGTCAACGTTTTCATAGCCATTACTCAAAGAATTTATGGGTTTTAAAACTGCAATACATGACTTCAACATTTCGTTTCAAAACGTAAAAAAGTTACAGTAATTTATAGTTTACACTTTTTGCCGTAGGCTCTTGGCGTAATTCGTTGAATAACATATTTACACCCAACTCTTTTTTTAAACGGTCTTTTTTTAAACGATTTTGAAATAACACGTTTCACCAAATACACACAACTTTTTTTTTAAACGACCTGTTTTAAACGATTTTGAATTAACACGGTTCACAAAATATGTATACGTTTTGCACGAATATTTTGATCTTGCACGAATAACAAAAAAAATAGTTTAAACTATTTTTGATAGTGTAATCAGAAGACGGTCAATTTTTGGCCAGAGATGTGTGGGTGACTGTTTTTAGAAAAACGGTCGATCTTTGGCCAGATATGTGACTGTATTTTAATAAAAAGTGTTGGTAATAGAAATTATAATATGTGTCGCAAAAACATATAAATTCTTTTTAAGGCGTGGTTGCACAACAGCATGCGTTCTGAGGTATTGATAAACGTTTTTATAAACCTGTAAAGGCGTGAAGGTACAAAGAAACGTCAATGCATTCTGTCACTATAACAGTGATTGATCTAGACAACCTGATTTTTTGCATAGGGGAAACGAATATGATAGAGGCAAGATTAATTCGATTACATCCGAGTACTGCTGGTGACGACATTTATTAAAAACAACAAGTTCAGCAACAGTGCGATGGCGTTGTTGGTAATCAAGATTTCATGTTAAATTTTAATCTTCCACAATTCGTATAGCTTGTTTTGAGTAGGGTCCAAAAGTGCCAATATGGGAAGAAATTCAACGCCCTTAACTCTTTTTTTACAACAATAAACTTGACAACGATGCTCTATATAGGGGCAAATATAGGAGTTACAAATGGGGTAGAAAGATAGATTAGAAAATAATGGACGGGTTGCACGAGACGGAACTTGTCCTGACACTCAAACTCTATGGTTTGTAGAGCCATGGAGTAATTGATGCGGTGTAAATTTTTGATATCTATTGATGAGGCCTTAGATTCCTCTGTCTGTGCCATCGCAATTATATGATCGTTTCAGAGTATGTCGTTAGAAATTGAGACACCCAATAACTAAATGCTTTCACATTCATCTATTTCTTAGTCACATATTATACTAATTGAAAATCGTTTGAAAACTTATTGTTCGATCTGGAAAAATCAATGGCTGTGTTTTGGCAGAATTAAAATTAGGGTTGCACCAATTAATCGGAAGGTAATCCGTAATCGGCAATTTTGCCGCTTAATCGGTATCGTTTTTTTTTGTCCGATTGGGAATTGTTTGCATTTTAAGCACAACAAATTATAAATTAAAAAACACCATATAGTCAGCCATACTTGAAAACCTTTTTAAATAAGTATAAGATTAAGGGCTGTTTAAAAATATGAGATATAGGTTTATGTATTTCTGCATTTTTTTGATAAAAATTAATGTAAAATAATGCTGTTTTTAAATGAAGTACTATAATTACTGCCATCGACATATAAGATTTTTAAATTTTGCCAAACTTCCTGCCTATGTAAATAGTTCCTTTTGGATTCAAAAATCTCGATTTGTGTTAAAATATTCGGTGCAAAGTTTCTCATACGGTTCACAATGGCAGTGTGATTCTCGAGGTTTGCCATCCATGGCTTCTGTCTTATAAATATGTAAGTTTTTATTATTGCCATACCAGAGTAACCATGCTCTGAAATAATGACAACAAATTCGTTCCTAGATACATAAATTCACCAAATGTGCTACAGTCGACCTAGATATTGGGTAAAAAATAAGTCGAGGGCAGCAGATTGTTTTACCTACGAAAAGAAAATAGTTGCCAGAAAAATGCAAAACATCACTTTTAACAGTTACAAAATTTTTTTAATTTAAAATATTGCCGAACTGTAAATAAATAAATAATAGCGACGTTCGTATAACATTTTAAACTATGATTGCAAAGCATCCCGATTTTGCTGGATTGTCCCGACTTGTGAAGAAAAGTCTTGCGTTCTAACTAATAGTCTAATTCAAAAATGCTTGGCACAGCTTTGTTTAACTAATTTCCATCAAATGATCGGCAGCCAAATGGTATCAGCCGATAAAAAAAGCCGATTAATCGGCCATCGGTAAGCGGCAAGATTTCAGATCGGTACAACCCAAATTAAAATAGACCAAATTTTTGATACGTTGATCGGGAGTTTTTTCTAACTCCTCGTTTACATTTATTTCCGACCCCGGTCCGGATTTATTCGTACGTGCATTTTATCCTTTAAAGATTATCTTCATGGAGACACGCAATGTAAACGAAAACCTAGAAAAATTCTTAATTAGTGTGACAAAAATTTGGCCAATTTTAATGATCATAGAAAAGAATGACTTGTGCAGTGTACTATCATCTGCAAATATATTTATTGGGTTACTGGTGATTGTCAACAGTTTGTTGATACTAATTAAAAATAAAAAGAGAAAAAAAGAAGAAGAAAAGCCATCTAAAGATACTGAAAGAAATATCAGTATCGGTCGGTCAGTGAAAGCTATGAATCAGAATGCACGACTGCGGTGTGATATTAAAATGCAACGAGCTTGTTGTTTAGATTGGCACACATGATTCAATGAAATGCTTTTGAGATGTGTAATACGATAGGTACGTTTTACCACCTTTTTCGGATATGCTATTCCAAAGATGGGCTTCATAGTTCAATAAATCGGTTGTTAATTTTGTATTGGCAATATCAAAGAGATGTCTTTTAAAAATGATATGTGTGTATTATTATAATCCTCATAAGGACTGAGGCAGAAAAAACATTAACATTGAAAAACTGGGATAACTTTGAAACCGCTGGGCCAATTTAAAAAAAATCTCACTTTCGGATACGTATTTTATTACCGAATAATCCACACTAAATATTATTTTAATCAGACTTATTAACACAAAATAGCTTGATTTTTTCAGGAATTCCCAACATCATGGATTTTATGGTGGTATTCGAGACTTTTTTGGTCGCTGCAATCCATATTTTCCTGAAATTTGCAATGGTTTTTGCTTTCTTGTTTGTTAACTTATAGTTTCTTTCGACTAAAGCCCAGTAGCGTTCGATAGGCCAGTTCTGGGCAATTTGGTGGTTTTGCCTCTCTTGGCACTAAAACGATGTTGTTGTCTTCATATCACTTCATGGTCGCCTTGCTTTAGTGACACGAGGCTAAATCCTGCTAAAAGAAAGTAGATACATTGAGTTGTCTTTGAAAAGGCAACAATCTATTTTGGAGACATTCCTTAATGTAAATTTCAGAATTTTTAGATCCAGATGTCACAAAAGATTTGCTTCTCTCTCCATAGCTGCAGATTGCCTGTTTTATGGGGAACTTCGTCATCTTTTTGGTCCGGAACTCTTTGAGTTCATTTCCTCGTCAACGAGAAACATAAAACTCTTGATCAGGTAATTGGGAAAAATTGCAGAGCACGTATGTCTCATCGTCCATTACGCAACAACCTTTGGTTTCAAAGAAATCGACTCTCAACTGTTTAGCTCGTTTTTTTGCTATTGTGATAATATTCTCCGCCGTTCTGTCTGGAATTTTTTGCACTTTGTACGATTTGAAACCGGTCTTAACCTTAATTTTGCGTACTGACTTTTCTGACAAGCCCACTTTTCGAGCCAATTTCCGAATGGAGATGTTTGGATGCTTTTTCATTTCAGACACATCTTTCCAGCCACTTCCAGGCTTTCGAGTGAATATGAGCTCTTCCTTGAAGTTCTTGATGACTTTTGCTGCCGTTTGTATGGTCACTTTAGCTTCTTATGCAATTCGAACAAATGACCATAGAGGATTTTCATTAAATTTTTTAAGAATAAATTTACACACTTCCAAACTTATCACCATTGTAAATTCAATTTCGGTCGTACAAAATCAAAAATTGAATGACATAATGAGACAAATATTGCAAAGATTACCGCATTCAAATTTATTGATAAAAACAAAGGGTGTAAAAGTTATGTCAGTTTTTCAATGTTAACGTTTCTTCTGCCTCAGTCCTGTTTTGAGCACCCTGGGATAACCTGTTTAAGAGATATTATATTTTAGACTGACATGAGAGTAAGACTTTTAGTTTATAATTTGAAATATCACATTTGATTTCTTTTTTGGACATTGTTTAACTTCCAGCACGAACGAAAAATACTTGATTTATAGGATTTGTAGAAAAATTTTGGTAAGAGTGGATGCAAGTTCTTTGAAAAATAATTTTAGAATAATAGATGAAATGTTGCCCAGACGGGAGGTTTTGTTGATATTTGACTTCTTTAATAGTGTTTTCACAATTTTGGGTTTGAAATGAAGTTCTGTCATATTAAATTCTGAAAACTTGCTTTTTTCAGGAGTTTCCAAAACAGTCGAGTTCAAATCAAAGGATTCCACGGATGTGGTTTTTCTTGCTGCGTCTGTACCAATTAAACCAACATCAATAATAGGAAGGGTAGAAGATTTGGTACCAGAATTTAAGACTTAATAGTTCTGTAACACATAATCAGTGGGTTTTCCGCTTTCCCTTTGTAAATTTCTTTTTTTTTCGTTTTCATTTATCTGTTTTGATATTCTGTTGAACTTTAGCTATTTTAATCGATTTATAGGATTTTTATTATAAATCCAAATATTAAATAATCTACGTTTGTTTCTAAGGGCCAATTTTGCCATTCGAAAACAAATATTTTTGTTAGGGTTTCATTATTGAAAAGGGAACGAATTTATTGATGTCGAATTGAATAGTTTCAGGAATTCAGAATTTGTGATCAATTAAACTAAAGTAGCTTTGTGATTCCTTTCCTTTTCAGTAAAGTTTTGAGCAGAAACCTTTACATCGTCAGTATAAAAACCATAACTATCGAAAGGAAACCTTTGAAGATACTTCGGGAACGATTGCACTAAAAGAAAAAATTCAGTCACTACAACCTGTTTTGTTCCAGCCGAATGTTTCCTTGTTTTTGTTTTATGTATATGTAATATAGTGTTTATTTTTATTTTTTTTGCATGAATTTTTGTGTGAGATATTTGAAGTTACACGATTTTTAAATGTCGTGGAACGTATCCCCAAATTTACCATACGTCTCATGTATTTTTTTAAACGATTTTTTTTTAAACGTATTTCTTAGGAACGCATCTACCGTTTAAAAAAAGAGTTGGGTGTATTTAGCATTTGTTTTTTACGCACGTTAATATAAATTTTTTAAAAAATAAAATATTTAGTTTTATTTTTATGATTACTCAATATATTTCGTCTTTTAAGGACATCCTCAGGGGTAATGTCATTACTCCTGAGGATTCCTTAAAAGACGAAATATATTGAGTAATCATAAAAATAAACTAAATCTTTTATTTTTTTAAAAAATTTATATTGTAATAAACTTCGTTCAGAATGGGTTAATTTAATTTACTCATACATAACCAATACATCCTGCATAAATGTTTTCCACATTCAAACTATTGCAAAGATTAAAGAATGAGTTAACTGATACATTTTGCATGAATTAATGCAAATTAAATTTGTTATAGAATGAGTTTGCTAATACAAATGTTTACATTAATGCAAGTATGAATTAAAAGAGGTGTGGCCTATTCATGATGTACGTACTTCGAATATTGTTTTCTAGAAAGTACAGTGGGAAGTAACAACTGATTTGCAGAAGTTTCTACTTATTTATTTTTGGATATAAATAAGCGAACAAAATATCAGATAGTCAGTTTAATTTTGCAATTGAAAGTGTTTACAAATATTTGCAAGTATAAGGAATACTCGGGTGGTACTTGAGCCTGTTTACTAATAGAGAAAGAATTTGAACCTATTGGAATAGTAAATACAGATTTTACAATTCCGAATATTGTTGATTCAAATTGTGGAAAATCGGTGAAATTTATCGTACATAAATTGGAGACCCTAGAATTTATTGTAATTAAAATCGGAAGATGCTGTAATTTGTTGATAAATAAAGTTTGAGATTTTGTTAACCAAAGATCTGTCTTTATCAATAATAATTGAATAGTATTTCGTAATTTTATCAATAATAATTATTTTAAAATTTTTTTGGCGCCTCAAAGCCTAAAACTTGATTTCTTGAATTCTAAATGCGCTATGTCAAGTAACTATAATTAAAGCTTACTTTTCTACTATTTTTGAACCTTTCAGCTTTATTTTCGTTTTGTACCTATTTTGATTTTTTAGAGTTAACAAAATTTGTATTTTTTGTAATAAAGGGCGATGTATAGCCGAGTGTGTTGAAACACTGGACTTTCGACGGCTATAAAGCATTTACATGTAACCATATTTTCTAGAACTTGAAAGGAAGAGAAAAAATCATTACATTGCAATTCTAAACAACCTTGAAAATAAAATTTGTATCAATAAATCAAAAAAAAAATTTTTTTCTACTACCCAACATAAAAAATCTACTTTCGATGTTTGTTCATTGCATCGAAAACTTCTATTTCGTCACCGGTGATAAAAAAACCTATACGAATTACTTTCGTACCTAGAGACGAAAGTAATTTTTTAAAAGTCATCTATTTTATAATTTCTTAACTAGAATAAACCATCGTAGAATACCTTTTAAGTGAATCAATTGATTGAATAAAATAATTTGGTTATAGTCCAGTAAATAAAGGTCGAAAAAGATCAAAAGCTCGCAAAAATCCTGTCACGGACGGGACCTGGCGGAAATTGTTGGTCTTACCGAGTACTTTGACGTGAGAAAAATTACCTTGGGGTTCCGACCCTGTGAGCCTGTAAAAGGGCCCTCAAAGTGTCAGAAGTAGTTTCCGGGCCATATCTCCGGAAATATGGCAGTTAGGGCATTCCTGTTTAGCCAGAAATAAAGGTGAGCTAATTATCTACAGAAATGGTCCGCTTCATTTTTTTCGCAACATTGATACTTTTTGCAAAAACGGGTAGTGAAAAATTGTCAAATTTGAGACCATGAAAAAACGCCAGATTCTCATCAAATTTGAGAACTGGGGGCTTGGAAATACCCACAGCTCCATGTTTTGGCCTGAAAAATTTGATCTGCAAATGACAATGGCTTTCTCGTTGTATTTGCGAAATTATCGCGGCCATATAGGAGCATAAGAAGGATCAGTCACACACAAATTTAAATTATACATGTACTAATTTGTTATGTCGCTATAAATGCGTTATATGTTGTCGATTTCTAATTTAATAATTTATAATAAATGACGTTTTTATTCGCCTACATATTAAAGTGTTACTTTATTACTGTGATTTACGGCCTAAAAGTGTCACTTTTTAGCTATTTATTTTGTTGTCATAGCTACGTCCAAAAAAGTAAAAAGCATTTGCATTTGTTTAAATTCTATGAAAAATAAAATTTTTTATCAAAGCAAGCCTTAAATTCAAAATTTCATTATCCAATTAAAATAGTTGTTATCATTTGTTGTCATAGCTACACAATAATTTGGAAAAAATAATAAATATTTTGTCAAAGGTTACTTGTTCCACATATTTTTATTTTAAAATTTATGAAAATTTATAATTTTAATTTAGAATAAACAAATTTTCTTAAAATATTTTGCTTGCGGCGAATAAAAAATAGTATATGATGCACGGACGTAAGCTATTTTGGACTTAATGTGGGTGCAAATCTCGGCTAGCGCCTCGACTCCACATCCGTCCAAAATCTTTAGCTTTACGTCCTAGCATCATAATGTACTATTGTTGACGATTAATACAATAACAATATAAGTCCACGAGGGACGAGTGAAGCCAGTATGTGTGTACCATGTGTGCGCGCCTGCGCGGACCGATATTATACACGTAATATACGCGCCGCCACGTGAAGCAGAAAAAAAGAGGAAATTATCATAAATAATTTCAGAGAAACTTTTTCAATTTTTTTTTTTTGTGGATTAAAAACAATGACATTATTTATATCAATGGAAAGCTGAGAACCTCAGCTTTACTTTTATATAAGTAACAATACCTAAAACATTCCTCGGAAAGAAAAAAAAGTTTCTGAAAAATTTGGCCAGTTTTTTTCCCGTGTGGGCGTAAAATCAACTTTTAAGGAGCCCTGGAAATTTCTAAACAATTTGAAAAATACGATCGGAAACTAGACATTCTAAGCTACAAATTGGTGTAACTTATAAGGCACTTTAATAGACAATAAATCGTTTATTAATGATTTTCCGCGGACTTTCCGAAACTCCATGAAAGTCCTCAAAATGGAAATTAATAAATTCCCATTTGTTTAAAAGTGCGAGAAAGTCACTGTGGCAAACTTTCTGAGATGTTTCAAGACCCCCACAGGTACAATAATCAAGAAAGAAACATATAAAAACACAATTTTTAAAAAAAATTTGAATCAATTTAAAACAGCGTCAGAAAACCGGATAAAAAGAAACTTTGACCGCCGTTTGCACTCGCTTACAAACGTGATAACAGGAATTTTATCACAGGATGTGACAGGTACGGGTTTTTTCTTTCACATGAATTTTGAATCATCGAAAAATATTGAATTTTGACCGAGTTATCCGCTAATTTGTCCGCTGCTCCTTAGTAAATACGTGTAAAGCGGCGTTCTGGCTCCATGATGAAGAGAAAAATGCAGGACAAGGTTCGAGTCCGTTATCTCGGAAACTATCGGGTTTACGATAAAAATGATTAGGACCTTTTCTGTAGATAATTAGCTCACCTTCATTTCTAGCTAAACAGGAATACCTTAACTGCCATATTTCCGGAGTTATGGCCCGGAAACTACTTCTGACACTTTGAGGGCCATTTCCCAGGCTCACAGGGTCGGAACCCCAAGGTAATTTTGCTCACGTCAAAGTACTCGGTAAGACCAACAATTTCCGCCAGGTCCCGTCCGCGACAGGATTTTTGCGACCTTTTAACCTTTATTTACTGGACTATTAGTGTTAATTTGGCTCTGTTAGGATGGTGACGTTAATTTATTTTTGAATTATTTACGGACAATATACATTAAAATTGGAAAAATAATAATAGTTAAATATGTAATATTTATATATTCTTTTTAAATAGTATGCTAAAAAACAGTTGGTTTAAAGATATTTTTAAAAAAAATTATTTCACCTATTTATTTAACATAAAAGGAAAAAAAAATATTGATTTTACGTAAAATAATTTGCGTTGTGTTAAAATATATAAAGAATTTACGTAACTCATACCCATTCAACAACTAAATCAAAACTGATATTTCTTTTTTAGAAATCTGAAATCTGTCTGAATTTGATTTTGCTTATGACAAAGTACAAACCGTCTTTAGTTATAAGCCTACTAGACGCGAAATGGAAAAGACAATGAACCTTTAAAGATGTGTTATTTAATGATTTCAAAAACTTTATAGAAATAGTATAATAATAATAGGATTTTGTATTGTAAATAGAATAAAAATATAGCATCATGAATAACTATATGTAGGGATATGTAAAAAATTCACACAAAAAACAATCAGGCTTGTAATTAAAGACAGCTATGTTTATAGTTTTTAAGAAATAGAACTTGGATAATTTATTCATATTGAGTCATCTATTTTTTAATAGCAGAAATATAAATACATTTTAATTTGTAACAGTGTTGGTTTTAAAATGTGAATTATATGTAATAAATGAAAATGTTTAATAATTAATAATAATTTTTAAAAAAGTAGTAGAAAAAGTACAGTCTTCTACTCGCCGAAAATCAAATTTTGAATCTCGCGACCATTACCAACCGAGGCGATAGCCGACTGTCCTCTCGTTTCAAAATATGTTGTTTTCGGCATCGTTGAAGAATATACTATTATTCATTTTGATTTTTCGAAATTTTATTTTCAAGGCAGTTTACAATTGCAATGAAACGTTTTTTCCACTTCTTTTCAAGTTTTCAAACATTTAGTTACACGTGAATGCTTTGTAGCTGTCGCTATCTAAGGGTCACCGTTTTGAATCCAGTCAAGTCAACTGGATTTTTTTTTATTAGAGCTAGAGAGCCAATATAGATGTCAAGGGTTATAAATTTCTTTTATTTTACTTAACTAAATCAGTTAGTTAAGTAAAATAAAAGAAATAATATCCAACTAGCGTTTGTTTATGCAATTGGCTTTTGTTTAAAGGATTCTAGAAAAACTGTTTTTTTTGAAATTTAAAAAAAAATCATGTTTATTAAATGTTTTTTTATGTCTTATTTTTCAGTTTGTTTTAAACTATTTGCACACTACAGTCTACGTTTAGGAACAATTTTTAATGAAATTATTAGGTTTTGTGTGATATTGAACAATGTTTCGACAATCTTCTTAAAATTTGTTTATTTCAAAGTTTGAGATCTGCCAGCACTAATAAGCGATTTTAAGTGGTAACTGAAAAATCTTTTATTGAATAAAGAGAAAGGTAGTAAGGTGTTTATCGAAAAGGTGTTTGTTTTAGACCTCTAAAATTAATACCAATTGACAGGACAAGTCCGTCTAGCACCACAAAAATCAAAGAAAAGTTTATTTTAAAATTAGGATTACCTTTAATATTTGGAACATGTTTTTTGACAACTCCACATCTTAAAAATTGTTGACGATGACGTTCATATTTCTCTTTCAAAAACTCATGAGAAAACTTATCTGCCATATTTTTATATAATTACAAATCACAACACAAAATCACTTTAACAATAAATTTATTCAGCAACCACTTCTAACAAATGCAACCAAACAATTTTGAATCAACCGTTCTCAACGAAGCACAAATTCATTCTGTTGTTGTATAGCTGTGGCTTAAAAGTTAAACTAGAAACTTTGTCATTTTTATAATAATATATATTATATTTTATTTAAAATAATCAACGATAACAAAAAAAAAACAGTAAACAACTGAAAATATAAAAGAAAAACTTTTGATTTTTCCTCCCAACCCAAACTCAAGCAATTGTTTTTTCTTTTTTATAGTAAGACAAATTTTTTGAATGGAAAAATGGGAATATCGTGATAACCTCGATTTTAATTAATTAGCAAATTTAGTTTTTGTTTTTCTGAAAATAAATTTATTAAAAACTAAGAAAAGAATTTAGTTTTTTTTATATAAACGAAATAATATTATTTCCGCAACAATTTTTAGGTCGTACTACGTTAGCTTTATTGTTAGGGAATTTCCTGTTTTGTATGATTAGTGAAAGAGCTGACAAACCATTGTGAGTTATAAATTCTCAAAATTTGTGGCTTTTATGCTCTATATGCCATACTTTTTACGGTACGGTGTGCCGTATCCATTAAGTTTTAATAGTCTTCAGAAAAACAAGTTATCCTTGGTGGACGGAATACTCCCGACGACAGTTACATACGCACTAGTACTTTGGTAATATTGCTTTTACAACAAAGTCAACAGAAAGGAGATAGATGAACAGAAACTGCAATGTACAAGTCTGAAAGAGAATTAGGGTAGGTGATGATAAAAAGCAAAAGAGGTCTCATGGTGTGCAAAAACCTGACAGTTTGGAGGATTTGATTTGATTTCTTTGCCAAAAACTGACATTATTTACAACATAAATGAATAAGTAATTATAAAAAAATAAATATAAATACAATTATATAATACTATTTTTACTAGTTTACGTTACTTTAGTTTTTTAAATTTCAATGACGTCTTTTATGTACATAATAACTTACAAGTTTAGAAAATTCTTTAAAATTTAATGTTTTCAGATCACAATTCCTATAAAAATCTTGTACTTCGTTAAATAATTTTATTCCTTTAAAACCTAATGATTGCTGTGAACATGCTCTACTATATTGTGGCAATCGATAATGATCATTTTTCGTACTATAGCCATGTATACTTCTGTTGGATATAAGAATATTATCAAGATACGATGGTAATTTGCCTTTGATCATATGGAAAATTAGTTTAAGTGCTTGGAAATGCATTCTTTGATTCATGGATTGCCATTTTAATTTGTAAAACATATCAACGATATGTGTTCGTTTATCAGCTTTTAATATTGACTGAATGAATTTGTTCTGTATTTGTTCTGTATAAACCCAGTTTCTTATTCAATTTTTTGGTTATGTAATCTCAATGGTCTTTAAATTCTAAACGATCGTCTATCATTGCCCCTAAATATTTATACTGTTCTACCTTTTTAATTTTTTCGGCATCGATTATAACTATACTATTCATCATCATTAAATTTCTCTTTAACCTAAGCACCATATATTTAGTTTTTGAGACATTTAAAGCAAGTTTATGGAATTTTAAGGGTCTATAACTTAACGGCAAGCAAAACCAAACAATAATTTACTTAGATATTTAATAAAATGATTAGTTATTTTTGCCGAATTTAAAATTAATTAAATTATTTTTTAATTAAAATTAGTAGGTATTTTGTTACTGCTACTAAGACTGAGCGATATTATAAAAGTTATAGAAGATATCGATATCAAAAGATACAAAAACGATGTATCAAATATCGGTCAATTGTTATCGATATTTGATACATCGTTTTTATAAATGTATAAAAATATAACAGCGAATATCAACATATCAATGTTGACCACCAACGTATTGATATATCGATACAATGATACTTATCGATATTTTTTTTATATTGATATTTTCGATAACTTTTTCGATATCAACCACGTCTCACGGTAAAGCGTTCAACTTCGAAAGGATATACGCATCGATGTTGAGCAGTAAAACTGAGTGAACCAATACAAACTATCTGAGAAATGACGAGATCAATTTGTACATGGATGGTTCTAAGGCCAATATAGGTGCTGCGGTAGGAGTATTTCAACCAAGAATATAAAACAAGAAAACTTTGGGAACATGTACCACGATGTCTTCTAGAACAAGTTTGTATAATCGAAAGATGCAAGGACTTAAATCCGAAAAAAATCATCGAACTAAGAGGATTGCTATCTTTATGAACAGCCGAGCATCCATTTAGCACTATAAGCGCATATACTATTACATCCAAATTATTATGGATAATTTTTTTTCACCCATAAAGAATGAGTTTAACTACACCTTTGTTCTGTTTGGAACCCTTTCTATGGTCTGTGTGCAAGGGTGATTCCAGAAATGATAAGAAATGTAACGTCCGATCGTATGACGCCACGCTTTTCTTTGTTGGTGAGGGACCGGCCTTTATTGAATACACACACACGAACACAAAAGTTATTAAAAGTTGAGAACAAAACAAAAAACTAAACGAATTTTGATATAATATTTATTATTCGACTAGAAAAAAATAACTTGAATTTTCTTTGTTTATAAACATAACACACATTTGCTTAAATTTATTTCAAAACAAATTTCGTATCTATTATTAAGTTATTTAATATTTACTATTAAATTATTTTACAACTATTTAATAAGTTTTATATTAAATAATAGAAATTTTACTTGCACGCTGTTGTTTTTTGAAGCAAAACTTCTTTAGGCGCGTTATGAGAGTTTTGCAACGGAAGTACAAAAAACGAATATAATATTCGGCAAATATACGATACAATCCGATTATGACCCACATATTTTAAATATTCACTGGTTTATGGTGCATTATAGAAATAGTTCATATTTTTCGATGCTTAAAAATTTAACAGAAATTCAATTAAAAAATATGGAGGGGCTAAAATCTCACAGCTCTGATTTTGAGATATCAAGACTTCGGTCTGGGTTAAGGATTTTAATATAGTTTTCGGCAAAAAACTTTTATGCGGACATGGTTTTTAGTTACACTCAGCAAACTACTCAAAAACCTCTCCATTTAGTGTTTCGAGAAAATATTACAAAATCACAAATTCATATTTCTTTCAAAATTCCAAAAATATTGTAAAAAATAAATAAAATCAAACTTTTTCCAAAATCCTAAAAATATTCCAAAAATTATTACAAAATCAAATATTAGTATTAAAGTTTTTTCAAAAATTCTGAAAATATTGCAAAAATTATGCAAAATCAAAAATGGAAACTTTTTTCAAAATTCCAAATATTCCAAAAATTAGAATAAAATCAAATGTATAAACTTTTTCTAAATTCTAAAAATATTCCAAAAATTCTTAAAAATTCAAAAATTCAAAACTTTCCCAAAACTAAAATTATCGCAAAAATTATAACAATATCAAAAATTGAAACTTTTTCCAAAATTACAAAAATTATGATAAAATCAAAAATTTAAAATTTTTTAAAATTCTAAAAATATTCCAAAAATCCTTACAAAATCAAAAATTAAAACTTTTTCAAAATACCAAAAATATTCAAAAACTATAACAAATTCAAAAATGTCCATGTCCAATTTCATTTTCATTTTCAGCAAACTATTCAAAAACCTTCAATTTAGCGATTCGAGAAAATATTACAAATCACAAATTCATATTTCTTTCAAAATTCCAAAAATATTCCAAAAATTAGCATAAAATCAAACTTTTTTCAACATTCTAAAAATATTGCAAAAATTATTACAAAATCAAAAATTGAATCTTTTTTCAAAATTCAAAAAATTATAAGAAATCAAAAATTTAAAATTTTTCAAAATTTCAAAAATATTCCAAAAATTCTTACAAAATCAAAAATTAAAACTTTTTTCAACATTCTAAAAATATTCCAAAAATTATTACAAAATCAAAAATACATACTTTTTTCAAAATCCCAAAAATATTTAAAAAACTATAACAAATTCAAAAATTTCCATGTCCAATTTCATTTTCAATTACTTTTACGTCATAAAAACAGCTAAATTTTTCTCCCAAAAAATTGGCTAAAAAAATCAATGAAATCATTTTTTGACACGCTTGACATTATTTTTTTGACAAACTTATAATGCCATAATTCTCTATAATAATAATATATTTTCACGATATACAAATTATGTAATTTATTTTTTCCCAAAAAATTGGGTAAAAAACTAAATAAAAATTTTACTTTTGACACACTTGACAACATTTTTTTGACAAACTTATGATGCCATAGTTCTCAATAATAATAATAAAATTTCATTTCAAACAAAATTTTAATTTAATTTTTTTCCCGAAAAATTGGGTAAAAAACTAAATAAAAATCTTTCTTTTGACACACTTGACAACATTTTTTTGACAAACTTATAAAGCAATAATCTAGATTTTGGTCTCACATACCAATCCCGACCATCAAGATTTCTCGAAGTTCAATGTTCCTACTCGTAATCACTTAAAATGAACGTTTTTTAAGCAAAAAATATGCAAATTTCCTTGTTTTGACACACTTAACGATTTTTTGACACACTTCCGGTACAGTTATCAAACACAGCGTCCTTTCGGGCCTGTCTCTTGAGTTAACCTATTTTTAGAAAAAAAATTTTGGAAATCCCTCCAGTGGTTTTCCCTGCAGCGTAGGTAATGAGGCCGGCCGGCAGACAGACATACATTTTTTTTTTGCTTTTTTAGAATCAGTAGGTCTTAAAACGTCGAGAAATGCCAAAAAAGTGGGGGTAAGAATTTCACTTTGAGCTCATGAATGTAATACTTAGATCTTTCAGACCGAAGTAAAACATAATTTTGAATTAAATTTAATGATTTTCAATCCAAATTTTTGGAGTATTTTCATTTAATTTAATATCAGTTTTCAGAATATCATATGTCTGCTCCATGTTTGTTTACAATGGATGCTTAGACTCGTAAGTCGTAAATTAATAAAAATGGCAGCATATTTGGCTTTTTTAAGGGCAGAGAAATAAGTTGTCTTAGAAAATCTTGGGAAATGGCATATATAATGAAATATAACATGACAAAAAGCACTGTTTTGAAATTTGAGCAAAATCGAATAACTGGTTCAGGAATGGAAGCATGTTTAGTGAATCTTTTTGGTTTGTATAGTCGTCATTCATTTGTTCATTTGTTATTATATTTTTTATTCATTTCATTCATTAATTTTTTTATACATTTTTTATGCAGTGTCGTAATAAATGTTATATGAGTTGGATTTGTCGATTGTAGATGGTGGTCATGGTGGTCATTGTGGTCATGGTGGCCATGGTGGTCATGGTGGTCATGGTAGTCATGGTTGTAATAGTGGTCATTGTGGTCATGGTGATCATAGTGGTAATGTTGATCACGGTTGTCATGGTGGTCATGGTGGTCATAGTGGTAATGGTGGTCATTGTGGTCATGGTGGTCATGGTAGTCATGGTGGTCATGGTGATCATGGTGGTCATGGTGGTCATAGTGGTCATGGTGGTTATGCTGGTTATGGTGGTCACGGTGGTCATGGTGTTCACGGTGGTCATGATGGTCATGTTGGTCATGGCGGTCATGGTGGTCATAGTGGTCAAGGTGGTAATGGTGGTCATGGTGGTCATGGTGGTCATAGTGGTTATGGTAGTCATAGTGGTCATGGTGGTTATGGTGTTCACGGTGGTCTTGGGGTTCATGGTGGTCATGGTGGTCATGGTAGTCATAGTGGTCATAGTGGTTATGGTGGTCATGATGGTCATGGTGGTCATGGTGGTCATGGTGTTCACGGTGGTCATGATGGTCATGGTGTTCACGGTGCTGGTCATGGTGGTCATGGTGATCAAAGTGGTCATGGTAGTCATGGTGGTAATGGTGGTAACGGTGGTCATGGTGATCATGGTGTTCACAGTGGTCATGATGGTCATGATGATCATGGTGGTGTCACGGTGGTCATGGTGTTTAGAGTTTGCATCCCGGGCTTTCCCGGGCGGGAAAAAATATTTGTGTTGATTAACTTTGTATTTTTAAATAGAAAAATGAGTGCGTGTAGACTTTGCACGCGGTTAAAATAATTTTCTTTGGCTACTGTGGCAGGTATTTAATAAAAAGATGAAATATAAAATAAATATGTCATATTGCAATTTAGAGTTGCATTTCTTGATAATATAATTTTCTGTGTAATAAAAAGCAATATTTACATAATGTATTACAAAGTCAATTCAAATATTAGCATAATTGAAATATGAAATTAGAGGTTTATGACAAATTTGCTAAATTTACTGAAAAATGCATCAATTGTTGTTCCAATTGTTAAATTAAGTGGACATTCATCGTATTTATCGTGAAATTTCAATTTGTAATACTTTGTAAAACTTTGTAAAACATGTAAATATGGCTTTTTATTACACATTGTTGTAATTTATATTATCAAGAATATTAGAAAGAAACTCTAAATCTATTTTATTTCATATTTAATATTTTTAGTAATAGCTGCTGCAGTGGCCATAGAAGTTTTACTTCAACAGCGTGTAAAGGTTACGCTCTTTATTTTTTTTTTACCGGAAGTAAAAGCCGGAGGATGGGATGCATAATTTTTGTAAATCATACTAAATGCTTATGTACAAAGTTTCATCCAATTTTATTATCAGGTACAGATGTTATAGAGCTTAAAAAAACAGGTGTATGGGACACCCCCCACCACTTTGTTCACTATCGCTCAAAAGCTTATCAGTTCTTTGCCATACATGTTTGCATTTTTTTCCAAAGTGTCATCAAAATTGGTTCATGAACGTATGCTGTGTGCTCCCAACAAACATTAAAAAAATGATGACACAGTAAACAGGTGTTCGGGAGACCCCGTACCACTTATCCCAATATTATCCAAAAACTAATCAGTTCATTGTTATTTAAGTTTCCATCTTTTTCCAAAGTGTCATTAAAATTGATTAATGAATGAAGTCTGTATGCTCCCAACAAACTTTAAAAACAAAGTGTGAAAAG
Source organism: Diogma glabrata (assembly GCA_963693315.1). NCBI lineage: Eukaryota > Metazoa > Arthropoda > Insecta > Diptera > Cylindrotomidae > Diogma > Diogma glabrata. Next base: position 391,992,691 of record OY856187.1, read on the forward strand.
TCAGCATTTGTATGGTAGACCCCCCACCACTTTGATCAATGTGTCCCAAAACATGATAATTATCTTCTCACACTAATTGGAACCCTATTCCATAAGTTTCATCATAATCACTTCATTATTGTAGGCTGTAGTGTGCATAAAGACACTGAAAAAACTTCAAAATGTACAAAAAAATTTTTTTAACCGGAAGTGAAAAACCGGAAGTTGGGAAGCAGAACTATTGTAAACCGTACTACATACTCATGTACCAAGTTTCATCCAATTCGCTTATCAGGTACAGATGTTATAGAGCTTTCAAGAAAACAGGTGCTCCAGAGACCCCCCACCACTTTGTTCACTATCGCTCAAAAACAAATCAGTTCTTTGCCATACATGTTTGCGTCTTTTTCCAAAGTGTCATCAAAATTCATTCACGAATGAATGTTTTATGCTACCAACAAACATAAAAACTTTGTGGAAAAAACCACCTGTTGTATGGTGGACCCCCCAACCCTTTATCCAATGTGCTCCAGAAGCTGATAAAATTTTGTTCATGTTATTTAAAAGCTTTTTGCAACGTTTCATGAAAATCGATCGGTAATTGTAGGCTACAGTAGGGATAAACACCTGAAAAAAAAACTTTTTAACCGGCAGTGACAAACCGGAAGTTGGTATGCAGAAATATTGGAAACAGTACTCAAACTTTATATACTAAGTTTCAATAAGATCATAGCCCGGGATCAGAAGTTATTCAAGATTTAAACTTAGAGGTGTTCGGGAGACCCCCCGCCATTTTGTCCAAATTTGAAATGAATCCAGATCTTCCATTTTCAAGTGAACCTGTATCATTTGCAAAGGTTTCATCAAGATCCTATGCAGAAAACTCACAACCCAGTGGAACGTGCGTAATAGTTATTTAAATTCTTTTGTTTAATTACTTTTTTTTTTATTATGGCTTAGCTCCCTCATTGGAGCCATATCGCCGATCAATTGCAAATTTACAAATTAATAACAAATTTTAAAAATAAATAAATATAAAAAATACATAAAATGGGAATCTCCAAAAAAATAAATAAAATACGTAAAAATTAAAATTAATATGATTTAATACGAATAAGGCATTAATTAATACGAATAAGGATATACGAAAAAGAAAAAAGAATAGTAAAGTGCTGAAAAATTTTTTTTCAACATAAATAAAACCTGTCCATTCACACAAATTCTCATTCTTAGATCGACTCATTCACACCACTTTCACACTTCTATTCCACTCATTCTGATAAACTCATACACATCTTTAATTCCCATTTTATCTAATTTTAAGATTTCATTCAATCGTCTTCCACTCAAGAGGGTATTGAATTGCGATCTGCCCTGGTCGTACTTATGGCATACTAGAATCAAATGCTCAATATCCACCACCACACAACATCTTTCACACAAATTATTTCCATTCAGACGACATTTGAACAAGCATTCCTTCCAATTGCCATGGTTCATTCGTATCCTTTCAATCGTTTTTATCATTCTAGTACTTCCCTTGGGGCCTTTATAATAAGGTTTTCTCAAAGAAATACTCACTAGCTCTCTGTACTTTTGGCCTTTCACTTGACTTTTATTCTCATATTCACACTCCAACTTATGCCAGATCGTTTGCTAAAACATCCTAAGTACATCCCTTGAATCCTTCCTTTCATACACAGGGGCTTGCTCATGCATGTTTCCCCTTTTCGCTAACGTATCAGCCCTTCATTCCCAGTGATCAGACAATGCGATGGTATCCATTGAATGGACACCTCACACTGATTTACTTCCACTAGCCCATATATCATGTCCACATACACATTGCCTTAGCTACCACCTCCATTTTGTAGCAAGATCATTCCACTCTTGGAATCGGAGAATATTACTATCCTCCTTTTCCTCTCATTTACTCCCAACTTGATACCTTCATACATCCCAATCGACTTAGCATTCATTATACAGATGTTGTTTTCCAGTTTCACAGAACTCTCATAGTCAATCACAAACCCGAACACTCCTATTCCACATTCATATTCATTTACACTAGCATCTGAATAAACAGCGAAATATGAATCATACGTCATTTTCACACTCAACCACAGTCTTTTAACTATGGTTTCATTCATTTCATTCTTACTAAGTTTCCCAAATTCCAAACACACTACAAAGTTAGCAGGCTTCACCCCCCGGCTAATGTTTCCAATTGAAGAAAACTCGTTAAAGTTTTTGCTCAAAATTGAGGCCTTATAGGTTTTTTTTAAAAGGGGGCTGACTCTGTTTAATTACTTAAATTTAATTAATTTAAACTAATCTAGTACATTTTATTTTTTTGATTTCCTTAACATTACAATTTAATTATGAATTCTACATTAAGATCACTTAACAATGTTAACCTAATTTGTTTATTTTTAATCATGTTAGGATTAGTTCCGCCACATTACAGAAATGAAATTAAAATGAATGGTCTGAGATCTGCAATAATTTCACAAGTTTTAGACAGTCTAAAGAGCTAATTGAGTTATACAACCTATAGAGTGCAGTAATACGCTCAAGATTTAAGAAAAAAAATTTAAGAATACTAACAAATGTCCCTATAGGACACTGTAAATTTGGAAAACACCTTCAAAATATTTGGGTGGAAGACACGGTTAAATGCAAATTCTGTCAGATTAAGGAGGAGACTCTAAAACACTTCTTAAAGATCGTTTGTACTAACGGTAAGAATCTGAAGTTCCCTAAATCGACAGGTTTGGAAGGGATGCTTTTACTAAAAATTCACCAAGGAGCAGATATGTCGGTGATTTTATCTAAGTCGGTAAATTTTATCTAAGTCGCAGCTGAGCAATTCAACACCATAAATTAATATAACCTAATTTGGTGCTTTATGTGCCTATAAAACATATCCAATAATTGCTAGCGGTTACGATTTACAATACCAGGTCCTTTAAGAAGGTACCTTCTTTCAAAATAAAATAAAATCCCATTCTATCTAACCTCTATCTTTATTGCTCCAAAAGAAATACGCATAAATCTGATACACTATTTTGAGTAAACGTTAATGTTTGTGTGTGTGACCTATTGTCATGCTGCAAAATTTCTTAATAGTTTCATTAATTTTTCTGCCGTTTTCTCTTCAATGTTTAGATCAATCACGCCAAGTGCAGTCGATAGTGATCTCCCATGATGATTGCGATCGGTTTGAAAAGCTCATAATACAAAACACTCAGCTGATCCAAATAAATCAGAACATGACATTGGAACTAATAATTTTTCTTTCGATGGTCAGGCATAGCCAGGCTTACGTTCAAATTTTCTACACTTTGGTTTATTGAGCAGGTACGATATAATATAATCTATAATTTTTCGTTAAAGCAGCAGTTCTGTCGAGGAAAAACACCTCTCAGCATCTCTAGGATTCAAGTCGTACATCACCTTATTCCCTTGCCGCTGGATAATCCTTTATTACTTTATTTTGCACCTGACATGTACTTTCAGCAAGTTTCCAATTCTCCATCTCCAAATTTAATTGGTATGATTGTCAGTTTTTACTTGAATTTCAAAGCATAAAATGAAATGTGAACTTGTTTTTTCCGACAGAACATGGTCGCCGTAAATTTTCACAAAAAATGTATGTGCATGAAAAATGTATGTCCTGTCTTAGACTCACCCTTCCGTTTATATGTCAATCGCCAAGCTCTGTGACAACTTATGTTTTTGGATTTCAAAAATCATAGGTTTACCAACCCTTTGCCTGCCTGGTCTGTGCTCCTGATGAATGGTTTTTCTTGCTAAATTGACTGTGTTATCTTCAAAAAACGCATCTTATCTTCATTTTCCTTATGGAATGTACTAAAAATCATCAACTTTTATTGCACGCGATGACTTGTACCTTTAAACTTTTAACGGATAAAACTATTAGTGACTTATTAGAGAATATTTGTTCATTTACTTTATTACTTTATTTAATTCAAAGAACATAAATAGTTTTGTGAGCAGAATACTAAATTTTAAAACTTTGTATAAAATTCAAAGTTTTATAATAAATAAAAACTGAAACTCTTAACATCAATTCCTAGCAATCACGCAATAATTATTATTAATATTATTTGGTAATAACAAATAAAATTGAAAATTCGATTTAACATTCAATTATCGTTATCTTGATTTAGAAAAGATAAATTTTGTAGTAAAATGATGCCAATTCATAGACGAAGGCGTACAAATTTACTCAAATTACCACTGAGGCGCATTCGAGTTTTTATATTTTTTCATATCAAATAAGTGAACTAAAATATTATTATGATACACCCTGTTATATAGGGAAACCCAAACCTATGACAAAAGTTAATAACTCATGGCCCGTGGAATAATTGAAATAGCATACTATTTTGCTTATGCTAATCATTATGTGGTCCACCGTTTTGAAAAATTTTATCGGTTGATTTTACCGGTTTACCACTAAATGACGGATCTCTCAGATATATTTTTTATTTTTGTTTGCATTTGCATAAATATTCGGTATTCAAATATCAACAATTAACAAAAAGTGCGCAACCAATACAAATAATGCGTCTAGAATTGGTCAATACAATGGGTTGTCTTCCATCTTAAAAATGTCAGACTACACAGGCCTTTGAAGACCTGTCAAAATATAGCTGAAGTTGGATGGAAAGTTTTGATCCATCCAACATATGGTAACAGATGATACCTCGCGCCATCAGACTGTTATTTATTGTTGTCTTTGCGAAACTCTCTTGAAGGTAAAAAAATTTGCTGACAGAAGAGTCACCCAAAACTACCACCGTTAACTACCAATATAATTGATTAAATTTTATTTTGATTATCTTTTACAAAAATAGCTCTATTGTAGTTCAGTAACCTCTTCCTCCCCTACAAATATTTTATAACAAAAACTAATCCTACCCAAAATTACTATTATCGTTAGTCAAAAGAACATGACATAAAGATATAAGCTGTCAATTACACAAAAACGATATAAAAGTCTACTGAAACATACAAATCGAATACTTTGTCGAATATTCAATTCATTCTTCCTGTACCGTAATTAGGTCACTGGGGTATGCATGACATATTCTGACAGTTTTGTATTTGGGAGAAAAAATAAATAAGGGAGAAGACTTACATCAAAGAAATTATATAGACAAAGCATATTGATTTAACACGAGTAAATAAAAATCTGGTTATTAAAGAGGTTTTATTTGGTTATCACTACCGTAAAATTAATGGTTTAGAATCTCGTTTTAAGGGTGGATCAATTCAAGTAATATTATTATATGAAATTATTCAAAAATTGATTTTACTCTTAAAGACTGCTTTACTGTATATGACTGTATAAAACCTGATCCCTGTTTTATTGATTTGCAAATTTGTTTTTTGTTTTTTTTTTTATCTACGGATGCGGTTTTTATATACGAGTGGTCAGGAAAACCACAACAGAACTTTCAAAGTAAAAATACTGGTAACCACTGAGCTAGAATGGTAACGGGAAATGAAGGCGTTCACAGCATCGACACTATAACATCCGTACATTATTTGGCTTACAACCAATATTATACCTGTTGAAGCAGCTGTTAATTCACAATAGATACTTAGAGTACAAATTATATAGATTAATTTAACGAAATGTTTAGTGTTTATATTTATTTCTAATAGATGTCAGATTATGTTTAATATTATAATCACCTATACCAGCTATAAAAAAATATGAAATGTCAATTAGTTTAATAGAAAATAAAATTTTGTTGCGAGCAAATCAAACCTTTTTTGTGAAGAAACACATGGTCCTTGTCGAGTCGAATAAAGTGATTTATTTGGTGAAATTCATGAATCAGAGATTAATTTATTGCAAACCAGCGAATCTTTGCAATAAATAGCGAATCAAGAACAATAGCGAACCTGCGAACAATAGCGAACCGGCGAACAATAGCGAACCTGCGAAGAATACATTATACAAACAATCAATTTGCTGTAAATCGGATCAAGTGGACTCGCGGCTTCCGTACATAATTTCATTCATCGTCACCGGTGGTTCCAGCATAAAAAATAGGCCTTTACCTATGGACATCTGATACGATACTTACACTATCGTATCAGATATATGGTACGTAACGTAGAATAAAATACAAAAAAAATTATAAGGAGTTTTGCTGTGTGTATAAAATTTTTTAGAAAATCATCTTTTGTAATACGTCATCACATCATCATACATCATCAAGGTCAAGTAAAAATGGCGGATGAACGGGCATTTAGGCGATTGAAAAAGACACTCATGGAATGTTACTCAACCATCAAAGCATACAACCAAGATACAAGATTTGAGGACCTTGTAGCACAAATGGCAATTCTCGACGCAACATACAAAGAATGTCTTGAATTAGAACGTATTGCGACAGTTAATGATGATAATGAAAAGTCCTTTGACGACATGTATGCACTCTACAATTCTTTCAGAAAAAAAATTTTACCGTTGCACCATTTACTAACGGCAACCAGAGGCAACCAAAATAATGATAGTTTTTCTGAATTATGTGAAAATCAAACGGAAGTTTTGAAACAATTATTAAATTCTACAAAACGTGATCAAGAGCTCTATGGACAAGGTCAAAAAATTCCATCTTTCGATGGGAACAATTACTCTGAATATCAATCATTTCGAAGTTTATTTCAATCAATTGTACACGAGAATGACAACATTTCTACTGTTCGAAAATTACAAATCTTAAAAGGTCTTTGTAAAGAAAAGGCATATAACTTAATAAAACACGTCGAAATTGTTGAAGCGAACTATGAAACCACACTGGCTCTACTTAATGAACGATTTGGTAGAAACAAGCAGCTACTCACGTCTTACATCAAGCGATTCAAGCGATTCTTGCATTTCTAATCCTACTTCGACTACACTTCATCAGATGTATGATACATCTATGGAAATTTTGAACGGTGTGAATACAATGGGAGCTGCAGCTCAATCTCGTGATCCGTGGTTAGTTTTGATTTTGCTAAACAAATTGGATATTACTACGCGTCTAGCATGGGCCAATGAAACTGAAAACGAGGACTTTCCAACAATAGATCAATTTTTGAGATTCTTGGCTAAGCGAGGAAATAATATGGAGGTTTCCTATTGCAGCTGTTTAAAACCTAGCTCATCCTCTAAAGCAAGGGTCCTGCACACTAACACAACATCATCAAAATCGTGTTCCAAATGTAGCGATGATCATCTTTTATATGAATGCAAAGAATTTTTTGACTTGGCTGTACGGGATAGACGGGGTTTCGTTGCAGAACATTGACTCTGTTTCAACTGCCTTCATAGTAATCACCAAGCAACAAAGTGTAACTCTATATATAGATGTAAAAAATGTAAACGTAAGCATCATACCATGCTCCATATGGATGATATTCCACAAACCAACGAAGAGGAAACAAAAACTGAAGTTCAGACAGAATCAACTTCACCAATATGTTTGTCACCATCTCAAGGCCTCAAGCAGCAAGCAATTCTACCAACATTGAAAATTCAAATCAAAGATGCATCGGGCCATTACCAACACTTCAGAGCTTTGATCGATTTGGGTGCTCAAAACTCGTTAATATCAGAAAAATGTTCACGAAGCTTTTCTTTACCACGCAAATCTACGAACATTCACATCAGTGGAATTAGTGGTCATACCTTCAAAGCAAAAGGAATAGTTGATCTCAGTATAAAATCAATTCACCAATCGAATAAATTCATCAACGTTTCAGCGCTTATAATACCAAAACTACCCTCAATCGAACCATTACAAGCTGAATCAATTTTGCAAGATTTCAGAAACTTGCCACTTGCCGACCCCGATTCGCTACGATCTACGTCCTGTGACTTACTTATTGGGGCAGACAAATGTTTTTCGATATTACAACCTGGACAACATGTGTCGAGTTCTGGAATAATAGCTCAAAATACAATTTTTGGGTGGATTTTAGTGGGCGGTTCCACACTTAACAAAAATTCCGAATCTTCTGTACACAGTGCTACTGTTAACGAAAAGGATGCTGCAATTGAAAATATAATGATGAGATTCTGGTCCATTCAAAAACTTCATACTCAACCAATAAAAACACCTCAAAATGAATACATTGAAGAATTTTTTGCAACTAACACCACGTTTGCTGAGGGTAGATTCACAACACGCATTCCTTTTAAACCAGATGCTGAAAAGTTGGGCGATTCTTTCCAAATTGCTAAAAGGAGATTTTTGTCGATTGAAAGAAAAATGCAAACCAATCCAGAATTTAAAGAGCTTTACACTAATGGAATTCACGATTATTTGAGTAAAGGACACATGCGAATTACCACAGAGCAGGAAGTTAACTTTACTGGTGAAGTTTTCTATTTACCACATCATCCAGTGTACAAGCTGGACCGTAAAACTACGAAACTGCGAATTGTTTTTTGCTCGTTTAAATCAACAAATGGAGTCTCCGTAAACGATAAAATGCTGGTGGGACCAGTCATACAACCAACATTATGGCAAAAACTCATGCGATTCCAATTCTTCATCGAGTAGCTCTAACGGCAGATATACAAAAGATGTATTTGCAAGTGAGAATTCATGAGAATGATCAAAGATATCAACGACTTTTATGGCGTGAAGATCCAAAAGATGAATTACAGCATTATCAACTCACAACGGTCACATTTGGACTAGCAAGCTCATCATTTTTAGCAACAAGAACGTTAGTCGAAATTGCAAATGACTATAAAAATGATCAAACAATTGCAGCTGAAATCAAAGAATCATTTTATGTGGATGATTATATTTCTGGTGCTGAAAATGAAGTGTGTGCTCTAGAAATCAAGAACAAACTAATAAATATTTTGGGAAAATACGGGTTTCCATTGCACAAATGGAAATCCAACAGCAAAAGTGTGTGCCAAAAGGAAACAGGAAGTCCACACTCGTTTGACAGTTCAACCACAAAGGTTTTGGGTCTTGAGTGGTGTCCTAATACCGATTATTTCGCATTCAATGTCAACCTACAAAACTCTGACAAAATTACTAAGAGAACACTACTGTCAGAGTCAGCTCAAGTGTACGACCCATTGGGATGGTTATCACCTACGATAGTATTATTCAAAATCATTTATCAGCGATTGTGGTTGATTAAAGTAGACTGGGATGACGACTTACCAACTGAGATAGCAGGTGATTATAAAATAATCCGTCAAGAGCTTTCATTATTCCAGCAATTACAATTTCCTCGGCACCTGAAACTTAATTCAACTTCACAATTGCATGGATTTAGCGACGCGAGTGAAAGAGCATATGGCGCGGTGATCTATGCTCGAACTGTTGTTGATGATAACATTTTTACAATTTTAGTGACGTCCAAATCCAAGGTGGCTCCAACCAAACCTACATCAATTGCTAGACTGGAATTATGTGCAGCGCAAATGTTAGCCAAATTGATGAGTGTCACAAAAAGCACTTTGCGAATTCAATCAGATCCAGCGTTGTGGACAGATTCAAAAGTGGTATTGGCTTGGCTCTCTGAACATCCTTCCCATTGGAAGCAGTTTGTAGCCAACAGATGTGTTCAAATTCAGGACGAATTTCCAAGAAAATTTTGGAGCTATGTTAATACGAAAGATAATCCTGCAGATTATGTTTCAAGGGGCGTCAAACCATCAACGCTGATCCACCTTAATCAATGGTGGCATGGTCCATCTTGGCTAAACGAACGTAAAATCACCGAATGTAAATTTGAACCACCATCTGAGCAGGGTCTAGAAAGAGAAAGAAAAATTAATAAACTACATGTTTTGGTTGCACAGGAAAAATCTGAAACTATCATCGATCAATTATTCAAGAAAATTTCAACATTTGAGAAAATCAGGCGTACATTAGCTTTTGTGTTGCTATTTATCGATTTAAAAACAAAAAGGATTCCAATATCAATTAACATGGTTAAATATCTTGATGAAGCAACAAGGCGGGGCATAAAGTGGGCCCAAACCGATAAATTTGAACAAGAAATCATTCAGTTGCGATCTAAAGGTAATGTGGATAATAAAAGTTCTATTAAATTATTATTTCCATTTATAGATGAGAATGGCATAATCAGAGTTGGGGGACGGTTACAAAATGCAAACATATCGTTTCATGAAAAACATCCGGTTATAATTCCCAAAGACCATGAGCTAGGACGAACATTAATAAGGCTCTTTCATGAAAAGAACTTTCATTGTGGACCATCTCTTACGCACCAAATTATGCAACAACAATTTTGGTTGGTACATTCACGATCAACAATCAGAAAACAGCTGCGAAATTGCGTTATATGTTATAAGCACAAGTCAATTCTAATGCAACAGGTTATGGGACAACTACCGTCTGAGAGAGTTAATTTAACACGAGCATTCCATCACAGTCCAATCGAAATGGCCTCCAAAACTGGAAGAGGTTCAAAAATCATCAAGGGATTTATAGCCATATTTGTATGCATGGCTACCAAAGCTCTTCATATCGAAGTAGTGAGTGAGCTGTCAACGTCTGCATTTTTGGCTGCTCTGACCAGATTCGTTTCACGACGAGGCGTTCCGTTTATCATGTACAGTGACAATGCAAAAAATTTTATTGGTGCGAAAAATCGATTGAATGAAGTATATAAGTTGATAAACCAAACCGAATTTAACTCACAAGTATTTGCAAACCTCAATGAACAAGGTATTCAATGGAAATTCATCACACCACTTGCTCCCCATGAAGGTGGCCTTTGGGAAGCGGCCGTGAAGCAGGTCAAATCGCTTTTACTAAAAACAACACATGGCCATCATTTCACTATGGAAGAATTGACAACGATGCTCTGCAAAATAGAAGCGATTCTTAATTCACGACCTTTATGCATAAAATACAACGGAGATGTTGAACATGACGTACTTACCCCAAATCACTTCATCAACGGCACATCGTCTGATCTTATTCCGGAAGAGGAGTTGGTTAAAATTTCAATTAATCGTCTTGATAGATGGCAATTAATTCAGAAACAGACGCAGTATTTTTGGCAACGATATCATAGAGAATATATTCATACTCTACAGCAACGAACAAAATGGTTTGAATTATCCTCAAACATTAAAGTCGGCGAAATTGTTCTACTCCAAGATGAACAATTACCAAGTTACAAGTGGCCATTGGGAAAAGTTATTGAGGTTTATCCAGGGTCTGATGGTGTTATTCGTCAAGTATTAGTTAAAACATCATCATCAACTCTCAAACGATCCATCCGGAAGTTATGCAAAGTTCCAATTGAGTTAACAACTGTTGTTGTTAACGGGGGGGAAGGTGTTGAAGCAGCTGTTAATCCACAATAGATACTTAGAGTACAAATTATATAGATTAATTTAACGAAATGTTTAGTGTTTATATTTATTTCTAATAGATGTCAGATTATGTTTAATATTATATTCACCTATACCAGCTATAAAAAAATATGAAATGTCAATAAGTTTAATAGAAAATAAAATTTTGTTGCGAGCAAATCAAACCTTTTTTGTGAAGAAACAATACCCACAAAAATATTACCAATTTTAACCCAAAACTTTCCAATTATATAGAAAATATGTCATTTCCGATCAATTATTTGCCCAACGTCAATCCCAAATCTAATATAAAAACCTTATTCATTGAATCAACCGCTGAAGAACACGTTTATCAATTTCCTGTGTTTGTCAAAACTATAACTACACAAATTTTCCCTGCCAAGATAGATAAACAAAATAGAGGAAGAGAAAAAAACAGATTAAAAAAAGAACTTATCCAAGAAATGAAAATTTATCATTTTCTTTAATGCAATACTTCTTCGAGTTGTAGTTTATTTTTATCCCTTTTAGTGTTCATAAAATTCTTTAATTAAAGAAAATAACTGTTAAATAAATAAGTTTTGTCGGAAAAACACACACAATTCCTGTTTTAATGCTAAAAAGGAATTAAAGTTTTTTTTATATTAAAAGTTCATTGAAAATAGGTCAGATGGATCTATATGTCGTTGTTCCTCGTCGTTTGTTAGATTCATTTTCTGATTTTTTTTAAGTTTGTGAAAGGAAAATGTAACACTTGAAAACGTAGCGTAGTAAAACTTAAATAAAGGAAAATGGAAAAGAAAAACTATATCGATTTTCGATTGTGATGTCACAAAATACAGGATTACACTTGTGATTGTATTTTATTTTTAAAATTATAATGCTAAGGGGGAAGAAATGGGATGACAAATTTTTATTGATATCTTTTGTCAAAGTGGTTTTTTAAGACATTTGTGTTAAAGAAAAAAACATAATTACAATTATAGTGTATTTCCTTTTATATGGTAAGCAAGTAATAATATATTTTTAACATTTTTATTTGCAGTGGGATGTATAGGACTGAAAAATGAATGATTATTATCATTTTGGATTGGATTTTGGTTACTAGTTTCTTTGTAATTGTAATTTATTTATCAAAAGGTCAGACCTCCAGAATTCAGATGCTTTTTTGTCTTCAGTACTATATATTACTTTCTTACTAAGAGAGCTCTACCTAAAATTGTATTAATACAATATTTCGAAGATTTGACTTCAGCATCCTATTCGTTTTCACAACTTGGCATTTCATGTTGGTTTTATTACTTATCAATTCCAATGTGGTGTTATGAAGGTTTAAACATTGTTGCTTAAACTTTTTTATACAAAACAAGCTGGACCTGGTCACGCGTTGCTCTGGCTTTGTTTAGTTGAATGAAGAAAACTAAGACATGAGAACGCCCACGTTTCTCGTATATTTATTTACACGATGCTTCTCGGTATACAGTATTTGTTGTTGTTCTTTGTTGGTTCAGAGGTTGTCCAGTTTTCCGCCTCTTTAGAACACGCAACGTGTAATTGTCCGTGTGAAAAGCAATCGGTTGTTCATCTAAATCGCACACTTGTGATTACACTGTGCGACAGCCAAAATCCGCTGAGGTTCTGACTACCGGGAAAAGTTATATCGGTAAAAAAAAAGTTAAAGGTGTCCCGGCGTTTCGCTGGGTCACGTCTAGGAATCGAGATATCTCGATTTGAAGTTAGTATCATATAGGAGTCATTCCATATGAAATCATCGAAAATAAACAAAAAACGTTGCTGCACTATTTTAGATTTTGCTTAAACTTTGTGGAAATGTTCTTTAGGGTTCCAAAAACTAAAATCCATAGAGATTGAATTTTCGCACACGCCACTTCCGGTCCATACAAAATAAAGCAATGGAAAAGTCTTATTTTGGTGTTTTGCGGTTTTAGCTGTAAAAACTTTTCTAATATAGATATCTACTCAACCAAGGTGGAATTAGAAAGCAAAAAAATGATAGTTTTTAAAACAAAAATAAAAATTAACATAATTCATATACTTGAAAAATAACAGGGTTTTGAAAATACGTGTATTTTATTGATTTCTTGTGATTTTCAATTGACACCAGGATCTGCACTGGTGAATTTAAAAGTCTAATCGTTCTCAGATATCAAAGTGCACATATTGTAAGATAATTAAAAATTAAAATCGACTCGTTTGGTCTACTCTTAATGAGAACATTCTTTGCTTGAAATTTTGAAATTTTAGCATATTTAGTATATTTGCATATTTCAGGCTACAATTTGGACGTGTTTGATAAGAGACAAAAATTTGAAATTGGCAGGATACTTAGTTCTTACCTTTAACTTTTGAAAAATTTCAAGGTAAGTTTTGTTTTTTCTTCTTATCACACATTTACAGGCGTTTAAAGAGAAGCAAACATCATAGCCATTTGTTTGTTTTTTAATTTTATTTTTTAGTATATTTTTATACTGACCTGAGTACTTATCCAGCGACAAATTTATTGTTTAAAAATAAGTATTAATAATGTAACCACGAAGATCTCTATAACTAAAAAATTAATTTTACTGCTATAATTAGTCTTCACTAAAACTTTCAGGCTTTTGTTTTGTCCACAACACTACAGTTTTGAATAAAAATAAAGAAAAATGGTCTCAAATTTAAAGAGTTTATTTAATTCTGGTCGATAAAATTTTTTCATGTTGAGATAAGTGGATAAATAAATGATATTAGCAACCACGGTATTAGGTGTTATTTTATTTTTTAAATTTAAAATTTGGTCTTACAATATTCACAGTTTCAAAGTTATCAGAAGCTGAAAACTTTCGTACTCTTAATTGACTGCACAGGAAAGCGGAGCAAAACTGTGATAGGTCCTCGTATTTTTAATTGTATTAATATCCATAAATCTCCTTGACAAAAATGTTTCGGTAGCATCAACATCAGAATTTGATATAAAAAAAAATTCTATACCAGACATTTAATTAACACAAAAATCAAACATCGCTCTAGGTGTTAGTATATGCTGATCTGCAGTTCGTTGCAGGCTAGCTTTCCTTACAGTCCGTTTAATTGTACCTCCTGCACCATCACAAGCACTCTTTTCATGAGAAGTGGCAATCGCTTATTCAATAAAAATTTATCACCTTCACTTATTTTATCTTCACTGATTAATTTCGATGATCGTGAATACGCCAGTTTATGTCAATTTTCTCGTAACAATAAGCCAATCGAGCACTCCATTATTTTTATTATTTTTTTCACTGAATATTTCTACAATATTCTCTAAAGACACCCACTTTATTTTTTTCTTAAATTCGAATTATATCACCATAAAATACTAACACATCTCATAACAAAAATTTCTTGACTACACATAAACATCTATTATTGACTGACATTAAATGACGCAACAGAGCAATATATAATATAATATAAATCTTTTTATCGAATCGAAACAAATTAGCAAATTATTAGAGGATTTCTTTAAAATAATATGAATATTCTAATTTTTAGAGTATAATGTTTGCTTCTCTTTAAACGCCTGTAAATGTGCGATAAGAAGAAAAAACAAAACTTACCTTGAAGCTTTTTAAAGTTAAAGGTAAGAACTAAGTATCCTGCCAATTTCAAATTTTTGTCTCTTATCAAACACGTCCAAATTGTAGCCTGAAATATGCAAATATGCTAAATATGCTAAAATTTCAAAATTTCAAGCAAAGAATTTTCTCATTAAGAGTTGACCAAACGACTCGATTTTAATTTTTAATTATCTTACAATATGTGCACTTTGATATCTGAGAACGATTAGACTTTTAAATTCACCAGTGCAGATCCTGGTGTCAATTGAAAATCACAAGAAATCAATAAAATACACGTATTTTCAAAACCCTGTTATTTTTCAAGTATATGAATTATGTTAATTTTTATTTTTGTTTTAAAAACAATCATATTTCCGCTTTCTAATTCCACCTTGATTGAGTAAATATCTATATTAGAAAAGTTTTTACAGCTAAAACCGCAAAACACCAAAATAAGACTTTTCCATTGCTTTATTTTGTGTGGACCGGAAGTGGCGTGTGCGAAAATTCAATCCCTATGGATTTTGGTTTTTGGACCCCTAAAGAACATTTCCACAAAGTTTAAGCAAAATCTAAAATATGCTGGCTTTGCCAATTTGATGATTTCATATGGAATGACTCAAAGGAGAAATTGTCACGTATGGGATTCTTTTTTTGACATAACTCGAGAACGACTAGTCCGATTTTGCTAAAACAAATTTAGAAATTAAGAATTACAATTCCTTTAATCTACTGATGTACTATACTGAAAAAGCAACGAAAAAACAAAAAAATAAAAATTAAATAAATAAAAATACAAAAAAATAAAATAAATAAATGAATAAAATAAAAATAATAAAGTAAAATAAAATAAAATTAAAAATAATAAAATAAAAATATAATAAAAAGATAAAAAAATAAAAAAAAAAAATTTAATATATATAAAATAAATAGTAAATAAATAATAAATAAATAACGTATAAATAATAAAAAAATAATAAAAAATAATAAATAAATAATAAATAAACAATAAAAAATAATAATAAATAATAATAATAATAATAAATAATAATTATAATAATAAACAAGAATAATAATAATAATAATAAATAATAATAATAATATAATAAAATATAATAGAAGTATAAAAATATAAAATAAAATTATACTTAAAATAATAAAATAAAATAATAAAATAAATAAAATATAAAAAAAATAAAAAATAGAAAATAATAAATAAATAAGTAAAAAAAAAATAAAATTAATACACAAAGACACATTGACACATGTCCAAATACATTTAAAATAATAAATTTTGGAGTTTATTCCAGTAAAAATATTAAAAAAAAATGTCTATGAAAAATCAATATTCTTGTCAAAATGAGATACCTTTACTTAATTGTGAATAAAAGCGAAATGCGTTCATCGATTTTCATGATCTATATCTCGTTTTGTGCACAGATTATGTGACTTTACGTCAAAGTAATAAGACTTGATACTTTTTTCCGTTATGAATTTTTTATGATTTTTTAAAATACAATTTTTTTATTTTTTAGGCAAAAAATTATTTTTTTTCTTCATAGATTAATTTATAACTGCAAAACTGTTGATTGTGTAAGGAAATAGTATATCAGTAGATTAAAGGAATTGTAATTCTTAGTTCTAAATTTGTTTTAGTAAAATCGGACTAATCGTTCTCGAGTTATGTCCCCAAAACTTGACTATTTCCCCTATATGATACATACTAACTTCAAATCGATATATCTCGATTCCTAGGCGTGACTCAGTGAAACGCCGGGATACGTATAACTTGTTTTTTACCGATATAACTTTTCCTGGTAGTCAGAACCCCAGGGGATCACTGACCCCAACCATTAGTCGCAAGGCTTTGAACTTTGTTGGTGTTGCGATTGCAAACGCCAATCAAATTGAAAATTGTGATCTTTTAAATTTAATATGCTAATCCGCCGTAATGTTTTTATATTAAAGCTAATCATCAGTATTGTATTTATATTAACGACGTTATTCTACATTGAACGAAACAGCAGCAGCAGATCGATTCGGCGGAGGCATTCACAATTGATGGAGAAGTAAGTTCACGGTTATTAAGCACAGATGTTCAATCATTATTGCATATTCGACAGGAAATATCTTTAACCTTGTGCGATTTATATTTTTTCTCATAACGTTGTTGTAGATGAAGGAGAGTAAGCGTCAGTATGATTTCAAACAAAGCCCGAACTTGGTTTGGAGGTAACCTAGTGCACGTGCCATTAATGCATACATCGCAGTGTCGGTGGTTCTAAATTAAATTCAGAATTTACATTCACTGCAGAAATAGGCATGTATAACGCCGTAGACAATTATCAACTGCTGGAAAGCAAATTTACCAATAACATGCGAAAGAGGAGCATTCATCTTGTTTGTGATGGGGTACAGTCTGCCTATCTTATTTTTTTTAATATGGCAGATAGTTCGTCGACTCACTTTTCTTTTTTACCTCGTATAAATCATTTTTTATACGGATTCCATGATGAGTAGGTAGGTAATTCCAAATACAGTTTTGCAGACGTTATTTTGACATATGAAAGCGGTTACAATTGTAGGCATTAGATTCAAAGAGATGTACTGCTAAAAAAACAACAGGTGGACTTCCTTCATGTTAAGAACAGTAAAGAACTCGCAACACAGCTTCATTGCTGTTTATGTATTGTAGCACGCTAAAACTGAAATTAACATACTTACTAACTTACACATTTGACTGATTTAACGGAGATTCAGTATTTTACGTTTTTGTGTGCACTATATTTTCTTGATAGCAAAGGATGAATATGGAACAAACATCGGTTGTTGTTTATTTCTATGTTCCCGTTTCGTATTTCTATGGTTGTTAATTAACCCCCATCTGCTGCCGATCTTCTTTTGTATAAAAGAAATTCAGTTACAGTTACAGGAAACGATGAATATCCTGTATCTGATTGAATACTGGAGAATATCACTTTGAGCATTTTCGTTCTATTATGCATTATGAATTTCGATTCAGTATTTTGCAAAGTTCATGTTACAAAGTTTTCGTCACAACTTCCTACAAATACTTATCAAAGTTAGCATCGGATATTTGCAGTGTGCATCACCGCATGAACTCGAAATCGAAACCCGGGTTCCATTTATGTCAAAGTGTTTTTAAACAAAGCCATTACAAACCGTTAACACACTGGTTATAAATTAATCTGGTAGCCAACCAATATGGTTGATAAATTGGATAAAACAATATATTAGTAATCACCAATACATAGCTATTTGATTAAATTAAGTTTTCAAGTGAAACTCGATCATTAAAAATAGTGACTTGAGATTAATACGTGTTATGGACACTTGTGCTTGTTGA
This sequence comes from Diogma glabrata, assembly GCA_963693315.1. NCBI lineage: Eukaryota > Metazoa > Arthropoda > Insecta > Diptera > Cylindrotomidae > Diogma > Diogma glabrata. The sequence continues at coordinate 392,011,025 of OY856187.1, forward strand.
CAGTGTGTTACATGCATATATAGAAGACATATGGCTAAAAAAACTATATAAAAACCTTCCTGTATTCAAATGCAACATTATGTCCAAATTTCAAAGGAATCGATCCACTATACTTTCTAGGATTACCTATTTTGAACAAACGAACATTTTCATTTTTATATATATAGAATAGAATAAGATAAAACATTTCGATTCGAAACATTCGATTTCATGAACATTCGATTTCATTACAACCTACATCAACAGACGCGATGTTTAATTGCAATAATTATTAAAATTATTGTTTGTGTTTTTTCTGTTCTTTTTTTTTTAGTGTTTAGATGTTAATTATAATAAATTATAAATTAACGTTTCTGAATATCCGAAGCTACAATGCTAGCTATAATAAGGATTATAGGTTTATGTTTCAATAAATTAAGTTTCTTTAAGAATTTTATTAATTATAACTCTAAAATTTTGATTTAAAGATTAAAGCTATCGGGGAAAACCCACGAAGGTAAGGCATTTTAGAGGTGAGAATCTGTTGAAAAAATCACGTTGAAAGGCGACCGTTCCATACTTTTAATTTGAACCGTAAAAGGACCTGGATGAGCAACAACACCTTCTCTGGTGTAACGCAATAGGCTTGCTAGTTCAGGTAAAATGGATTTTATCTCTTCGGAAGTTCGTTCATCCATAATGTATTTGTCGAAAATAGTCAGATCGGTAACATCTCGTCTGTGCTGCAAAGAATCAAGCGCATTAGTAAGAATCGAGTTATCAATAAGTATAATAGCTACTTTGAACAGAAGTCTACTTTGAACAGAATCAAGACACTACAAACTACTAAAATATTCATTGTTAAAACTACAAATAATTTACATGCATGGAGTGAACAGTTTACTTTTATTTATAAATTTATAGATTTTTAGTTTAAGGGTGTAACAACCCTGTGTATCCCAGTTCCTGCTGTTGGAATATAAGCTAGATATCACACTATTAGCAATTGCTGTGAAAAATTACTAGCCATGGTGATATCTTAGGGGTGCTGTCGGTGAACTCCATTGGATCAAGGAAAGCACGTTCAATTTTAGTTAAGGAATATTCCTTGATGGTAGGCTATTCCTTGCTAGTAGAAACGAGGCGTCACATAACTATATATATGGTCTTTAATCAATAATCGATTTTCATAAATGACATGTCGTTGAATAGGTATTAGAAGTTTTTAAAAATGTACACTGTTAATTTTTTGAAAAAAAATTTTAACGGTGTAACATAAGAAAAAAATGGTGTAATTGAAGAAAAGATGGCACAGCCTCTTTTTTAAACTAAATTGAAGCTTATTTTATATATTATCACTTGTGAAAGTATAGGACAAGCGTTATTTTTGGTTTTAAAGATAAAATTCGTTGTGCATATGACTGTCGGGAATCAGTTTTTTTGTTCTGAAGGAAAATTATAAAAATGGCGTTATAAACTTAAAGATTTATGTTAAATATCAAATATTGTATTATTAAATGATCTTTTTAAAATATTGTAAAAATTATATATGAAGTACAATAAATAAAATAAATACAATTGTTAAAAATGATTGACTTATTTTACATACAGAAGTTTCTTTTGAATAGGAAAACACTTATGCAATTATTTTCTTTGCATTCGATGGCATAAAAAAATGTTAATATATATATATATATATATATATATATATATATATATATATATATATATATATATATATATATATATATATATATATATATATATATATATATATATATATATATATATATATATATATATATATATATATATATATATATATATTTTTATTATATAGATTTTATACGTCTTAAACCCGACAAGGTAGGAATTTTTATTGAAAGAGATAATTAATTTCCTTAACCTCACTGTTTGTGATTTTCGAAAGTTAGTAGGTATATTCCATACTATCCTAAGTCACGTGTGCAGTTATTATTGAATGTTGCCAATCAATATGAAATCAATTTTACGACATAAATGTCAAGTAAATTAGTGAATCGTATGAATTTTTCAATTCGAAATCGGTTTTTGGGTTTATCTGAATAAACCTTATAGTTATTTGTTAATAAAAACAACTTTTATCTCTGAACGTGTTTCGGTTGGGATTCGAACTTAGAACCTCATCAGTACCAACCAAGTTTGAATCTTTTGGTAGACACGCTGTCAACTGCCCCTTGGCGTCGACATTAGAAACATTTTTAATTACGATGTTGTAATTTCTTTTTTCTTAGTGAAAAACTTTTTTGTCATACTTCACTGGCTACAGAGTTACTATTTTTATTATATAGATTTTATACGTCTTAAACCCGACAAGGTAGGAATTTTTATTGAAAGAGATAATTAATTTCCTTAACCTCACTGTTTGTGATTTTCGAAAGTTAGTAGGTATATTCCATACTATCCTAAGTCACGTGTGCAGTTATTATTGAATGTTGCCAACCGAAACACGTTCAGAGATAAAAGTTGTTTTTATTAACAAATAACTATAAGGTTTATTCAGATAAACCCAAAAACCGATTTCGAATTGAAAAATTCATACGATTCACTAATTTACTTGACATTTATGTCGTAAAATTGATTTCATATTGATTGGCAACATTCAATAATAACTGCACACGTGACTTAGGATAGTATGGAATATACCTACTAACTTTCGAAAATCACAAACAGTGAGGTTAAGGAAATTAATTATCTCTTTCAATAAAAATTCCTACCTTGTCGGGTTTAAGACGTATAAAATCTATATAATAAAAATACTAACTCTGTAGCCAGTGAAGTATGACAAAAAAGTTTTTCACTAAGAAAAAAGAAATTACAACATCGTAATTAAAAATGTTTCTAATGTCGACGCCAAGGGGCAGTTGACAGCGTGTCTACCAAAAGATTCAAACTTGGTTGGTACTGATGAGGTTCTAAGTTCGAATCCCAACCGAAACACGTTCAGAGATAAAAGTTGTTTTTATTAACAAATAACTATAAGGTTTATTCAGATAAACCCAAAAACCGATTTCGAATTGAAAAATTCATACGATTCACTAATTTACTTGACATTTATGTCGTAAAATTGATTTCATATTGATTGGCAACATTCAATAATAACTGCACACGTGACTTAGGATAGTATGGAATATACCTACTAACTTTCGAAAATCACAAACAGTGAGGTTAAGGAAATTAATTATCTCTTTCAATATATATATATATATATATATATATATATATATATATATATATATATATATATATATATATATATATATATATATATATTAGACTGGTCGTTAAAAACTAAATTTTCCGAGACGCCCCCTAGAAAAATTCTTTGTGGTCAAAAAACCACACCGGCATTATTTTTTTTTTTTTTAAATCAAAAGAACACGTGCCGCAAAATCGTCGAAGTTGATTTTTTGAAAAATTCATAGATTTTTTCAAATATCTCGTAAAATATGCAAATGTCAAAAAAAATAACATAACCATTTTTGTAGGAAATTTAATTCTCTATAAAAAAGGTCCAAGTCATTTTTTCCCGAAAACGTATAGTTCTCATGATATTTTGAAAATGAACTTGTAAGTTTTCGTAATTTTTAAAAAACATAAAAATAAAAATGACGAAAAAGTCCTAATGTTCTTCTTATGCTATAGAATGAAATGTATAAAAAATTAATCGTGACAAAAAAATCAAAATTAGTACTTTTTCGTAGAAATTTTCATCATTTGGTTTTACGAGTTTCGACGAATTTCAAGTTTTTTTTCAAAATATCATCAGAAATATAGGTTTTAGGAAAAAAATGACTTGGACCTTTTTTGTAGAGAATTAAATTTCCTACAAAAATGTTTTTGTGATTTTTTTTTACATCTGCATATTTTATGAGATATTAACAATATTATCAAAAAATAAACTTCGATGATTTTGCGGCACGTGTTCTTTTGACTTAAAAAAAAAAAAAATAATGCCGTTGTGGTTTTTTGACCACAAAGAATTTTTCTAGGGGGCGTCTCGCAAAATTTAGTTTTAACGACCAGTCTAATATATATATATACACTCAGTTCTGTTTTTGCACGAATTTATTATACACGAATTTGAAATAACACGAGTTGAAGAGAAAAAATAATTTTCTTTATGCACGAAATTTTTTGAAATAACACGAATCGACTAATCGATTTTTTAAGAAAAGAAATTTATTTTGTAGTACCTTATGTATTTTTAAAAGCCGCTTCAAATTACAATACATTTGCCAAAAAAATTAAATTAAAATATTTTAATTTAAAAGTTCTAAACTGTAACAAGATATTTAAATAATAATAAAATAATAAACACCTTATTCTTGTTAAATTGAGTTTTATTTCACTAAATACGTATTTCGAAAGCTATATGCTTTCATCTGACAGTAGTATCTAAAACGTTTCTAGATACTACTGTCTATGAAATGATAGCTTTCGAAATACATATATAGTGAAATAAAACTCAATTTAAAAAGAATAAGACGTGTATTATTTTATTATTATTTAAAATTAAAATGTAGAGTAGAAATACAGTAAGTATTTACATTTTTACTCTCTATTCATTATTGTACGATCCGTGATAGAATCAGAATTTTTTTAATCATTCCGGTCAGACTGTGGCCCATTCCAATCAGACTGTAAATCGGCTCGTAGAACATGGCCAAACCAAGCAATCCTATTGGACCGGATACAACCTATTATATCATGACCGACAAGAAGTACGCTGATCTCAAAGTTATATCGGGTTCTGTACTCTCCATCGTCTGTCTTAAGTGAACCAAAAATGTGGCGTACGATCTTACGCTCAAATACAGATAAATGTGATTTTTTGTAAGGATTCAGGTTTGTGACCCATACATCACATGCGGCCATATAATCAATGTCTTGTATAACTTGAGTTTGGTGTTGATAAATATGGTGATCCAAGGGGAGGTTTAATTGAGTAGAAAGATCGACTATCTGCAATGATTCGAGCTTTTATATCTGTAAGTATGCTGTTGTTTTAGTCAAACATTGATCCCAAATATTTAAAAGATTCAACTCCATCATTTCGATCATCGCCGCACATCAAATCCTTCTTCTTGAAACATTCATATATTTGGTTTTATCATAGTTATTTTGCAGATCAATTTTTCTAGCACCATTCTTAAGTTGACTTGAAAGTTTTACTCATAAAATTTTCACTTTGGCCGAGTATGACATCAGTCCGATGCCCGACTTGTTCCTGGTCACTTAAGAAAATTCTCAAAATAAGAATACAAAGTATCTAAAATATTTTTATGATCTACTTTTAGCTTCCCATCTTCGTTTTGAATAGCAGTCGATCTAGTTTGAGGTTCCTTCTTTTAGGCTTTGACCTGTTGAAAGAAGTAACGTGTTTGATGTTCCTTATTAAAGCTTTCAATCTCCTCACACTTCTTCTTCCACCATTCTCACTACGTTCATCTACATAGCTTTCTAACGGTTTGTCTGGCCAGTTTATAGTTCTCCTTCGTGGACCTGATTTCTCCAATGTTTGGCAATATGGATTTGATATCTCTCTTCTGTTTCAGCATTCTTTAGTGATTAGATGTTAAAACGTTCTTTGAATTTCGGAATGCCTGGATTTGAAAATTGGAAAGATATGGTTCCATCTTAGCACATACTAGGAAGTGGGTGGTCACTTCCAATGTATGCAGCTCTAAATGATCGCGCAAACAGATCCCCCTAAAAGAACTAGCACGTGATCAATTTGATCGATCGATAATGCAAACTCAGTCATTCTCTCACCATTATCATTCGATTCAAATATCTCTTCCAACCTTCCCATTAAAGTCATCAAGAACCATAATGAAGACGCGTGTTGGCATTTGTTTCATAGCGTCTTCCATTGGTATGTAGAAAGCATTCTCCTCGTCGACGGTCTAAACTGCAGTAGGTGCATGCACGGCAATAAGAGAAATATTGTTGTATGTATCGTGTACCCGTAGGTAGCAGATCCTCTCATTGACCAGAATGAATTTCATCACGGCTCCTTGTCTGCGTGAACCATCAAGAAACCCAGTACCAAATTCTCTTCGAGAAGTATAACCACTACAGTATAAAGAGTGAATATCTAAATCTTGTTTTCCGATTATTGGCTGTCTAATTTCTTTCAGAGCAATGATATCCACCCTATACTTCTCTGCCTCTGTTTCTAGACATATTAGAGAGCATCAAGTGCGCTCGGTAGTCTGTCCTTTTTCACGTCCATGTAAAATTCTGGTTTTTGTCCGGGTATGTTATTCTTTTTCTGGTTTCTAAATTTAACAAAGTTTTTTTCGGGGTTAAGGTGTTAACCTCAGATCCAACCCAAATTTTGTGAATGGGTTCTAATGTTAAGGTCATCAGAATAATATTTTTACATGCCGCCACTTTACATGCCGCCACAGCGTGCCACTTGATCCAAGCAGACGCCCGCTCCCAGCCGCCCCTAACATGGAGAAGAGACGCTTGAGTCGCATTCGTTTTAAGGCGCCAATTTGCTGTGATGTAGCGTCATTGACTAAGCAGTTTTTACTCTGCTTGTCTCCGATACACCAACCTTATTCTGTCAGCATTACCCAGGCTGCACGGCAAAGACATCGGATTTTGCTACTCTTTATCTTTAGTTACCATAAACCGCTATGTATAAGATTTAATATGTAACTTTTTTCAATGGATAATATGTTACATTTTTCGTATCTGATCGATCAATTTTCCATTGACATTGCTAATTGTTAGAGAAATTCTACGTCCATGCCGTGCTACTTGTGTAACGTTGACAGAATTAGGTTAGTATAATTGAGAAGAGCAAAGTAAGAACTGCGCAAGAACAAAGTAAGAATTATTCTACAAAATGGCAAGTCATTGCCGCCGTAGAACCAATGCAACTCAAGCGTCTGTTCTCACCAACTACAATCGGAAAACGACCACTAAAATCGCAACGAATGGTTGGGCGACTATTGCCGCTAAAGCGTTGAACATAAGCGAGAAAGCTGATTATCTTCTACGGAAAAGAAACGCGAACATATAAAGGTTGTATCGAAAACATCAACCAACATGCGGTTAATGGAAATTCGAAAGAGTGTTTTGCCAATGCGCGAAATCTGACAAAAAACTACCACCCAAGATCCACAGTCATAAAAAATGGAAACTACGAGCTTACAACAAATGAACGTGATTTGCTGGCAGTATAACGCTCCCACTTTCAAAGCCTACTGAATAGAAAAAATGAAATTGATCCTGTTCGAACAATTGCGCCGTCAAGTTGTGGTTTTCATAGCAACTGTTTTACCGCAGATCAATGTTTTGCTTTTAGGATGATTATAGAAAAATGTTGGAAGTACAACATCTCTATGTTGATTTCAAGCAAGCATATGAGTATCATCCGCGACAACAACAGTTTCTGGTCCTCTCGATATAACTTTCGATATAACACGATCGAACAGGTGTTCGACGAGGTGATGCACTTGCGCCCATACTATTTAATTGACAGCTTGAAAACGCGATAAGAAAAAGCCGAATCGAAACACAAAACTGCATTTTTAACGAATCTAGTCAAATTCTTGGTTACGCAGATGATATTGCGCTTCTCGGACGTAGAACAATTGATATTAAGATAGGCTCACAGTTTGAAAGAAATGCTAAACAACTTAGATTATACATCAACACCGGCAAAACTAAACTTCTAACAACATCTTGGAACATAACTCCCGGAAATCTGGATACTGACTATAAAGTGGAACGCGTTGAAAACTTCAAATACCCCGGGTCTGTAAAAACTTCGTCAAATGACATGCAGGTATATATCAAAGCCCTTGCCACTGCCGCATACAGGAGTTTTCTACGCACACTTAAAACTTATACGATCAAAATTTCTTTCGTGGTTGCACTTTACAAAGCATTAATTCGACCTGTGCCTACCTTCAAAAGTGAAAGCTGGACACTGAATCGCACCGACTGTAAAATTCTATCAACATTCGAGAGGAAGGTCATGCGAAGAATTTATGGTTCATACAAAATTGCTGAGAATCAGTAAAGAATCCAAATGGATCACGAAATCAGACAGCTCCTTGGTAGCTGCGATGGAATTGGATTCACTAAATCCAACCGGATGAGATGGTTTGGTCTTGTAGAAAAGGCTCCACTAGATAGAATGATAAAAAAAAACATCTCAACAACCACCAGCTGGTGTCTGAAAACGAAATGAATGGAAGCTGATTGCACAGGTGGCAAAATCGTTTAACGTTTAAGAGGAAATATACATTTTGTTTGTCCCTATGATTTGGCAATAGAAAAACTATATACATACAACACACCTTTGTCAATTATTTTTAATACTATGTTCTTTTACGTTCACGGAAACCTCGGCGAGCGAATTTTATTCGCAGTTGGCCAACGTTTTTTAATTTTGTTTACGTTTTGGGCCTGAATACTAAAATTGGATCAGCAGCCAAATTCTGTAATTGTAAAGCGGTGAAGTTTTAAAAACTCACAATAATTCTGCATATCCAAATTTTTGGTTTGCCACTTTCGATAAAATTATTGAATTTCTACTTTTATTTAACAAATTTTCTAAAGTTATAACTAATTTATGGCAACAGCTAGCCATCAACTGAAAAATATATATAAGCGTATTATATTTTAAGAACTGATGGTGGTGTGAGTAAATGCAACAGCGTGTCCAATATTTTTTGGACTGATTTTTTGAGAGTGGAACCAATCCTCCATTTTTCCATATATACAATGTATATTTTTGCACGAATTTTTTTTACACGTCTTTCTCTGGAACCAATCTGTCGTGTAAAAACAGAATTAGGTGTATATATATATATATATATATATATATATATATATATATATATATATATATATATATATATATATATATATATATATATATATATATATATATATATATATATATATATATATATATATATATATATATATATATATATAGTTATGTTGTGGATTAAACGTAGAGAGTAAGTATGAATAATTAACAAATAATTAATTTGATTCTAGACAGTAACTTTATTAAAAATCAAAATATGAGTGAACACATTATCTAAGATTGAACTCGACTTTATAGTTTTTTGTTACACAAACAAACAACATAACATAACACAACAACAACACAACCTAATAATGTAATTTGATTTTACTTTAACATTGCAAATTATAATTATAAAGAAAATGAAAATGAAATGAAATGAAATTGTTTAATATTTATTTGCGTACTTGCAATTTAAATGTTATCAAAATTATTTAGTTTTAAATGTTAGTTATGTTGATATTGAAATGGCGTTGATTTGTGGTGTTGATTTAGCCTTTTGAATCGATGTTCTGGATTTGGGTATTGGTGGAATTACAGATGTTAACTATATATATATATATATATATATATATATATATATATATATATATATATATATATATATATATATATATATATATATATATATATATATATATATATATATATATATATATATATATATATATATATATATTACCATAATCAAGGAATATGACAGAATGCGAATAATTGGAAACCCAATTTTGTTTTGTTCCTATAAATTTTTTAAAAAATTTGCCTTTTACCTTTTTACCTTCTATTTTATTTAAATTTACTCTATCCATCATGAAATGTTGGTCTACGTCATATTTTATTATTTTATTATGTAGTATGATTTATTGTTCAGTAATCCATTCTTTGAGAAAGACAAATATAAAACAAAAAAGTAAAATTTGCGTAGACCAACACCTCAGAACACATGTTGTAAAACCTTGTTGTTAAAAGGTTTTTATATATTGTTGTAACACATTTTGTAGTTCCTACTATACAACACATTTTATTAACAAAATTGATTAAATTATTAACTTTATTAAAGTAGATTCTTGTAGGAGTTTAGTTGTCCACTCGCTTCGCTCGTTCCGGAAAACTTCATCCTTGTGAAGAATTGCCATCATACAACGCAAATACAAGATGCTATTTTATCCACGACTGCAAAATATTTCGATTAATTTCCAGTTTGCCTGCTAAAGTTTTTATCGTCATATTGAAATGCAACATAGATAGCATAGAAAACAGAACAACTGACATAACGGAAAATTTTTAATTTTATATTTTATACTACTTCGGTCTGAAGGACCTGAGTATTACATTCATTCGCCAAACGTGAAATTCTTACCCTCAATTTTTTTTGGCATTTTTCGACTTTTTAGGACTGATTCTAATAAATCAAAAAAAAATGTCTGTCTTTCTGCGTATTACCTACGAAACTGTCAGTATTACCTACGAAATCTAGAAAACCGCTGGAGAAGATTCAACATTTTTTTTTCTACTTTAAGCTACGAAAATGCCGTTTTAATATAGAGTAAAATCTATGTGAAAGTGAAACTTTTTCTAACTAGTGACTGAAATTTTTTTTCTCACTAGTGAGTGAAAATAAATAAGTTTCGGTGGTCGCCTACAGGTGGTGGTTAAAACCAAATATTTAAAAATAATAATTTTTATTGTATGCCAGTGTTCACCTACAGATGGAAGACAATGGCAAACAGTTCGAAAATATAAATTTAATTTTACACATTATTAAAGTTTTTGTAAATTATAAAAAGTTTATTCTGTTTTATTTGTTAGAAATATTGAAAGTACAATTAATATTTTTTAATGATTAGTAGTAGTGGTTGGTTTCATCGAAGATGTAGATGGCAGATTCATTTGGAAAATTGATGAATTGAAACATTCTGAATTTATCAAATACCAAAGTGAATACGGATCCTACATTGAGAAGATTTTCCACTAGTGTTCTGACGGATGCAGGAGCTGATTTAATTTAAATTAGAAAACATGGTGGATAGAAATCCAGCACTGCGGCTGAACAGTATAAAGATCATTCCCTAAATAATAAAATAGAAAGAGGTAATAAAATATTTCAATCCCTTGAAAATACTGCGATATTGACCAAAACAAACACAGAAACCGAAACAACTACAGAAACAGTAAATCAAATCAAATCTCAAATATTCAATCCTGTAAACAATATATCAGCTTTCCACATGAATCTGCCTTTTACATCATCGATGAAACCAACCACTACTATTAATCATTATATTAATTGTACTTTGAATATTTCTAACAAATAAAACAGAATAAGCTTTTTATAATTTACAAAAACTTTAATAATGTGTGAAATTGAATATATATTTTCGAAATATTTGCTATTGTCTTCCATCTGGAGGCGAACACTGGCATACGAATCAAAAAACATTTTACACTGTTAAAAATTATATATAAATACAATGTTGCTATTTTGGTTTCCACTGTCAAAATTGGCTATGTTGTCTTGTAAGTTTTTAGTAGGAGAATTTGTTACAAGCGAAGAAAAAATAGCGTTTTCTACGCGTGGTGAAAACCTTTTTGCGTTCCTGAACTTATTTCAATCGACGCTGTTGCGACAAACCGTCGACAAACCGTCCAGTCACGCAAAAGGAGACGTTTTCACCACTTGTTGAAAAATCTACTGTTTCTTAGAATAAGCATACTCAATGGATAGGTCCGAAAGTACGCTGTGTTCGATAACTGTACCGGAGTCAGGAAGTGTGTCACAAAAATCATTATGTGTGTCAAAAATAGCAAATTCTCATATTTTTGGCTTAAAAAACGTTCATTTTAAGTGATAATGAGTAGGAACAAAGAATGTGGAGAAATCTTGATGGTCGGGATCGGTAGGTGAGATCAAAAACTAGATTATTGCATTAGAAGTTTGTCAAAAAAATGTTGTCAAGTGTGTCAAAAGAAAAATTTTTATTTATGTTTTTACCGAATTTTTTGGAAAAAATAAAATTAATTATTTGTATGACATGAAATTTTATTATTATTTTCTCTATAATGGCATTATAAGGCATCTATAACGGCATTATAAGTTTGTCAAAAAAATATTGTCAAGTGTGTCAAAAAAATGATTTCATTTATTGTTTTAGATAATTTTATGAAAAAAAAAATTTAGCTGTTTGTTTACGTAAATATAATTGAACATGGAAATTTTTGAATTTGTTATAGTTTTTTAAATCTTGAAAAATTCTAAATTTTTGATTTTATTGTGATTATTGGAAATTTGAAAAAAGTTTAAATTTTTGATATTGTTTTAATTTTTGCAATATTTTTAGAATTTTCGGAATTTTGGAGATAGTTTGAAGTTTTAAATTTTTAAGAATTTTTGGAATATTATTAGAATATAGAAAAGGTTGAAATATTTGATTTTATTCTAATTTTTGGAATATTTTTGGAATTTTGAAAAAAAATTTCAATCTTTTATTTTCTTTTATATTTTGCAATATTTTTAGAATTTTTTAATGTTTTAATTTTTGATTTTGTAATAATTTTTGGAATATTTTTAGCATTTTGAAAAAAGCTTGATTTTATTCCAAAATTCCAAAAATATTGCAAAAATTATGTGAATGTCAAAAATTGACACTTTTTTCAAAATTCCAAAAATTATAATAAAAACAAAAATTTAAATTTTTCATAATTCTAAAAATATTCCAAAAACTCTTACAAAATCAAAAACTGAAACTTTTATCAAAATTCTAAAAAAATATATAAAATTTAAATTTCACAAATTCAAAATTCTATTTTATTTCAAAATTCTAAAAATATTGCAAAAATTATAATAAAATCAAAAATTAAAACTTTTTTAAAAATTATAAAAATATTGCAAAAATTATTACAAAATCAAAATACAAACATTTTTCAGAATTCCAAAAATATTCCAAAAACTAAAACAAATTCAAAAATTTCCATGTCAAATTTCATGCTTTCATGTCATACACATAATCAAATTTTTGTTCCAAAAAATTGGCTTAAAAAATAAATGAAAATCATTTTTTTGACACACTTGACAATATTTTTTTGACAAACTTATAATGCCATAGTTCTCAATAATAATAATAACATTTCACATGTCATACAAATAATTTCATTTTTACCCAAAAGTTCGTGTAAAAAAATGACAGTCATTCTTTTGACACACTTGACAACATTTGTTTGACAAAATTATAATGTAATAATCTAGATTTTGGTCTAAAATACCAATCCCTACCATCAAGATTTCTCCAAATTCAATGTTCCTACTCGTAATCACTTAAAATGAACATTTTTAAGCAAAAAATATGCAAATTTCCTGGTTTTGACACACTTGGCGATTTTTTCGACACACTTTCGGGACAGCTATCGAACACATCGTCCTTTCGGCTCTTTCCATTGGGTATACCTATTTTTGGAAACAAAAATTATTGAAATCCGTCTAGCCGTTTTCTAGATTTTGTCGGTTGTCGGCCGGCAGACAGACATAGATTTTTTTTGCTTGTTTAGAATCAGTAGGTCCTAAAACGTCGAGAAATGCCAAAAAAGTGGGGGTAAGAATTTCACTTTTGGCTCATGAATGTAATACTTAAGTTTTTTCAAAACCGAAGTAATAATAATAATTCAAGAACGAAAATAAATCACAATAATTCGTTTGGTGGTAATTTAGAACAAGCAAAATGTGATGACAGATTAAGGATAAATAACAATAACCTATTGGATCCAAACAACGAATTTCACGAGATAAGGAGTAAAAAAAAGAGGAATGGCAATCGCCTGTAGCTTTAGCCCAACAATTAATTCATATTATATTATTATTACTATTCAACATAATCACCTATTTATGTGCAACAATTTTTATATCAATATTTTATGCTGCAGATTACCTTGTAAGGTACAACAATTTTTCTTAACATAGACATAGATTATAGTCACAATAACTGTTTAGCGTTAAGAAAGAATAGATGTTTAGATCAGCTAAAAATAATGGGGAGAGTGAAATACTATAATACTTGCCCTGGTACGGAGCCACGTTATAATCACTGGACCTTTACTACTACAAATAAAATTGATGCTACGGGACAGCATCTGTCCCCACACGAAGCTTGAAAATTGGGAATCTCTTAATGTTTTATAAAATTATTCTGACATTCCAATGAGAATAAAGTAATAAAAATTAATGTATCTATAATCTAAAAATACCTTGAATTATAACTGTTGATTGATGTCATCAATATTCTTCAACTCCCTTGACTAGCGTTTGATCAATTAATTAAATTGGATGAACTAATTTGTGAACATAAGTTGCTGCTGTTGAATTACACCTTCGTTGTTCGAAATGCCCAATTGAACATTGCATTTGATCCTTTAACCCTTCATTCATATATCTGCCTTTGAATCCATGCGGTTTCAACAACCGGAAAAACCATCAAACAAACGATTGTCTCTAACTGTGGTAATAGCTTCGATCACTGTTATCCTTGCTATTCATACTTTCGATAACATCATTGGGTACTTCATCTTCATGCACTGCCACTTTTATAAAGCAGATTTAACAATTAATGACAACAATTATCCTTCTATGAAATAAAATAAAAAATATAATTGAAATCGTCATCCAAATTATCAGCTTTTTGATGAACAAACAAAAACACAAATCACTGTAAACTACTTAGCGGGGTGGAATCTTCCACTGTAATTAAAGCCAATAAATAATGCTTTCTCAAAACAGTTATTAAAATTAGAAATCAATTTTAACAATTAAACAAAACGACATTGGAATTTTTTTCTTTGTTTACAACTTTTTTTTTTATTTGCTTGATTGCAATTAAATACATCACTTTTGAATTAAAATATTATTGATTTATCACATCAAAGTTAAATAATACTATCAATTGACATTGATCTATATAAATTAAGTAGATTATTGGATGTTGTAATTCTTTTGAAAAGCAAAAATGGAATAAATAATTTTTTCCAAATTAAAAATTGCAAAAATGTGATTTTGCTTTTGACCTCTTCTAATCAATCGTGTAATGTTCGAAATTCAGCAAATGATTAACAACGACGTCTGTTCATTAGTATTGGAAATAAAAATTTAGTACGTTCGTTTGCTTTTTATAATATATTTAAAATCAATTAGCAGTTAAGTTGGGAAAATTTTAAAAGTACTATTAATGTGAAAATGAACGGAAATTAATGTAATACATTTCTATTGAATTGAAAACAAGGAGGAATTTGATTTTATTATTGTTCTGCGATTATTGCGATCGTTACAATACTTTTAATGGAATAATTATATTTTATGTTGTAGTCCTCTTCCTTTAAGTGTCGTCAGAGTCCGTATATTCTTTGCTCATATGAGACCATCATATTTTGAAACTTTTGTGTGCAATTTAGCATTTGTGATCGGCTGAGGAGACATTTACGAGCTCACAGACTGAGACTAGTTGGAATTTAGTCTGAAGGCACACGACTCCTTGGATGTTCCTGATTATGATATCATTATCAGGAACGCACTGATGGTCATTACAGTAGAAGTGCAGATCCAAAAATATATATTGGTTGAAAAATATGGTATTGTACGAGGCTATATAACGGAATTTCACGTAGCTGAGCTCACTATAACGTGCGATCGATTTAGCTTGAGGGTATTTGTTTTTGGGCAAATATTTATTGACTGTTGACACTATTTTACTTGCTCTAAATCTCTTTTAAGCTTTTTCTGAATTATATTTTGCGTTGTATGTAGGTTTACTGTTTTGAGGAAAGTATTTCTGATAAGAATTTCTGAAAAACCATAACAAGATGATAAGGATCGGTTGCCTGCCCACACTTAAGGGTACTTATTTTTACTATTTACTACCATTTTGCCTTATAATAAAAAAATTGTTACCTATGTGCCAGAAAAGCAATTCCACACATACAAATGTCAACTTCACAATAGTACTTTGTGTATCTAGTTGCACAAAGTTGATTTTTTCCGCACGCGTCGTAATTTCGTACAAATATTTTCGGACAAATATACGACAAGTGCGGAAAAAATCAATTTGTGCAATGAGTTGCACTATATTAATGTAATGGGTGATATTAGTTTATTATTTTAAGTATGTTGAGGTTCCGCTTACTACACGTTAAACATCATATTATATATTTTTTAACACATTATTTATTTGGTTATTTATCACATTTACTTAATGTAATTACATGGTAACACATAACAATATATAACACTATATAACTCAGGCCACTATTTGAGTGTAACTTTCTTTATTAACAACATCACGTACACTGAATATATATTAGTTTTATTCTTTCAATTTCTTTCGTAAGAAATTGCAGCGTCAGGCGCTTGGAATATGATATGTTTTTATGAATATACTTTAATGCTGATAATGTTATTAAAGTATAGTGTAACCCTTATGATCAATCACTACACCTTCCCCATTTTTTTTAAAAAAGAAAACATATTCAATTCGCCTGACACTACCTTGCTGTAATACTAGTTTTTGTTTTGAACTGTTCTCTTAGAATTGAGTATTCGGTGTTCCGGCATTGCTCTAGGCCATTGGCAGCTAGAAGTCAGCGAGTACTCGATTCTTTACATGTAACCTTGTTTGCGGTTTTTAGAGAAAATTATTATTTTTTTATTAAGTTTGATAATTAGCTCTTGCATAATTAGATTATGTGTACGTGTGTGCTATTTAAAGTTTTTAACCTTGTTAACTTAACACATTTATTTATTTTTTCTTTATTACTTAAGATTATTATCTTTATTTAAACGTATTTATTTACTTTTATTTTATTACTTAGGATTACTATGGTATGCCATCCCCTTTAAAAAAAATTATTTGAAATCAAATCATTAATAATAAAAAAAAATTATACGTTATGATTTTATCCTATTACATAAAGATATTTGTTTACATTTAATTTCTTAAAATAAAAATTGAAAAACAGAGCCATAGTCTGTTAAGTGCTAATTAATGCTAATTAATTTTATAAAAGTTGGAACAAATTTTTACAAACCCGGTTGGAACAAATTTTTACGTGCCCGCAGGTTATATCGCGTAGCACTGGTCACAAAAGCTTTTGCTATTAGATCTTTTAATCGCGCTCGAATGCTAGACAGAGTGTCAGCGCGATCTAAAGAGTCATTGGACTCCTCCAGGCAATCCAACTTCCTTAGTAGAGAGTAGTATGAACTATGCGTGATCATGGGGAGACCAAACAAAGCGTAGTACGGAGAACAGCCGATGGTAGAGTGATATGAGCTGCGCAAAGCACAAGAAATTTCACTCAAGTTTTAATCCCATTTGGTGTGATCTTCCTTTAAGAAGGCTCTGATTCCTGCGAGCACACTCCTGTTCACTCTCTCGGAAGCATTTGCCTGGGGTGAATATAAAGAAGTGCGAGTGTGTTTTATACCATACTTCGCTAGGAATTGTTGGAAAAACTTGGATTTAAATTGCGTTCCGTTATCCGAAACCACAATCTCCGGACAACCAAACACATGAAATACTTGACTTTCCAGAAGATTGCAGATTGGAGTAGAAGTGAAACTGCGAAGAGGGAACAGGAACACGAATTTGGAAATATGGTCTAGTACCACCAACAGTCCAATATTAGAATTTTTTGTCCTGGGGTACGGGCCTAATAAGTCAATATATAATCGTTGCATTACCCTCTCGGTTCTTAGAGGAGCTATCATTGGTGCACGCAAAATTTGGTTGGGAGCTTTAACTACTTTACATATCTTGCATTGGGATACAAACGAGTGTACTTGGAACAACATTCTCGGCCAGAAATAAAAACGACGTAGCTTATGTAAGGTTTTAGCTACTCCGCCATGGGCTGCCGTTGGTGCTGCGTGTGCTATTTCGATCAAGTTGTGGGTTAGCTCTTCGGGAACCCATAGCTTCCATGGCTCACCTTCTAAACACGAAGTGAATCCACTTTTTTATAAACCCTACCCTTTTCCACTCGTAAATCTGGTAGTACTTCTTTCCCATCCTCGACGATTTTAATTAACTCTATATATTTTGTAGACTGAAATGCTGGTGCATCTAAATCTATTGCTTGGGAAAAGTTATCGGTCACGGTATCAATGAAATCTACGGAGTTTGTTCTTGACAATGCATCCGGAACTATATTTAAACTGCCTTTTCGGTACTCAATGTCAAGGTACTCAAGGTGTTTCGGTACTCTTGAAGTTTCAAACTCCAGCGCGCCAGTCGTCCTGATAAATCCTTCTGACTCATCAACCACTTTAAACCAGAATGGTCGGTTACTACTTTAAATGGGTGCCCTTCAACGAACGCTCGAAATTTTTTTATTCCTAAAACTACTGCCAGACATTCCTTTTCGCTAGTGGAGTAGTTCCTTTGGGCTGGGTTTAATTTCTTAGACATGTATGCAATCGGATGTTCACTGCCATCTTTTCCTAATTGAGTCAACACGCAGCCTATTCCATCGTTACTTGCATCACACTGTAATATGAATGGTTCTGAAAAGTTTGGGTTGGCCAGCACTGGCGCTGAAGTCAAAGCTTTCTTGATATTGACAAAAGCTGCATCGGCTTCAACAGTCCATTTAAATTTACCATGGGATTTCTTTAATAACTCAGTAATAGGTGTCACAATCGAAGAGTAGTCGGAAATAAACCGTCGGTAATATCCTGACATCCCTAAAAATCGACGAACCTGGCGCACTGACGAAGGAACTGGGAACTCTGATATTGCTGCAACTTTCTCCTGGTCGATGTTAATCCCTGCTCTACTAATGACATACCCAAGATATTTGATCTCGGATTGCAGAAATTTGCTCTTCTCAATGTTTATGGTGAGATTAGCTTTCTTTAAACAGCCTGCCAGTTCAGTTAATATATGAAGATGTGACTCATACGTATCTGTCACAATTAAAAGATCGTCTAGGTATACGAAGACCTGAGTCTTCAACCTTGATGGTATTACTCGATCCATCAGTTTAGACATCGTCTGTGGTGAGTTGCACAAACCAAAAGGCATACGAACAAAGTGATAAAGAGGACGGCCTGGGACTGTGAACGCTGTTTTTTCTTTTGAATCCTCATCCAGGGGAATCTGCCAAAAGGCGTCCTTTAAGTCTAAACTAGAGATGTAATTAGCTTGCGGGAGTCGGCTTAGTATTCCTTCGATCTGTGGTAAGGGGTATGCATTTTTTTTCGTTACACTGTTCACCTTACGCGAATCTAAGCATAGACGAAGCTTCCCTGGCTTTCGAACTAAGACCACTGGCGAGCTCCAGTCACTCTCAGATTCCTCAATGATACCCTGAGCTAACATGCGGTCCAGCTCCTCCCCCATTAACTTCTCTACTGCAGGAGATATTGGATAGTAGCGTTGTTTGATAGGGGATGCATCGCCAACATCAATGACATGAGTCAATACATGCGTCCTGCCCAATCTCATTTTCGCAAAAGACGGAATCAGCTGAATGACATCTTGCAGTTTTCCTTCCTCGTCAGCTGTCAAAGTACATATTACCGAGGTTTCGGTTTTTTTCGGGATCTGATTTGTTAACGGTGGAAACAGGTTGAACAACCGAAAGAAGTCAATACCTAGATAGAGGTTTTGTGTGAGAGAGGGTATAATTACGAGATCTAGGGACTTTGTCCGACCTTGGAACCTTATCTCAGTGTTCAGATGTCCTACCACTTTCTGGCTAGCGCCATCCGCTGTTCTAACTTTTACCGATGAACGTGTAAATAGTGGTGGGTTACGGAGAAGCTCTAGTGCGAAAGTGCCTCCCACTACACTAAGTGACGCTCCGCTATCTAGTAATCCGACTCTTGTGCTGCCTAAAAGTTGAACCTCACCATAAGCGCGGAGATCATCTTTCACTGATGTGATTGAGGATATAATCGATGACCGAAAGG
This sequence comes from Diogma glabrata, assembly GCA_963693315.1. Taxonomy (NCBI): domain Eukaryota; kingdom Metazoa; phylum Arthropoda; class Insecta; order Diptera; family Cylindrotomidae; genus Diogma; species Diogma glabrata. The sequence continues at coordinate 392,030,833 of OY856187.1, forward strand.
ATCGTCGTTTCTTCCAGAAATTTCTAATACGCAATGCTGAACGAGTATACTTACGCGATGTTGTAAGTGCATTACTTCCAAGACTGGTTCTTAGTGCCATATATTCTTTGAGTCTCTGCTCAAGTGATTTAAATGAGTGATGAGATATAGACGATTTAGTACAAGCTGATGAATCTCGCTTCAAAATAGTTTTACTTCCCAACTCCTCTGGGCAACGCATTCCTAAAGGTGGAGTTGAGTGACGTGAGGTGTTTGACTTTAAAATTGGGTTGGCTTTTGGGAGCGTGACTGGATGTTCTGCACGCTCCCGGTCTTGTTTAAATAGCATCTAGTGCAATTTGATTTGTAAACCCCCTCGTTTCCACAACTCCAACAGAAAAGTCGAGGTGGTTGTAGACAATCCTGAAACCGGTGTCCTTCTAGCTTGCAGTTCCAGCAAATTAAAGTTCTGTTTGGCTCACGATGACCGTTGGGATTATGAATAGCTGAGACATCGGAAATTCCGGGGTCATCAGAAATCTGCTGTAGGTTGTTGGATTCAGGAATAGTATCAGGTAATGAAGAAAGCGTATCCTCAGTCGCAGGATAATGATATGATGTAGATGGAGCAATTTCGGATACCGTCTGTGTAAGGCGATGAGGAAAGTTACGAGGTGGCAGCGGTAGACTAGCTAGAAGTTTTTCCCGTTTACGGCAGAGGTCGCGAAGATGTTCAACTGTAAATACCTCAACGTAGCACAATTCTCTTCGTATTTCACTGCGAAGATTGTTCAACAGTATATTCAATAATTCTCTATCAGCTACTGGAACACTGAGCCGATCACTTTGCCTCAAAATGTCATTAAACATAGAGTCAAAGTTCTCATTTTGACGTTGTTTACGGGCTCGCATTCTCTCTTTTATTTCTTCATCGGTGCTACGATCACCAAACTCAGTACGTAGAGCCATACACAGTTCGGGCCAATTAAAACGTGGAGTACGGTGATGGAATCTCCAATACCATTCTGAAGCTCTTTCTGTGAATAATAAGTGAGCATGAGCCACAACCGCATCATAACTACCTGGGAAAGCGATGTTATTTAAGCTACGAATGATGGTGGAGTGTTTCTCGTTTAAGGAATGATGACGATAAGCTGCAGGATTCGCTACGTAGGATGGATTTATATTACCTAGGTTCCTGGAATTTTGAAGAGGTCCTTGGTTTCCCCTAGGTGCATGCATAGACAATGTGGAGGGATTTTGCGGGTGACTAGCTGTTTTCACCCCCTCCGAAAAGAGTAACTGATTCGCAAATTTTTCGTCAAAGGCTCTCTGCATCTGTTCTACACTTTTTCGAATGCTTACTTCCATGGCCTGTTGGATCACGGAAAAATCGATCATCGTTGCTGACTTATCTGCGGGCTGGTCTTGTCTTCCCGGATTATCTTTTGGCGAACTAGCGACAATTTCTGATGCTTTTACACCTGCACGTTCAGCTTGTCGCCTTTTTTCTTCAGCCCTAGTATTCGGTCGAATCCACGTCTTAGGTATAGCACCGAGAGACTCTGGTTGCCGATTGACCACAGGTGTTTGTGGCTGTGCCTTATTCTTTCTTGTTTGTGAAATCGGGGAAAAGGGACGTCGATCCTCCGGCAAGAGATGCACATCAGACTGTTGACAGCTTCTTTTACAAATGGGGCAATGTGGCTCCTCTTCTAGCCACTTTGCAATGCAACTGTCATGGAAAACATGGGTGCAGGGTGCTTCTACCAACAACTTGTCTGAATTCAGTTTTTCAGTGCAGAGGAAACATTTATTGTTGTAAATATTTTCATAAATATTCATTTCTGATTCTCTCGGTATTTTGCAATGTCACTTTTGAAGTATTGAGATGCGTAAGATTTAAACTGAATTCCCAAGAGAAAAGTATTATCCCTTATCTGATTCAATTTTAGGTTAATTAAACTTAATATAAACCAAAAAAAATTAACACTTGATCATCAAAAGGGTTAAATTGGAAGGTATAATTGCTTAATCACTATCTCTCTATCTACCAATCTACTATCCGTAAAGGAAATTACGGGGTTCCCTTTCAAGGGAATAGCAAATTCGTACTGTATGTACACAGGGAATTCGAAAAACTGTATACTAATCTTCGAGTCAGTAGTGAGCAACAAAATGTTCTAGGTTGTATGTAATTGTTAACAATCTAACAATTCAGATCTTCTTTATAGGCCTTCAATTAATTATTAAATTACAAGCAAAAATTATTTATGGGCCATTTAATTATTTACTCAAATTATTTGCCAACATTATTTCTAGTCAGTTTATTCATTAAAATTATAAGCAAACTGTTGATTTAAAATTCCTCAATGTTTAGTTATTTATTTATTTAAACTGTAAGTAAACTGTATAATTATTATTACTATTTATTTATTTTATTTATTTATAAAATATACGTGTGAGTGTTGTGTGTGTGTCCGAGTCATGCGCTAGGCAGTACTCTTCCAAAAATGATGCTAAAATTAATTTAGAAAAAACTAAGAACAAAAATTTAAACTATCAAAAGTATACTACTCTACGGTTGGGAAGTTAGTAGGTGTTCAGGTTTTATGACGAATCCGGTAAAATCACAACAACTAGCCAGAGCAAGTTGGTAGATGACCAGCTTGCACTCTGTATTTTCTAAGCTGATGTAACTTCAGCTTTTCCATCACAACCTGGAACCTGCATTGAGAGCTAAGAGAGAAAATGATCGTTTGTAAGAGTTAACCAGTCTCAGAGCCACCAGAACTCACTAGACCTTCAAAGATGCAAATTTAACCTTTGCCCTCTTATGATCAGTCAGTACCATACCTTGAGTCGTTCACTCCCACCAAACACATTAAACGAATACGTTCTAAAATAATAAATTAATCAGAAAACGGGGCTCAAATTATGAACGTATATGATAGTAATTGATCTAAGTGTTGAATTGTACACTATTCAGTTTTAACTAGTAGGCTAACACTATGATCTGCTCGACCATTGTATCATATTTTCTCAGCTAGTCATTGCTGACGGTGTCAAACCACCCCTTAGTCAATTCCATCACCTAACTGGAGTGCGCGAGCTCGTAAGACTCGTTGAATGGTCAGTCGAAGACCAACTCATCCACTCCTGCGCGTGTATAAAACAGTTATTTAATCGAAAAAAATTCACTACATAATTACTAAACTATATTAAAAGATCCTCCAAGGGTCCATTCTGTTTTATTTTTATAAATAAAAATAAGGTCCCTGTTTTGGCGCCAGTTTGTAATAGCTGGGATAGCGGGAGCTATTACTTTGAAACCATATTGAAAAAAAATGCCGGTAGAGGGTTGAAGACCCTAATCATCGTTGGGAATTCCCGGCCCTGCTCATGCCCGAAGCGCACACACAACACAACTCAACCTAACCGGTCATAATGTTACCGCTAATTTGGTTTGTTTAACATATATTTATCAAAGCCTCTCTGATCGGCTACAGACATTTATATCTACATTTTTACAATTTAGGAAATATTGAATGACTTACGCTAAGAAATTGTGGTTCGTTCCTCTCGTGGTATTGTTGACCTCTAGATACTGCCTATCCTCCGTAGTAAATTCAAACACTTATTTTAATTTTCAGAATTTTATTTAATTGTCCAAAAAAACTCTCTCACAAATTTGGCTTTCGCTTGTATTGACTCAACAATTCAATTTTTTTTCTTTAATGTTTCTAAATATCATAACTTTTTCTTATATTTTTGAATTAATTAAATGTCATCATTCATGAAACTTATTCACGTAAATTATATTATTTTCTATTTAAGTCACCAAAACTGGCTTTACTTTAAGTTAACATTTCACTTAACGATCACTTTGCTAGTTCACTACCAACTGACTTCTCTAATTTTTCGATTTTCTGAGTTTTAAGGAAAAAATAAAAAAAATTGCAATACTTGCAATTTTTGATGGAAAAAAAAAATTTATACAAATTTTATAATTTTACATAGAAATAGAAAACCATTTCCGTCACTTGCAGACTGGAATAGGAACAACAAAGGTTATTTTATTCAAATATCACCGTTGAGGTAATTGTCCATGAAAACTTCATATATCATGGGAAAAATTTTGAAACAATAAAAGAAATAAGACCACGAAGGTGTTGGACTGGATTTAAGAAATGCAAGTGACGATGGTGTGAGAACGGTTGTTGCCATAGGGTAACACGTAATAGGGATAACGGGGATTTTTATTTCCTAACAATTTTTTAGCTTTTTGTACATCATCTAAATTTTTAGTTCTACCGAAAATTAGTTCGAATGGTGTATATGCGTGATACGCGCTTGGTGTTGTGTTATAACATAAGGCGTATATTGGTATCCACTCGTCCCAGTTTGTATGGTTTTTGGTAGGAGTAATGTCTAAGGTATGCATTTAGTTCCTTATGATTTCTTTCAACTTTTCTGATTGTTTGTGGATGATAAGCGGTGCTGAAAATTTGCTTTAAGTAGAGCTCCCGGGAGTTGAGCATGGGGAACCAAAACCTGTTTTTATAATTGCCATGAAAGGCTACGACCTTATATAGTAGACTAGGTTAATATTTGACCTAGTTTTGTTTCCTGTATTGGAATTAGAATGTAGGTTATTGGTTTATTGTTGTTTGTTGTTATTGTGTGTGTCTGAAGCCGGTTGCTAAAGGCCTTGGAAGGTCGTCAGGTAAACTAGGTTAGTATTTGACCTAGTTCTGGTTGTCTGTAGTAGTAAAGGACTTTGATCTAGTTGTCACCTGTTTTATATTATCATAAATGGCTATGGTCTTATACAGTAGACTAGGTTAGTATTTGACCTTGACCTAGTTATCTACACTGGTAATTTCCGGATTTTAAATGCAGGTTATTGGGTTATTGTTGTTTGTTGTTGCTAAAAGCCTTGGAAGGCCGTCAGATAAAATATTCTGACCTAGTTCAGGTTTAGTAATTGACCTAGTTCTAGTTACCTCTGTTTTTAATTAAAAACTTTTGTGAAATGCATTTTGGATAAGAATATTTTGTAAATGCATGTACGATGAAAAACATCTTTCAAACGACCGGCGATCATAGAAATTAAATTTTAGATCAAGCCAGTCAAGTTTTGCACAAACACACCATTGTATTCTATCAGTCTTAAAAAATAAAGTATATTATAAATACGCAAACTTTTATCATTAATACAACAACAAGTTTTGTAGGCTCGGATTACAATTGTATCTAAAAAGTCTACTGTCCCTACATGAGGGCGGGTCATACAATATATTTTATTTTGTTAAGACTCGATACCCAGAAACTTAAACTGTTTTCACGGTGTTTTTAATTAAAAACTTTTGTGAAATGCATTTTGGATAAGAATATTTTGCAAATGCATGTACGATGAAAAACATCTTTCAAACGACCGGCGATCATAGAAATTAAATTTTAGATCAAGCCAGTCAAGTTTTGCACAAACACACCATTGTATTCTATCAGTCTTAAAAAAATAAAGTATATTATAAATACGCAAACTTTTATCATTAATACAACAACAAGTTTTGTAGGCTCGGATTAAAATTGTATCTAAAAAGTCTACTGTCCCTACATGAGGGCGGGTCATACAACATATTTTATTTTTGTCAAGACACGATACCCAGAAACTTTCATGGTATTTAAATTAATTACTTTGTAAAATGAATTTTCACACGATTTTGTGTTCAAACAGTTGTTTGTATTTTACAGGATACTTATTGTTTCGTCTTTGTGTGGTATTTTTGCGCGAAATCTATATCACTACACAAATAACATGCATTTTAATAATACTTACTTTGAATTCCTTTTTATACAAATCTAGTTTAATCAATATTTTAATACATATATCAGCTAAACGTATTTAATGATTTGCTTTCGATTTATTTGTTTGTTTTAAATATTAAATTTGATGATGATATGGTGATGACGATCAAATTTTGATCAATTTCATCTCAAAAAATTACAAAATATACCAAAATTTTGATAAAAAATCATTTTCGTAAACTTTAAATTTTTGCCCCCCAAAATTAATATAAAAAAGAGATGCCATTACATAGAAAAGAAAAACAACAAACAGAAAAACAACAAAAACAAAAATGACGCATTTTATTAATATGTTTACATTGATTTTGGATTAAATTTTTTTGGCGAAAATATTTAAAAAATTTAGAACTTATTAATTGAAAAATAAATTATAATATCATTATTAGTTACCTGCAATAAGAAATCCCTTCCTGAATATTTTTCGGGCGTTTTTACACATCACACACTTCAAAGTTAATTTTTATTCTAAATTTTCACTTAATATATTTAATTTTTCAGTTAAACTATTTTTTTTGGCGAAAATATTTAAAAAATTTAGAACTTATTAATTGAAAAATAAATTATAATTTCATTATTAGTTACCTACAATAAGAAATCCCATCCTGAATATTTTTTCGGACATTTTTACACATCACACACTTCAAAGTTAATTTTTTATTCTAAATTTTCACTTAATATATTTAATTTTTCAGTTAAACTTTTTAAATTATAATAAAATCACTAGAATTTTTTATATTTAGTATAAATTTGCCAAAAAAAATCACTACGATAGTTAATAAAACAATTTTTTTAACTACTAACTTGAGAAATCGTCATTATTTACTCGATCGAGGCGTTAGCCGAGAGAAACAATCACTCGAAAGCAAAAAAGATACTTTATGCCTGAATTGCATACAAGATTTTTTGTACGAGTAAGATTCTGTATTATTTGCATAAATAAAAATGCATATGTTTACACAAAATAGTAAAATATTTTTTCAAAAATTATTTTATCAAAGTAGTCTTGCAAAATAATAGTAATATAATAACTTTAGGCACTGTTATTTTAATTTTAGGCATTGTTATTTCACTTTTAGCATTGTTATTTCAATAGGAAAAAAAGGCCTGCTTTATGTCCAATTTTTGAATCGCAAAAGTGAATTTTACGGTTTACTCGTACAAAAAACAATTTTATTATAACCAAGCCAAAGAATGTTTAGTATAGTAATTTGTATTTCATTTGATTGTGTCCTTCCTACATTTCATTCATCGTTTTAAAAATAAAACTTAACAATGTTTGTTTGTTAATTCTGTTTTTCATTTTAAATAAATTTCAGTGAAAAGGATTTAAACAAAAGTAAAAGATAAACACATTTCAACCCCTCCAAATAAGTTTAATACATCTTAAATTTATTTGCATTCTTAAGCATACAAATATTTTATAAAACAAGTTTTACTAGATCATAAATTTGAATAGACTTTGAGATAATCTTTTCAATCTTTTTATATTAATTGGCAAAGGAAACTTGTTTCGGTTTTGTGATAACAAAATACTACAAGACAACACAAGACAACAAAGAAAAATCCATAATTAATTAACAATAAATAATTGAATGAACAATAAATGATTAATATATAATATTTATTTTTCTATTCGTTTCTTCTATCCAAGTTCATTTTTATTTATTTGTTTGATTAGTTGATTTAATCTTTGGTGGATTTAATATATTATGACTAATGAAAATGCATCAGGTTTTTTGTTTTTATGATTTTACAAAATTAGCTAGCGATGCTAAAAATTTTTCCCATCTAGACTTATAAATAATCTTTTTCGTTACAACAGATAAATTAAATGCTGAAACTAAACTTCCAGGCTACTTGATATGCTAAGATATTTAAAAAATGAAATGGAAAATGACTAATATAAAAATCTAATGAAAGCAAATATGATGATTAGTGCTAGTAGTTAAAAATTCTATATATACCTCGGTTGAGAAGACTAATATTGACCTCGAACATTATATCCCTCGGCGCTACGCGCTTAAGGATCTAAAAGTTCTCGGTCAATAATAGCTTACTTCTCTACCTTGTTATATAATGTACTATTATTATAACCAAGCCAAAGAATGTTTAGTATAGTAATTTGTATTTCACTTGATTGTGGTCTTCCTACATTTCATTCATCGTTTTAAAAATAAAACTTAACAATGTTTGTTTGTTAATTCTGTTTTTCATTTTAAATAAATTTCAGTGAAAAGGATTTAAACAAAAGTAAAAGATAAACACATTTCAACCCCTCCCTAAAAAATCATTTTCGTAAACTTTAAATTTTTGCCCCTTGCCGTCCACATTAATCGCAATTGTTTATGGGGAATTGAATGCAAACATTCAAATCGATAAAAATCGGAATATATTCACAAACCTATAAATAGGATGAAAAAACGTGAGTCTAAATATTTTACATCATGTCTTCATCCTGTGCACTTGTCGATGTTACATTTTGTTGTAACGACAAAAACAGTTTGTTTGTGAAAGAAATTAGTATAGTAGGATTTAAAGAGCCTTGTAAGAAGTTCGTAAAAGAGTTTACTTACAAGTTTCCAACAAAAGAGCTAACAAATCAAAACATTGAAAATTATTCTTTTGGAACTGTGACTAACGAAAATATAACTAAAGAGTTTAAACAAATATTAGAAAGTTTTGATATAATCATTACCAACAAACTAATTAAAAAAGAGTTTTTAGTAAACTATGTAAAGGAAGCGAGCAAAGTTTATGATCTGAGTCAATTTATTTTATGAACACTTTAGAAATAACTAACATTTTAAAATGTAACCAGCGTACAAACAAAAAATTTAAGGGGGTGTTCGCTCTGGATAGAATTCCAAAAGTAAAAGAAAAACCATCTCTTTTAATCGTCAACACGGATAAGGCTAAGGACCCCTGGAACACACTGGTTAGCTATTTATATTCCTAAAAAGGGGTGTATAGAATACTTTGATTCTTTTGGGGCAGAAACCAACTAAACCTGAAATTTTAAGATATTTGAAGAATCATTGTTTAATTTTTAATGATAAACAATTGCAAAGTAGTTTTACAGATGTATGTGGGCAGTATTGTTGTGTTTACGTTTGGTTTAGATGTTTTGGTTTAAGTATGAAAAGTTTTTGAACCAATTCAGTAAAGCAAATCATATTGAAAATGACAGGTTGATTTTAAAACTATTTCATAAAATATTTGGAAAATACAACTTTTTACAGTCTTGTAACCCGAGAGTTAGAGGAAAGTTAAAAAGAAATGGAAATTCGACATGAAAACACGAAGTCTTTATTATTAAACTATACATACTTTCTTAATAAAAACCGGACCTTTAGAATTTCTGTTGGTTTTACGGGGGAATCATTTGAAGCCACAACCATATTCCATCGTAATGGGAAAGAAGTAATTGTTCTGAAATATCGTGATTGGTGTGAATTTTACCATCTATACAAAAAGCTGTTGTGCAGTCGAACAATAAAAATTATGTTTTCAAGCAGGAATTCAAGCTATTCGTAGTCAATCTCTTAGTGTCAGCAGAGAAGAGGCCGATATATTTAACAACCTTGTTGATTTTCTTCAAGCTGTAATGATTCACTATAAAAATTCCGAACAAAATGTAAGAGCGTATGTTGAAAAATACATAAAAACCTGTGAAGAAAAACAAGTGGAAAAGTTGCATGAAGAAATTAATACCCCAAAGCAACGGATCAATGTGCAGTGTGATTTTTCTAGATTATTTTTCGAGATACCTGTAATATTAAACAATAAACTACGCAAAATTGTATGAAAATAAAAACAATTGTCTTTTATTTATTTTATTTTTATTTTTATTTTTATCTATCTATAATGTTACTAAAAAACCATTCGAAATATCCTTCTTGCCCGACTTCGATATTTTGTTCTTCGTTAACCTGCAGATCATCTGTTTGAGAATCAAACCAGTTTTGCCCATCCTGCCATTCCTCTTCTTCCTCCTCTTCAAGTAATTGTGGTGGTGATGGTGGTGGTATAAATTCTTGAAAAAATGAGGTCACCTCGTCAACATCAACATCATAATCATTCGTGGTTGAACTAATTTGGTTTTCTTGTGTAATTTTATTTAAAAAACAATTTTCATTACTTTCGTTGGTAAACGGAAACGAAGTCGAATCAGCTTCCATATTAAAAGTTGATTTCTGTAGGAAGACTGAGGATTTCTACAAAAATTTAGCTATTATGTATACTATACTATACTTTTCAGAATCTATACTTTTCAGAATCAGCTGCCTCTATAGAAAGAGAAACTAAATATTATATAGAAATATAGAAAAAGAATATAGAAAGAGAAACTAAATATTGTGTATATTGTGTATAGGATGTCACGAGCACAAATTGTTTCAGAGCTACACAGGCCGCTTAGAAAAAATTTTTAGTTTACAAGCAGGAATTCAAACTATTCGTAGTCAATCTCTTAGTGTCAACAGGGAAGAGGCCGATATATTTAACAACCCTGTTGATTTTCTTCATGCTGTAATGATTCACTACTTAGATTATAAAATATACAGGATAAGTAATATTTGTGTATGTACACTATAAAACTATAAAAAATTGAGGCTGTTTTTAAATTCAAATTTCGCATTGAAAATAATTTCCACAAAAGAAAAGGTTCCTGTAAAAATAAATACAAAAATACAGGGTCCCATGCAGCATTTTTATCTCTTTCCATTTATAGAAAAAAATATATTATTATTCTTCTATTGCCAGAAAGAAGTAACCGCCAAATAATATATAGTTCATTTTAATTTCATTCTAAATTAAAACAAAACCTGAAACAGTAAACCATATAAACAATATCCATTTCATTTTAAATTTAGTTTAAATGAAAACAAAACCAAAGCGTACATGATAAAATTTTAGTTAGGATCAAATTTTCAGTTTTAATATTATCAGTTTTATTTTAACCGAAATACTTTTGACAAACATAAAATAAAATTGAATTAGGTTGGTCATTCTCCAATCGGTAAAAATGTCAAATACAAAATTTCTACATAAGTCTGTTATTTTGTAAGCATATATTTGGTCAAGCAAGGGTAAACCTCGATTTAAATTTCTAGGCTACTGTGTTTTTTCAGTGCAAATACTATCACGTTAAAATCGCACACTACTTTATGTAAATAAAAATAACTTCAACTTAAAAGATATTACTTATCCTGTGCATTTTATAATCTAAGATTCACTATAAAAATTCCGAACAAAATATAAGAGCGTATGTTGAAAAATACATAAAAACCTGTGAAGAAAAACAGGCGGAAAAGTTGCATGAAGAAATTAAAACCCCAAAGCAGCGGATCAATGTGCAGTGTAATTTTTCTAGATTATTTTTCGAGATACCTGTAATATTAAACAATAAACGCAAAATTGTACGAAAATAAAACAATTGTCTTTTATTTTTATTTTTATTTTTATCTGTAATGTTTCTATAAAACCATTTGAAAAAATAAAAACTTAAAATTACAAAATTAAAAATTAAAAAATTACAAATTTAAAATAAAAAATTAAAACTTAAAAATTAAAAATTAAAAAATAAAATTAAAAATTTAATTCATTATTTTTATTTTTATTTAGTTTACATTAGTTTATGTTATTATTATATACTATATATATACTAAATAATTAATTAAATATTATTAAAATAAAATTTACACTGGTCCCCATCCAGGTGGAAATGGTGAAGGAGAGTGAGTTGGTGGTGGTGTTTCTGATGCAGATCTTTCCATGTTTAAGCAAACAAATTCAAATTGCGGGTTGTTTAACTTTTGCGGGTCTTTCCCCAGAAACCTCAATCTAAGGGATGCAGGGGGGTGTTGGCTCAAGTGCCCGATTGTGAACAGCATTGATGGCTTTTCAGGTAACCAAACCCACCCCTTCGTTAAAAGATGCACCTGCACCCTGTCCCCCATGAATGTAGGTCTCATCCGCCATGCTGTTACCCTATATAAAATATTTGAATCCAGACATTCTGGATTGATAGGTGTACTTTCGTTAAGGCTATTGAGCATATCAAAAAAAAGTTGATCCTGAGAATTAGAAATATAAAAGAATTTTAAAGAAAGTAAAATATGAAAAGAAAAGTAAAAGAAAGTAAAATATACTTACCATTATTTTTCAACTTAACTTGAGTTGTTATCTTACGCTTATTAGAATACTTTATTGATATTTTAAAGCACTCCATTTCGCATTTATATAGTTTATTACGAGAATGGTTGTGAGACAATATCCCATTTATTTTAAACTACAGAAAAGCAACAACAATTGCATTTAATTTATTTGTTGTAATGAAAAAGATTATTTATAAGTCTAGATGGAAAAATTTTTAGCATCGCTAGCTAATTTTGTAAAATCATAAAAACAAAAAACCTGATGCATTTTCATTAGTCATAATATATTAAATCCACCAAAGATTAAATCAACTAATCAAACAAATAAATAAAAATGAACTTGGATAGAAGAAACGAATAGAAAAATAAATATTATATATTAATCATTTATTGTTCATTCAATTATTTATTGTTAATTGATTATGGATTTTTCTTTGTTGTCTTGTGTTGTCTTGTAGTATTTTGTTATCACAAAACCGAAACAAGTTTCCTTTGCCAATTAATATAAAAAGATTGAAAAGATTATCTCAAAGTCTATTCAAATTTACGATCTAGTAAAACTTGTTTTATAAAATATTTGTATGCTTAAGAATGCAAATAAATTTAAGATGAATTAAACTTATTTGGAGGGGTTGAAATGTGTTTATCTTTTACTTTTGTTTAAATCCTTTTCACTGAAATTTATTTAAAATGAAAAACAGAATTAACAAACAAACATTGTTAAGTTTTATTTTTAAAACGATGAATGAAATGTAGGAAGGACACAATCAAATGAAATACAAATTACTATACTAAACATTCTTTGGCTTGGTTATAATAAAATTGTTTTTTGTACGAGTAAACCGTAAAATTCACTTTTGCGTACAAAAAATCTTGTATGCAATTCAGGCATAAAGTATCTTTTTTGCTTTCGAGTGATTGTTTCTCTCGGCTAACGCCTCGATCGAGTAAATAATGACGATTTCTCAAGTTAGTAGTTAAAAAAATTGTTTTTATTAACTATCGTAGTGATTTTTTTGGCAAATTTATACTAAATATAAAAAATTCTAGTGATTTTATTATAATTTAAAAAGTTTAACTGAAAAATTAAATATATTAAGTGAAAATTTAGAATAAAAAATTAACTTTGAAGTGTGTGATGTGTAAAAATGTCCGAAAAAATATTCAGGATGGGATTTCTTATTGTAGGTAACTAATAATGAAATTATAATTTATTTTTCAATTAATAAGTTCTAAATTTTTTAAATATTTTCGCCAAAAAAAATAGTTTAACTGAAAAATTAAATATATTAAGTGAAAATTTAGAATAAAAATTAACTTTGAAGTGTGTGATGTGTAAAAACGCCCGAAAAATATTCAGGAAGGGATTTCTTATTGCAGGTAACTAATAATGATATTATAATTTATTTTTCAATTAATAAGTTCTAAATTTTTTAAATATTTTCGCCAAAAAAATTTAATCCAAAATCAATGTAAACATATTAATAAAATGCGTCATTTTTGTTTTTGTTGTTTTTCTGTTTGTTGTTTTTCTTTTCTATGTAATGGCATCTCTTTTTTATATTAATTTTGGGGGGCAAAAATTTAAAGTTTACGAAAATGATTTTTTATCAAAATTTTGGTATATTTTGTAATTTTTTGAGATGAAATTGATCAAAATTTGATCGTCATCACCATATCATCATCAAATTTAATATTTAAAACAAACAAATAAATCGAAAGCAAATCATTAAATACGTTTAGCTGATATATGTATTAAAATATTGATTAAACTAGATTTGTATAAAAAGGAATTCAAAGTAAGTATTATTAAAATGCATGTTATTTGTGTAGTGATATAGATTTCGCGCAAAAATACCACACAAAGACGAAACAATAAGTATCCTGTAAAATACAAACAACTGTTTGAACACAAAATCGTGTGAAAATTCATTTTACAAAGTAATTAATTTAAATACCATGAAAGTTTCTGGGTATCGTGTCTTGACAAAAATAAAATATGTTGTATGACCCGCCCTCATGTAGGGACAGTAGACTTTTTAGATACAATTTTAATCCGAGCCTACAAAACTTGTTGTTGTATTAATGATAAAAGTTTGCGTATTTATAATATACTTTATGTTTTAAGACTGATAGAATACAATGGTGTGTTAGTGCAAAACTTGACTGGCTTGATCTAAAATTTAATTTCTATGATCGCCGGTCGTTTGAAAGATGTTTTTCATCGTACATGCATTTGCAAAATATTCTTATCCAAAATACATTTCACAACAGATTTTAATTAAAAACACCGTGAAAACAGTTTAAGTTTCTGGGTATCGAGTCTTGACAAAATAAAATATATTGTATGACCCGCCCTCATGTAGGGACAGTAGACTTTTTAGATACAATTGTAATCCGAGCCTACAAAACTTGTTGTTGTATTAATGATAAAAGTTTGCGTATTTATAATATACTTTATTTTTTTAAGACTGATAGAATACAATGGTGTGTTTGTGCAAAACTTGACTGGCTTGATCTAAAATTTAATTTCTATGATCGCCGGTCGTTTGAAAGATGTTTTTCATCGTACATGCATTTACAAAATATTCTTATCCAAAATGCATTTCACAAAAGTTTTTAATTAAAAACAGAGGTAACTAGAACTAGGTCAATTACTAAACCTGAACTAGGTCAGAATATTTTATCTGACGGCCTTCCAAGGCTTTTAGCAACAACAAACAACAATAACCCAATAACCTGCATTTAAAATCCGGAAATTACCAGTGTAGATAACTAGGTCAAGGTCAAATACTAACCTAGTCTACTGTATAAGACCACAGCCATTTATGATAATATAAAACAGGTGACAACTAGATCAAAGTCCTTTACTACTACAGACAACCAGAACTAGGTCAAATACTAACCTAGTTTACCTGACGACCTTCCAAGGCCTTTAGCAACCGGCTTCAGACACACACAATAACAACAAACAACAATAAACCAATAACCTACATTCTAATTCCAATACAGGAACTAAAACTAGGTCAAATATTAACCTAGTCTACTATATAAGGTCGTAGCCTTTCATGGCAATTATAAAAACAGGTTTTGGTTCCCCATGCTCAACTCCCGGGAGCTCTACTGCTTTACTTTTAGTAACCTAGAAATTTCTGCTAGGGTTTCGTTTACAAATTCCGTACCCCTATCCGATTTAAGTGTTTTAGGTATTCCGAAAATACAAATGATTTTTTCAAAAATATCTTTTGCGACGCTTATACTTTCTTTGTTCTGCAGTAGTATCAGTATTACGAAATTAGTTAGTTCACATTGCGCTGTAAGAATAAACTTATTATTATTAATCGTTATTGGTAAAGGTCATACTAAATCTATTTGGATTGTTTTGAATGCTTCCTCTGGTGTTTCCGTAATCACTATATTTTCTTTTGTTCTGGGATTATACTTGTTTTTCTGACATAATTCACAATTTTGTATAAATTTGTTGATGTCTTTAGACATATTGTGCCAGTTGTAATTTTTCATTATTTTCTTCTTAGTCCTATTCTGTCCTGTGTGACCTCCTGTAATTGGGTCATTGTGGTACTAATTTAATATTTCTAACCTTTCGTTAATATCATCAACTGTTTTCGTTGGATCCTCAATTTTAATTATTATATTGTATTTATTCGCTTCTGCTTTAAATATTTCGGGCTTTATTATTTTAAAAATGTCGTCATTTTTAAAAATTTTGAAGTCAATTATTATCGCATTATTATTGCTACTTTACGTAGTGTTGAAAAAATTGAATCCACAATTTTATCATTGATGCTAAATTGAATTTTTATGTTCCCGTTTTTTACATTTTCGTTATATAACTTTTTATTTTTATGCGCTTTTTTCATTTTAATTATTAATTTATTATTTTTGTAGTCGACTTCTGAGGATAATAGCTTAGTTGGTTTTTCCATAGTTGGATTATTTAGGTTTTTGTTTTCATTTCCACTAGTTCTATTAGAATCTACGTCTTTATTAGTTTTTGATCTAGTAGCCATTGCATTTATTGTGATTTCGATTCTATCGTGAATATTTTTCAAAGATTCGATTGAAATTCTGGATAGGGCGTCCGCTACGCAGTTTTCTTTTCCTTTTATATATTCGATATTGAAATCGTATTTGATATTGAAAGGACTCGATATTAGAAGAATACGATTGGTTAAGGTTGGTTCAGTTAAGGTATGGTTTCTGATCTTTCTGGTATTTGTATTATACTGACTGAGCTTTCCATTTCGTACATGTTTTTTATGTTAAGCTTGCTTTTGCTACCGTGTTCTGTGATGAGAATTATTGTTGAGTTTCCGAAATTTATAACTGCTTGGTGTTGTTTTAGAAAGTCGATTCCTACTATACCATCGAATGGTATCGGAAAATCAATTCGTACTAAATTGAAAGATTGGTTGAAAACGTTATTATTAATATCGCCAAGTATTAAGTTAATTGATCCAAGTGTATAAGAATAACCATGGGTAATTCCCTTAATCTTAATTTTTCTGTTACCTTAATTATTTAGGTTAATAGAACGGTTTTGTTCCTGCTATTTCTGCTCCAGTATCTATAAGGAATTTGAATAGTTTATTTTGTACGTAGAATTCGATAAAATTGGTTAAGTTATCGTTTAATTTAAAAATTTTAATTAGTCCTCCTTCAGCTTCATTGTTTGTAACTGAAACCCCAATTCCTCGTCTGCAGTGTCTTTTTCGTATGCTCTGATATTTCCTTTGTTATTGTTTTGAGTTTCTTGTTTGTTGTATCTTTGGTTATTGTATCTATTAAAGTGATTTCTATGACTTTTATTTGTGTTATTATTAAAATTTGGTCTATTGGTACAATTAAAACCTCTTTGGTAAAAGTTTCCATTGTTCCTATAATTTCTATTAAAATTGTTATAATTATTGTTTGAACGTGCCCGTTCTGTATTTCAATTTCGAGTGTATAAGTTGTTTCTGTTTACGAAATGTGTATTTCTCGCATAGGAATGGTTATCGCGTGCTCGTGCGGTCATGATAGATACCGCATTATCGTTATATAAATCTCTAAGTGTTTGTATTACTTCTGAAACTTCGTTGAAATTATTCATCATAGCACTAATTTGTATATTGTTAGAAGGAAAATTTCTCTTTATTGATTTAGTAATCTCTTGAATAGTATAGCTAGTCGCTATCTGTGATGACACACCTTCGTTTATGAACGCATTTTTTAAAGTTTCAGCTGATTCCTCTAATATTTTTATAAAATTTTCTTTGCCTTTGTTTGGGTTTAGTTCCTTGCCATACATATTTGCATCTTTTTGCAAAGTGTAATCAAAATTACTTAACGAACGAATGTTGTATGCTTCCAACAAACATTGAAACAATAAACAGGTGTTCGGGAGGACCCCACCACTTATCCCAATATTGTCCAAAAACTAGTCAGTTCTTTGTCAATAAAGTCTTTATCTTTTTTCAAAGTGCCATTAAAATTGATTAATGAATGAAATCTGTATGCTCCCAACAAACTTTAAAAACAAAGTGTGAAAAGTCAGCAGTTGTATGGTAGACTCCCCGCCACTTTGATCAATGTGTCCCAAAATATGATAATTATCTTCTTACACTAATTGAAACCTTTTCCATAAGTTTCATCATAATCACTTCATTATTGTAGGCTGTAGTGTGCATAAAGATACTGAAAAAACTGCCAACAATTAAAAAAATTTTTTTTTTACCGGAAGTAAAAAACCGGAAGTTGGGATGCAGAATTTTGGTAAATCATACTAAATGCTTATGTACAAAGTTTCATCCAATTTGATTATCAGGTACAGATGCTATAGAGCTTTAAAAAAATACAGGTGTATGGGACACCCCTCACCACTTTGTTCACTATCGCTCAAAAACTAATCAGTTCTTTGCTATACATGTTTGCATCTTTTTCCAAAGTGTCATCAAAATTGGTTCACGAACGAATGCTTTGTGCTGCCAACAAGCATTGAAAAAATGATGACACAGTAAACAGGTGTTCGGGAGACCCCATACCACTTATCCTAATATTGTCCAAAAACTAATCAGTTCCTTGTCATTTAAGTCTCCATCTTTTTCCAAAGTGTCATTAAAACTGTATCGAGTTGATGGTTTATAATAATAAAACTTTAAGTTTTTGATGTATTTAATTTTTTATGAAATAAACTTTTATTCTAAGTTCTACCTACAAATAATATATTTAGAAAAAATCAAATAATTTAATTTTTAATTTAGATGTCTGAACACTCAGATTGTTTGACTCGATATAAAATTATTTTTTAATATATTTATTAATATGAAAATTTATTTCTTTTTTTTATTTTAAAATTCAAGTTATCAGCTGATTTAATTAATTTCTATAATTTTGTTTAGTTTAATACTTCAGGTATGCGTAACCTTTCTTTTGGAATATTTAATCTTAAAATTTAAATTCGAAAGTGAAGGAACGCTACATCACCCTCCCTCAAGTAACCTATTAAATTTGAACTAATGTAAGTTACATAAATCTTACTTTCTTTTTAAATGTGTCTTTGCATACTCCAGCTAGAACTCCAAAAGCTGGCTTAATCCGATCTATGGAAATCGTTTTATTTCTTCCATTTATATCTAAAACAAAATGTTTTCTGGTACGTCGGATTACTTTAAATGGTCCTTCGTACGGAGATGATAGAGATGGTCGTATTCCTTCGACACGAACAAAAACAAATTCGCAGGTATCCAAACTTTTAGGGACAAATATGGGGTTTTTCGATTTTCGACTATCTACGGGAGTCAAGTTCCGCATTGTTTCGCGAAGTTTTTCCAGGAAAGTGTCGTGATCCTCAGATTTAGAATTTGTTGATGGTTCGAAAAACTCTCCTGGTAGTTTGAGAGCTTGTCCGTATACGAGTTCTGCGGGAGAACATTTTAGGTCATCTTTAATAGATGCTCTAAATCCCAAGAGAATAATTGGCAACTCCATGCTCCAGTTTGTGGTGTTGCCACGAGCTCTAAGTGAAGTTTTCAATTGCCTATGTAGACGTTCAACCATACCCTTTGATTGCGGATGGTAGGCTGTTGTACGAATTCGATGAGCTCCTAGTATACGAGTGAGTTCCGTAAAAAGTTTTGACTCAAATTGGCTTCCTTGATCGGTTGTTATTTCGAGTGGAGTACCAAACCGCGAAATATATTGCTCTATAAAAACCTGTGCAATTGTTGTAGCAGTCATATCCGGAATGGGATATGCTTCAGGCCAACGCGTGAATCGATCAACTATAGTTAAAATATATGTGTTCCCGTTTGAAACTGGTAGTGGACCGACAATGTCCATGTGTAAATGTTCGAAACGACTTCCTGGAAGCTTGAAACATCCGGTTGGAGAAACTGTATGTCTATTAATTTTATTCTTTTGGCAGGGAAGGCAAGATTTTGACCACAAATTAATATCCTTGTTTTGGTTTGGCCAAAAGTAGCGAGTATTCACTAGTTTCCGAGTGGTGCGTATGCTAGGATGTGAAAAGCCGTGAAGTGTTTCGAAAACATTACGTCTCATTGAAGAAGGAACGAATGGTCGATTACTTCCAGTCGCTGTTTCACAATATAAAGTGAGGTTTGGAAATTTGAAAAGCTGAAGTTTGAATTTTGAATTTTTTGGAGGAGCTTCCGAAAGAAGTTGTTCGAGCTCTTCATCGTTTGTTTGAGCTTGTGATAATTTGTTTATGTGTATTGCATGAGGTTCTAAGACAGCTAAGGCATTGTCGCTTATCCGTGATAATGTATCAGCAACAACGTTGTCTTTTCCTTTTACATGCTGAATATCTGTTGTGAATTGCGCAATGAAATCTAAATGCCGAGTTTGTCGTGGACTTCGTTCGGATTTCGTGAAAATAGCAGTGGTCAGCGGCTTATGATCTGTGTAGATGGTAAATTCTCTACCTTCTACAAAATATCGGTAATGTTTGATTGATAGATATACTGCAAGCAGTTCTCTGTCGAAGGCCGAATATTTTATTTCATTAGGCTGTAGTTTTTTTGAAAAAAATGCTAAAGGTTCCCACCATCCGTTTTTGCGTTGTTGAAGCACTGCTCCAACAGCATTTAATGATGCATCAGTAGTGATGCTGAACTTGCCATCGTTCAGTGGATGTGCTAGTAGTGTTGCGTTAGCAAGTGCACTTTTAACCTTGGAGAAAGATTCTTTGCAGATATCTGGCCAAGAGAAGTTCTTTTTTGTTTTGGGCATTTTTATTAAATTTGCCAAGTGTGCATGAATTGGCTGCAACAATTCGGCTAAACACGGAATGAATCTGTGATAATAGTTCACCATTCCAGCAAATTGTTGAATTGTTTTTATGGATGTGGGTTCCGGAAAATTTTTGATGACTTACACTTTATCAGGGGAAGGAGTTATGCCATCTACGGTAATTTTGTGACCGAGGAAATTCAGAGCAGGTACACCGAAAATACACTTCGAAGTGTTGATTTTAATATCAAACTTAACAAGTCTTTTGAAAAGTACGTTTAAATGAATTCGATGCTCTTCCTCATTAAAAGATGCCACTAATAAATCATCAATATAGCTATACACAAAATCTAGGCCTTTTATCACTTCATTCATGAAGCGCTGAAAAGTCTGTGCAGCATTCCGAAGACCAAATGGCATACGATTAAATTCGTATAAACCAAAAGGAGTTGTTAAAGCAGTTTTGTGAATGTCTTCGGAAGCTACTGGTATCAGATGATATGCCCTGACTAAATCTATTTTCGAAAAAATCCTTCGTCCTTGTAGATTCATTGTAAAATTTTGAATGTGCGCAATAGGATAACGATCTGGAAGAGTGACTGCATTTAGCTGTCTATAGTCACCACATGGACGCCAATCGTTAGTGTTCTTCTTTTTTACCATGTGAAGAGGTGATGCGGTTGAAGAAGATGATGGACGACATATTCCAATTTTATTCATATTTTCGAATTCTAGTCTAGCTGCTTTATCTTTCAATGCATCCAGTCTACGTGGTCTCGAATACGGTAGTTGACCTCGAGTGAAAATGTGGTGTACCACGTTGTGCATGACTGGTGTGTTATAGTTTGGAGCGTCTATTAAAGAGAGAAACAACTTCAGAATGTTATTGTAGCCGTTTGCAACGATTTGTTGTAGTGGAGTGGGTACATCTATGCGAGAACTTACTCCATTAACGGAAAGTTTTGTATCAGGATCTATTAATCGCTTATTTTTCACATCTACTAAGAGATTATATTTGCTTAAAAAATCAGCACCTATGATCGGTTTGCTGACTTCTGCGATCATAAACTCGTGGATAAATACACGACGTAATCCCAGATCAAGTTTGATTAGTTTAGTGCCATAAGTGTCAATTGTTGAACCATTTGCTGCAGAAAGGGTTAAGTCAGGATTTCTGGAAGTTAGTCGAACACTGTTCCGTGGAAGTACTGAAATTTCAGCTCCTGCGTCCACTTAAAATGACATGTTGGTTCCAGGGTCCCGAATGAAAAAGCGACGATTGTTTACCTGCCCACTATTAGTCGCTGTAATAGCGGGTGTTACTGGTTTGGGGAATCATTTTTAGATTGAAATTTGTTTTGAAAATCGCAAGGTTCAATACACTTTTTAGCTTTGTGTTTAAAGTTTGAGTGATACCAACACCATGATCGTTTTCTGGACCGACTGCGAGATCTATCTCGCGAATGTCGAAAATTTTGTCGCCGATGTGGTGAGTATGAACGAGGACCACGATTCTGGATAGCCATAACTTGTATCATGGATTCGAGTTTTGAAATTTGTTCTTTCAATTCGTTATATTGGGGTGTGGAATTTGATGAGCTTGATGTTGGTTTTTGAATTGCAAACACGTTGGGAGAATCACTTGCTTCATAAATTTTGTCGGCAGAATAAGTGCGTTTTTTTTATTGAATTTACATAAAAATATGGCTTTAGCACAACACTCAGTTTTTATTGAACAAAGAATTTTTATTATGTTCTATTGCACTAGTTTTTTATATGAATTTATTTATGATGATGTTGTACTGCTTTTTATAATGTTTTTTATGTTATAATGTAACAGTTTTCACCGTTATGACCACATTTTAAAACTTTTATTGATTTTAGTGTATCACAATTTCACAAATTTTAAAGTTTCTGATTTTAGTGTATCACAATTTCACAAATTTTAAAGTTTCTTACACTTATTTTTAACAAATAAACTTATTTCCATCAATTATAAACCAAATTTTCCGCGTTACGTTTTAAATAGTTCGTATAACGGGGTCACCATATATCGAGTTGATGGTTTATAATAATAAAACTTTAAGTTTTTGATGTATTTAATTTTTTATGAAATAAACTTTTATTCTAAGTTCTACCTACAAATAATATATTTAGAAAAAATCAAATAATTTAATTTTTAATTTAGATGTCTGAACACTCAGATTGTTTGACTCGATATAAAATTATTTTTTAATATATTTATTAATATGAAAATTTATTTCTTTTTTTTATTTTAAAATTCAAGTTATCAGCTGATTTAATTAATTTCTATAATTTTGTTTAGTTTAATACTTCAGGTATGCGTAACCTTTCTTTTGGAATATTTAATCTTAAAATTTAAATTCGAAAGTGAAGGAACGCTACAAACTGATTAATGAATGAAGTCTGTATGCTCCCAACAAACTTTAAAAACAAACCGTGAAAAGTCAGAATTTGTATGGAAGACCCCCCGTCACTTTGATCAATGTGTCCCACTTTCCATAAGTTTCATCATAATCACTTCATTATTGTGGGCTGTAGTGTGCAAGACACTGAAAAAACTTCAAAAAAGTACAAAAAAAATTTTTTTACCGGAAGTAAAAAACCGGAAGTTGGGATGCAGAACTATTGTGAACCGTACTACATAATCATGTACCAAGTTTCATCCAATTCGCTTATCAGGTACAGATGTTATAGAGCTTTCAAAAAAACAGGTGCTCCAGTGACCCCCCACCACTTTGTTCACCATCGCTAAAAAACTAATCAGTTCTGCGTCATACATGTTTGCGTTTTTTTCCAAAGTGTCATCAAAATTCATTCACGAATGAATGTTTTATGCTCCCAACAAACATAAAAACTTTGTGGAAAAAACCACCTGTCGTATGGTGGACCCCCAACCCTTCATCCAATGTGCTCCAAAAGCTAATAAAATCTTTCTCATGTTATTTGAAAACTTTTCGCAACGTTTCATGGAAATCGATCGGTAATTGTAGGCTACAGTAGGGATAAACACCTGAAAAAAAAACTTTTTAACCGGAAGTGACCAACCGGAAGTTGGTATGTGGTATGCAGAAATTTTGAAAACAATACTAAAACCTTATATACTAAGTTTCAATAAGATCATAGCCCGAGATCAGAAGTTATTCAAGATTTAAACTTAGAGGTGTTCGGGAGACCCCCCGCCATTTTGTCCAAATTTGAAATGAATCCAGATCTTACATTTTCAAGTGAACCTGTATCATTTGCCAAAGTTTCATCAAGATCCTATGTAGAAAACTCACCCACCCAAAATCAACATTCATATTAAAACATAAGTAAACATTTCTATTATCAACTTATAGACTAAGAGCCCGCGATGGCCAGACCTTCGTTATTTTATAAAAGCTGAAAGTTTCTCTGCGCATACCCCCCACTCAGGTAGGAACAATTAACGACATATGAAGTTTGGATCATAGTGGCTTTGGCAGGGAGCAGGTTCCAAAGGGGCCTCCAAAGTTGCGTGAAAGTATAAAAGCTAATTTTTTTATATATTACTCGGGATAGTATTAGAAGTCACGTCACCCAATGCCAGACACTTACTATCGTGGAAACCACCTGCCAGACACCCTTAAACTTTAAAGTTTAAGGGTGTCTGGCAGTGGGTTTCCACGATAGTAAGTGTCTGGCATTGGGTGACGTGACTGCTAATACTATTCCGAATAATATATAAAAAAATTAGCTTTTATACTTTCACGAAACTTTGGAGGCCCCTTTGGAACCTGCTCCCTGCCAAAGCCACTATGATCCAAACTTCATATGTCGCTTATCGTTCCTACCTGAGTAGGGGGTATGCGCAGAGAAACTTTCAGCTTTTATAAAATAACGAAGGTCTGGCCGTCGCGGGCTCTCAGTCTATTAGCATTGAGACAAGTTTCTATGAAACAGTGCGGAAAAATAATACAGTGCGGAAAAATCTCACTTTTTGATATTGTTGACAATATCGAAATACGTTGAATTGTGATTCGGAACTGCAAATATTTTTTTCGAATTTACGTATTAGATTTTGTTCTAAATTTTATTTGTTTGTTCTAATAACTGAAAATATGAATAGTAATATTTCCTGTGAAAATGGAATTATTTCGTTTTCTTGAATTTTATTATTGTTTATTTGAAGTATTGGAATAAAAAAGTTATTAGTTCTAGGACGAGTAATTCATTTTTATTTCAGTGTGAAAGAAATGTTTTGCTATTATAATTACTGGATATGTAATGCTACGTTAAATAATCAACGGTTTGAAGAAAAACTGATTGCACGAGCTCAATCTCCATTCCTTTTTTTTTTCTGAAAGTTTTTCATCAATAAATTGCAAACCAGTAAACACTCAAACTCAACAAACATATTTTTGGAATACGAATTAGATTTGATAATAAGATGGATGGAACATAGTTGATGCTTGAAAAATTTAAATATTTGATTTATATTTATAATGCTACTTATCACCTAACAAACGTAATTATATAGCTTATCCATTTACATATAAGTTTTCAACATAATTTCTTGTCAATAGCAAAAACTTTGTTGTCATCAAAAGATTTTAAATTAATTCATTTAAAAGAAAAACAAAACGAACAAGTGTTTGTTTTATAAAAAGCATAAATATTTGTTTTCTTGGAAAACTAAATAGAAAATGTGCTTGCAATAAATATGAAAATGGAATGTAAATAATTGTTTTATTAATTTATTATGAACGGTTGAATTGGATTATTTTGTATGCGTTTTTTTGTTGTTTGAAAATTTAAAAATTAAGCTACGTTGTAGATTAGACGGATATTCCTATGTTGCGAGTTTTTTTGCTTGATACGACAACCTATACACTATGAAGTGGCACTGAGTTCAAGGACTATCATAGAGAAATTTAGATGAACCTAGAAGATGCAGTTCATTAACTCTACTAGAGTGAATTCATAGTCATTTGTTCCAATTGTATAGCTACAAAAGTATTACTTCTGGCTCCTTAAATTGTCCAATTTTTACAAGTTTTTCGGATAATTCTGAGCATTTGGCTTCCTTAATTTAATTCTCGAAATTTAGATCCACTCTATTTTGTCAAAACAAAAAATCTTCGATATAACCAAAGTTATGAGTTTTTGAAAATAAGTCGTCAACCCAAAAATCACGAAATTCTCGAAATTTGGATCCGCGCTATTATCCAAAAAAAAAAATATTGCGACGCTGATGCATAGGCTGACTTCACCACAGCTCTGGAGACATAGTGTTCTGGATATATAATGAGCTAATATCCATAAAATACTTTAATTAAAAGCTAACCAATATTATGGACTTCGTAGTTCTAATAATAAAAATATTAAAGCAGGCAGTAGTATCCCAACAAACATAAATTCTGTTGTACGAGAAAAAGTAAAAAAATTTTTATCGGAAGTGAAAAAGCAGAAGTAAGGATGCAGAACTGTTGTAAACCGTACTAAATGTGTATGTACCAAATTTCATCCAACTCGACTATCAGGTACAGAAGTTATTGAGCTTCCAAAATAACAGGTGCTTGGAGGACCCCCTACCACTTTGTTCACTATCGCTAAAAAACTAATCAGTTCCTTGCCATACATATTTGCATCTTTTTGCAAAGTGTAATCAAAATTACTTAACGAACGAATGTTGTATGCTTCCAACAAACATTGAAACAATAAACAGGTATTTGGGAGGACCCCACCACTTATCCCAATATTGTCCAAAAACTAGTCAATTCTTTGTCAATAAAGTCTTTATCTTTTTTCAAAGTGCCATTAAAATTGATTAATGAATGAAATGTGTATGCTCCCAACAAACTTTAAAAACAAAGTTGATAAGTCAGCAGTTGTATGGTAGATCCCCCGCCACTTTGATCAATGTATTCCAAAAGATGATAATTATCTTCTTACACTAATTGAAACCTTTCCATAAGTTTTATCATAATCACTTCAGTATTGTAGGCTGTAGTGTGCATAAAGATACTGAAAAAACTGCCAACAATTAAAAAAAATTTTTTTACCGGAAGTAAAAAACCGGAAGTTGGGATGCAGAATTTTTGTAAATCATACTAAATGCTTATGGACAAAGTTTCATCCAATTCGTTTATCAGGTACAGATGTTATTGAGCTTAAAAAAAAAAAACAGGTGTATGGGACACCCCCCACCACTTTGTTCACTATCGCTCAAAAACTAATCAGTTCTTTGCCATACATGTTTGCATCTTTTTCCAAAGTGTCATCAAAATTCGTTCACGAGCGAATGCTGTGTGCTCCCAACAAACATTGAAAAAATTGTGACACATTAAACAGGTGTTCGGGAGGACCCCCACCACTTATTCCAATATTATCCAAAAACTAATCAGTTCTTTGTTATTTAAGTTCCCATCTTTTTCCAAAGTGTCATTAGAATTGATTAATGAATGAAGTCTGTATACTCCCAACAAACTTTAAAAACAAAGTGTGAAAAGTCAGCATTTGTATGGTAGACCCCCCACCACTTTGATCAATGTGTCCCAAAACATGATAATTATCTTCTTACACTAATTGGAACCCTATTCCATAAGTTTCATCATAATCACTTCATTATTGTAGGCTGTAGTGTGCATAAAGACACTGAAAAAACTTCAAAAAAGTACAAAAAAATTTTTTTTACCGGAAGTGAAAAACCGGAAGTTGGGATGCAGAACTATTGTAAACCGTACTACATACTCATGTACCAAGTTTCATCCAATTCGCTTATCAGGTACAGAAGTTATAGAGCTTTCAAAAAAACAGATGCTCCAGGGACCCCCCACTACTTTGTTCATTATCGCTCAAAAACTAATCAGTTCTTTGTCATACATGTTTGCGTCTTTTTCCAAAGTGTCATCAAAATTCATTCACGAATGAATGTTATATGCTCCCAACAAACTTAAAACTTTGTGGAAAAAACCACCTGTTGTATGGTGGACCCCCCAACCCTTTATCCAATGTGCTCCAAAAGCTGATAAAATCTTTATCATATTAGTTAAAAGCTTTTCGCAACGTTTCATGAAAATCGATCTGTAATTGTAGGCTACAGTAGGGATAAACACCTGAAAAAAAAACTTTTTAACCGGAAGTGACAAACCGGAAGTTGGTATGCAGAAATATTGGAAACATTACTTAAACCTTATTTACTAAGTTTCAATAAGATCATAACCCGGGATCAGAAGTTATTCAAGATTTAAACTTAGAGGTGTTCGGGAGACCCCCCGCCATTTTGTCCAAATTTGAAATGAATCCAGATCTTCCATTTTCAAGTGAACCTGTATCATTTGCCAAAGTTTCATCAAGATCCTATGCAGAAAACTCACCCACCCACCCACCCAAACATAAAAAGTTTTTAAAATAAAAATTGAAAAGATTAAAATTTTAAAATATGATAAGAACAAAAACAATAAAGAATAATATTAATTTATAATTAAATTGTACAAAATATTAGAACGAAATGATAGTTGTTCATTAAAAATTAAAAATGGTGACTTCTTAGTAGCTGTATATATTTCAAACTCTTCCATTGAATCCATGAGAAGACCTTTGTTACAAAAATGTAAAACTTCAAAATTATTTTCAAAACTTGTATATGAATGATTTTCATCGACTAGATGTTGAGCAAAAATAGATTTTATATTTTGAATGTTTTTTCGTTTAGGTAAATGTTCTAAAAATCTGGTGATGAATTTTCTACCTGTTTGGCCAATATAAAATTTATCACAGGAATCACAATTTATTTGATAAATGCCAGTGCATTCTTCTAGTTTAGGTTTTTCTTTGAATTTGAAGTTTTTGGAGACCAATTCTATAATACATATTTTTTAAATTTATGTAAATTATATATTTAGCCATGTCTATTGAATTTTGTTTTTTTTTGTTATAAAGTTTTTGTACTTTTTATAATGCAAACACTGTTAATTTGGTCCATAGGTTTGATTTTATTTTTTTGTTCTTTTCTAAAAAAAACTCATTGTTTTTTTTAATCGGAAACCGTATCACTTGTTAACACCTGACAGCATTTTTTTGACAAACTTATAATGCCATAATTCTCAATAATAATAATAAAATTTCATTTCCAACAAACAATTAATTTTATTTTTTTTCCAAAAAATTAGGTAAAAAAAAAAATAAAAATTTTTCTTTTGACACACTTGACAACATTTTTTTGACAAACTTATAATGCAATAATCTAGTTTTTGATCTCACATACCAATCCCGACCATCAAGATTCCCCAAATTTAATGTTTCTACTCGTAATCACTTAAAATGAACGTTTTTTAAGCCAAAAATATGAAAATTTGCGGTTTTTGACACACATAATGATTTTTTTGACACACTTCCGGTACAGTTATCGAGCACAGCGTCCTTTCAGACCTGCATCTTGTGAATACCTATTTTTAGAAAAAAAAATTTTTGAAATCCCTCCAGCCGTTTTCCTTGCAGTGTAGGTAATGACGGCGGCCGGCTGCCGGCCGACAGACACACATACATTTTTTTTGCTTTTTAAGAATCAGGAGGTCCTAAAACGTCGAGAAATGTCAAAAAAAGTGGGGGTAAAAATTTCACTTTGAGCTCATGAATGTAATACTTAGATCTTTCAGACCGAAGTAATATCAAATTTTATGAATGATGCAGTAGATGGGAGTAAACGGCAATCCTCTGTATCGGAAGAATCTGAAAATAAAAACAAAGGAAAAGAGAAGTGTCCGAAAAAACAATAAAGTAATTAATTGGAGTAAGGACTGAATAATTTACCTAACCAGCTTTAAACGTTACTAATGAAATAAATGAAAGAAAGAACCTAATAAAAACGAGCTGCATCGGTTAAAAGAAAATATTTGATTTCAGTTTGTTCCTTTAAAATATTCTCATTGAAAAATAAGGATTTACGTATCTCATAAGATTCTGGATCTTTTGGTTGAGTGTGTAGAATAGAAAGATTATCAAATGAAATATTATGGTTTGAACTAATGATATGGTTGGCTAAAGCGGATTCCTGATTACCCTTCCTTATACACGCGAAATGCTCATTCGCTCTTAGTTTAAAGCTACACCCAGTCTGGCCTATGTATTTGTAACAACAGTCATTCAATTTAATTTGGTATGCACCGGATTTCCGTAAAGGATCTATTTTGGGTATATTATTAACAAGAAGTTTTTTTTAAGTTTTTTTAGTCGAGAAAGCAAATTCGGTTTTAGACTATCGGGATGCAAAATTGCCTAATTTTGAACTAATTGAACCAATATAACTTAGGCGACGCCATTTGTTTTCAGAAACTTTTGGAACTGGATAAATATTACGTAAGAGTATTTGTTTTCGTTTACGTTTTAATAACCACAAGACTAATCTATCTTCGTACCCATTGTTATATTTAAAATAGTGTTCAGTTCTCTTTTATAATGCGTTTCTGACAAGGGGATATTTAACAATCTCTTGAAAAATGAATGATTGTTTCAAACTGTGAATTAAGCCATACAATTCAATTGTCTCTCTGTTCCACCCCAATAAAACAAAATATCGTCAGCATACCTATACCAAAATAATATATTACGGCAGAATGGGTTTTTCTCCGAAAAAATTAAGGTTTCAAAATGATTCATGAAAATTTCTGCTAGGAGGGGAGAAAGAGGAAATCCCATAGGTAAACCATCTGAAAACTTATAGTACTTTGAATCGAAAGAAAATTAATTTTTTTCTAAATAAAATTAAATCTTTTATTTTTTTAAAAAAATTTATACTATTAAAAAAACAATCGATCAAATACCGAAATATAAGATTCGTTAATCGAGCTCGAATGAAAGAATATGCATTTTGAAGTAATAAACTAAAAGATGAATCTACTTATACAGTGGAACGTTGTTTACGGCTAGATATTATTTATGAAATGATCTTAAGTTGTTTGATAAGTGATGAAGGTATGATTAATGCGATTTTTTTTTAATTCAATGTTAGGCATGTTTATTGTTAACCAATGTGGATCAACGTCTCTGAATATCCTGTTATGAAGTGTAATTCAAACTTTGTGGTTGAGAGTCGAACCATTTTCCCACACGCATTAAATTTACTTAAACTGAAACTTTCATAATTATTTTCATTTTTTTTTAAAGCATAGTCTCTTGTACTCAATCCGTAGTCGTCATCTACAATGATTTCCGTTTAAAGGTTGTCCTAAAACAGTTATGTGCTTTTTCCCAATGTAATTTCCGGTGTTCAATTTGCAATCGTTGATCGCTATATAATTGTCATAAAACAGTCGTACAATACCATTGATTCATAATCGCTCTGTTTTCATGTATAATTCTTACAATTGTATCATAATCAATGTTTATCATTTAATTCTTTTAACTTTTTTTATACCAATTAGCTATGTAAATTCATTAGTGGGTATTAATAATGTACAAAAAAGGAAATTAAATTCCCCAAGAAACTACGCTAACAGCGTTAGCTGATTATAAATAGAACGCGATAGATAGCTTCGGTCTCTGATACCTTGTGGCATTTTGCGCGTGAATATCAAAAGCAAGGAAACTTTGATGAACGTTTCCAGTATTATAATTAAATAGTGAAAATTTAAAAAAAAAAATGAAAAATTTTTTTGTTTGTGCAATTAGTTCAATTAGGTAAATTTTTTTTATTAATGTAAATCTTAGTTCAATTTATAAAAAAAACGAGTCTATATGTTTGTGCTGTGTTAGAGCAAGCTTAACAAAAACCTAAGACTATATGGATTGCATTTGTATTGAGTAAAACTGTCCTTGGCGTTCAGCTAGTTCGGTTTTTATTTAGCTAAAATCATTAGTTCAAATTTAAAATAAATTTGTGTGTCTGTGCCGCATTGGTAGTTAATTAAAAATAAAAAAAACACTGAAAAAATTTACTACCCATGTAAACTCATATTTCGACTTTATAGGTAGAAACACAACACGGACGAAAACGTTGGACGTTAAAAAAAACGTTTACAATTTCGCTGTTGTAACCACAACTAAGGCGTCAGCGTGAAAAGCTGTCAAAAATAAAATTGCATAAACTAAAATACTTTGTTCTTTGTCAAAATAAATTTCACAAATTTCAATTTTAAAAATAACTAATTTTTACTAATAAATAAATAATAATAATTTTTCTACTAATAACTAATTTTCAAAATATAATACAAAATACATATTATGAAAATATATAAATGAATAAAACCGAACTTTGAACATAGACTCAAAATTAAGTTGACAATTCAAAACAAAAGGATTACAACCTCAGAAACGCGAAAAACATTATAAAATCATATTTTGCAGTTGGCGACACTATCACAATAACATTAAAAATTACCCTTGCAGCCAAATAAAAATAAAATTGATATCTGGAAATAATCATCGCCGACGATAAATTAGAAAAAGAATCTAAATTTTCTCCGACGAAAAAAACTTTTTCGTTTATCGCTGTAGGTGTGTTTGAAATGTTTGTATCCTGTGTATTCTAATGGCACTAACGTCGTCGTCGGACGATTTCGCCCGTGTTGTGTTTCTAGCTTATGTCAAATCAGATCACAGCTGTTGGTGGTTTTATTTTGACAGCTAGACGTCGAGTGTTTTCATGTGGTAGATCTTATTATTTAAAAATAAAGGAATTAATTCCAGAAAAGAATGAATCCGTTTAATTAAATAAACTGTCCAGTCTTGTGCCGTAATAAATTTAACTAATAAATTATAATAATATGATTGTGAAATTCGAACTGTGATAAAGAGAACTATAACTAATAATTTTGCATTCTCATTTAAAAATTTTATACGTAAAATTGTGTTAGCATTATTTCTAAAAAAGAATTACGTAAAATTCTGTGTTAGCATAATTTATATAAAAATAAATCCGTATAATTCTGTGTTAGCATAATTTATTAAAAATAAATACGTATAATTCGTTGTTGGCATAAGTTATATAAAAATAAATGTGAAGAAAAATAAATTTAACCAAAAACTGTTACATAATAAACCTCGTACTCATCTTTATTTTAATTGCTTGTTGAAATTGGGAGATTGTCCATGTTCCAGATAGTTATGTTATTAAAATCCTAGCTTCATCGACATAAAATCTCTGTGATATTTCTGGGGTAACACTGATATCGATTATAAATACGTATCTGGAACGACCATTTTGTTTTTGTGATATTACGTTGACATCCTCAATCGTGCTGAATAGTACATTTCCGGTAATACAAAAAAAAGAGGGTAAAGGAATATCACCGATCATCAACAAGTTTGGATTACAATAATTTTTACATAGTCGTCGTGATTCTGATGTCAGAGCTCACCAATAGATGAACTGGATGAGGATGAGCAATTAACTTGGGACAATAGGAGTGGGAGCTGGCCAAGCTATGGGGTGAGTCGTTTTAAATATGTATATATGTGGGAACGTTTGTACTATAAATATTTGCGTGAATGCATGGGGTGTTTGTGGGCGGATGAATGCATATGTAATTAATATTTCGATTTACTTTATTTTTTTTTCTAAGTTTATTTAGTGCATTATCTTATGTGATTTACCCATTCATTATCAGTAATTTATTGTTGGAAAATATGAAGGAAAACAAGAGTAATAGCGAATGGTTACAAGGTTCCTAATAGCGCCATTAATGATAATATTCATTGAAATTTAGTCCAAACTCATTTACTTATGTCATGAAGTTATGCCTTTACATAATTTACTTTACTATGTCATGAAGTTATGCCTTTACATAATCGTAACCCCTAGTGTCTTGGTCTAAAGCAGATCAGTAAATATAATAATGCTACGAGGTTTTTACTTCGTATTCGAAAAATGAAGGACCATTGGATTTGTAAATACTAGAGAGAGTTGATTCAACAAATAAATTTTAATTTTAGTATTTTATAAGAAATTCAAAAGGAACCGTTTTGGTGAATTTCGATTAATAAAAAAAAATCGCTGAAGAAGCGAATGATGATGAAGTTTTCTTTTTATTAATGACTATATACCTATTGTAGACCAACTTTGAATAGTATTATTTTAAATTTTAAAGCTTCAATCTTTCTTTGATTACTGATTTATATATTGTTTTATTTGCTTTACCACAATTTTCATTTATATTATGTTTCTCATGTAAATTGGGCGTATGGGCTTGGATGTGTGCATGTGTGTATGTGTATGTGGGGGTGTGAGTGTGTGTGTGCATGAATGGATGAGATGCGAGAGTGTGTGAATGAGTGTTGAAATATGGGGGTTGAACGTAGTGATCGTGGTTCGTTCATACACGGGGGTCGCCAGAGTCTGTTTAGTTTAGTTCACTTACATCTGTTCTTATCTCATGTTAACCGTACAAATACAGTTATTTGTGCTGGAGCAGCAGGTATTCTTATCTTGACCCAATAGGCTGCAGCTAGTCTGGGGCTAAAAATAATCTCGCTAGGTACGTGGCCTGCTATGCCACTTCGTTGTTAGTCAACGAAGTAGCGCTTCATTACAATCCGAAGATACCATACTGGCTAGGGAGCTAGGGACTCGAAAGTATTATTCAAATATCTTTGAGGAATTTATTAACGTTGATCTTAAAATTTTGAGGATTAAAATTATCAGGAAAGACCCACGCCAGTAAGGCATTCCAGAGATGAGAAACGACAGTTCTACATCTTGTCATTTGAACCGTATAAGGATGGGCTGCTATTGATGCTCTGGTGCTGGTTCAGGTGATGAAAAATGATTTGCTGGTTCAGGCAAAATCGATTTGATTTCCGCAGACGCCCGTTCGTCCATAATTTACTTGCAAAATACCGTCAAATTAGCGACGTCTGTTCTATGTTGCAAGGAATCAAGCTTGTTAGTAAGAGTCGAGTTGCCGATCAATTTATTGGCTCTCCGCTGTATAGAATCAAGATATTTCAAGCTGCTTATGCAGGCTCCACCCCATATGTAAGAACAATACTCTATGCAGGGACGAATAAATGATTTATATATATTAAAAAAAGCTGCTCGCTATAAAAAACTTACGACAACGACCCAAAAATCCTAATTTTTGAACAGAGTTCTTAACTAGGCTAAAAATATGATAATTCTATTTCATAATATTTTCAATCTCAAGTCCTAGAAGTCTAACAGATTCTTTCTCTTCAAGATCATTTGAATCAAACTTTAATAAAAACGGATTAGGTGTAGATAACCTAGAAAAATGACAAACTTGAGTTTTACTTGTGTTGAATTCAACACTGTTAGTAACTTCCCAATCCAAGATGGTTTTTAAATCCATATTTAATGACTCTATCAAGTTTGATCTAGCGACATTAAGATTTGATGGTGCATACAAATTTGGCATTTCATGTGACGCATGAAGTGTGCTATCATCAGCAAAACTATGGATGGGATTAATTGTTGAATCTAGCAAGTCATTAATACAGAGAAGAAAAATAGTAGGTGATAAAACAGAACTTTGAGAAACACCAGCATTAGTTGAAAAGATATTCGATGAAACACCATCAACATTGACCCCGAATTTGCGATCGGAAATGAAGCTATGTAGGCAAAAAATAAGTTGCTCATCTAAGCCGTAGCATCTCAATTGCAAATAAGATGCAATTGCAAATAAAATTGTTGTGCCATACTTTATCAAATGCTTGGGAAATATCAAGCGCAACGCCAAAAGTCTCACCATGGTTTTCAAGCGATTTGTTCCAGATATGCGTGACAAAAGAAAGTAAATCTCCCGTCGCTCTTCCTTTACGGAATCCGTATTGTCTTTCATTAAATAATTTTGACGACTCTAAGAAGCTCATAATATTAAAACCAACATGTTTCTCAAATACTTTAGAAACAACCGACAAAGTTGATATAGGTCTGTAGTTTCTTGGATCCGTTTTAGCACCTTTCTTTGGAACTGGTTGTACACTAGCCATTTTCCATATATCTAGAAAAATCCCTTTCTTATATGACAAATAGAAAATTTTAGTAAGGATTGGTGCTATCTCCTTAGCAAAAGTTTTAAGGATAATTGGAGGAATACTATCAGGTCCAGATGCCTTATTAGTATTGATTTGTAAGAGCATTTTTCGAATGACATTTTTACGAAAAATTATCCGCCCCATTTTGTTAGAAACTTTAGGAATTGGTATAGGCAGGAAATTGGGTTCTATACTAATGCAGAATTTAACGAAAAACAGTTACCCAATAAATTAGCCTTTTCTTTGGGGTCAATAATAGGTATATCTCTATCAATAAGAGCAGGTATAGAAGACTTACAAAAATTTCCTTGAACAGCCTTAGCGGTCTTTTAAAAATTTCGTGAACCAGTAGAGTGCTCAGC
Organism: Diogma glabrata; assembly: GCA_963693315.1. NCBI lineage: Eukaryota > Metazoa > Arthropoda > Insecta > Diptera > Cylindrotomidae > Diogma > Diogma glabrata. The sequence goes on from OY856187.1 coordinate 392,066,432, forward strand.
AAATTTATTAGCTTTTTTCCTAATAAATAGATGTTTTTCTACATAAAGTTGCTGAAGTTGTTACCAATTTGAATTAAAGTTGCATTAAAGTGCATTAAAGTTATTACCAATTTAAAGTGCATTAAAGTTGTTACCAATTTGAATCATGTACCAAATAAAACGCATTTCCCTGATTTCTTCCAATGAATAATAATAATTTCTTAATAATTAATTTCTTTCTTAATAATTAAATGATTTGTTTTTGATTTACAGAAAATATTTTCAAAACCAGAACATGTTTTGTTTTGCATGTCAATTTTACTGTCACATTTCAATGGTCTAAAATTGTTTTCAAATGCACAGTATACACAATTCAATTAAAACTGAATCAATGTGTTGATATTGAATCAATAAAAAAATCCTGCAATGAAACCGCGTCTATCACAGGAAAATCCCGGAGTATAAATCTCGTACCGTTAGTATAGGTGTCACCAGTATTTGTAATGTGTTGGTTTATTATGTTTTTAAGAAAAAAAGAAGGCGTTTCTTTTACTTATATCAAAATAACGAGTTATTATTACATCAGTGGTATATTCAAAATTTAAAGCCACAAAATAAATATTATAAAGTTGTTTATAGGGTTATTATTGTAGTATTCATTATTAGCTATTTTAATTAACAAAATTTATTTACACAGCAATTTTAATACTTTCTTTGATTTTTTTGAATATGCACCTGTTTTTATTATCACCTAAAATATCGTTCCCACCACATGATTTCAAATTATTCAAACAAGGTTTTTGATCAAAACAATAAAAATTTAATTATGGAAATTTTCAGGATATGAGTTAAATATACCCGCCCTGCAACCCAGGTAATCCGAGGGTCATCGCCGACATGATATTCGTGTTCAGTGACCCCAAAAACCGCCGATTAACGAGCTTCGATCAATTTCGATCTGAATTTATGAAAAGTTCCAGGAGATGAGGTGTATATAGCCCGCCCTGGCCCCTAGATACTCCGACGGTCATCGCAGACATCATATTCGTGCTTAGCGGCCCCAAACCCCTCCAGTAACGAGCTTCGATAAAGTTCGAGCTAAATTTATGGAAAGTTCCAGGAGATAGGTTAGACATACCCGCCCTGGGCCCTTGGTACTCCGAGGATCATTGCCGACATCATATTCGTGTTAAGCGACCCCCAAAAACCCTCAAGTAACGAGCTTCGATCAATTTCGAGTTGAACTAATGGAAAGTTCCAAGAGATGAGTTAGACATACCCGCCCTGGGCCCTAGGTACTCCGAGGGTCATCGACAACATCATATTTGTGTTCAGCGACCCCAAAATCCACCGAGTAACGAGCTTCGATCAATTTCGAGCTTTATTTATGAAAAGTTCCAGGAGATGAGGTGTATATAACTCGCTCTGGCCCCTAGGTACTCCGAAGGTCATCGCAGACATCATATTCGTGTTCGGCGGCCCCAAAAACCCCCAGTAACGAGCTTCGATCAATTTCTAGCTGAATTAGTGTAAAGGTCCAGGAGATGAGTTAGACATACCCGCCCTTGGCCCTAGGAACTCCGAGGGTCATCGCCGACATCATATTCGTGTTCAGCGACCCCAAAAACCCCCAAGTAACGAGCTTCGATCAATTTCGAGCTGAATTAATGGAAAGTTCAAGGAGATGAGGTGTCTATTACCCGCCCTGGACCCTAGGTACTTCATTTTTGCCGAAAAGTGGCTATGTTCACAAACTTTCCTGACGGCTTCCTGAATCGAATGCAAAAAACCGCATATCGATCCATCTTACTCTGCCAATTTGCTTAGGTTTGGCCTATTTTTGTGCTTTATTTCCTCGCCTACATAGGTAATCCAGATATATTTGTGAGCGTCAAATTTTACAAATGTTTAGAAAATTTGCTGGTTGAAGTAGAGAAAATATCCAAAATTAATCACCGTTGAAATATTTACTACGCCGAATCCTACTCAAGGGCTAACATGTTGACACATCCGTATCCGAATTTTTACTTTCAATGTAAATTTCTAAATCTGAAACTTGAAAGTTGTTAGAGCTTGAGGATGCCAGCTACTCTTAAAGTTCTCTACAACTTTACCTGAATTTCTGAGAAAAAGTTGCAGTATTAAAAATTTTATTGTTAAATCAGTGGCGTACAGATTATATGATATTTTATAAAAAATAGCATGACTAGTTGCGGAGGAAATGCATTGTTTCAATTTCAATAAAATCTGCGTTTTCATCCTAAAACTGAAACACTTAATTGTATTACTAGTAGTAAAAAGTTTGGGGATGGCATCATATGCAGTGTTGTATCAAAGGTTAAACTTTCAAAATTTAAATATTAATCTAAGTATCGATACCGCTTTAAAAACAATATTTGAATTTCTATTGATACAAAAAATATATCATACACTTCTAAGAAAATATGAAAGGAAAAATAGAAAATCTTTTGTCGTCATTTACACCCTTCAATTACTGAAACTCAATACCACGAGGACATTTTTATGAAGTAATAGTTTTGTTTATTAAAATTAAACGCACAAGCAGTTTTTGTTACTGTTGTTTTTATTGTTTTTCTTATTTTCGATTAAAAGTTTTGAGGAAAATATAACGCAATTCGTAAGTCTAAAAATAGTTTTCTGGAAATTATTCCTATCCACTACAAAAACCCTCATTCAAACGATTGACCTAATTTAAAAGAAACGTTATAGTTTATTGACAAACTTCAGAAGCATCAATTATTTACGGTTTTATTGTTGTTTTGTTGTGTTGTGGTTCAGAGGAAATAAAGTAATAAATTGTAATCGATTATATGAGTATACACATTGACGTTGTTGTTTTGTTTCGATTAGGGTAGTAAGGTTATTTTTCGATTATACGTAAAAAATTAGGGTTGACGTAATCGGCTAAGAATAAACGATTTGATAAAAAATATATATTTTACGGTAGAACATTTGGTAATCTTTCACTTCAATAGTATTCTTAGGATTTTCATTTTAGAAATTATTCCTTTATGGCCTTAAATAAATTGGTTATTACGAAGATTTGGGCAGCTAACTTAATGGTTACGTGCCTAGGGAATTGAGAATTTTTTTTCCCGTAATGGTCCATGGAACCAGGCCATTCTAAAATTACTCACATGTCTCATATAGTTTTCACAACCAGAGTGTTTCAGGAGCCTATACGTGGATGGTCGATGCAAATGAATGTCAAACTTGAAATAATGAAGTAAACTTTTTTAAAGTTTTGAAAATCGATGTGGTGGAAATTTGACATTCAATAATTCCACTGTGCGACAGCACAACTCCGCTGGGGTTCTGACTACCGGGAAAAGTTATATCGGTCAAAAAAAAAGTTATACGTGTCTCGGCGTTTCGCTGGGTCACGTCTAGGAATCGAGATATATCGATTTGAAGTTTGTAAGTATCATATAGGGAAAATTGTCACGTTTCGGCGTCTTTTTTTAACATAATTCGAGAACGACTAGTTCGATTTTGCTGAAAAAAATTTAGAAACTAAGAATTACAATTCTTTTATATACCATACTGTAAAAGTAACGAAAACATAAAAAACTAAAAAATAAAATAAATAAAAAATAATAAATGTAATAATAAATAAATAAATAAATAAATAAAATAAAAATAATAAAATAAAAAAAACAATAAAAATATAAAATAAAAATATAATAAAAATATGAAGAAACAAAATAAAAAAAATATAATAAATAAATAATAAATAAATAATAAATAAATAAAAAATAATAAATAAATAATAAATAATAATAATGATATTAAATAGTAATAATAAATAATAATAATAAATAATAAATAATAATAATAAATAATAATAATAATAATAGTAATAAATAAAAATAAATAATAAATAATAATAATAAATAATATTAATAAATAATTATAATAATATAATAAAATATAATGAAAATATGAAAATATAAAATAAAATTAAAATAAAAACAATAAAATAAAATAATAATATAAAATAAATAAATAAAATAAATAAAAAATAAATAAAAGATAGAAAATAAAAAATAAAAAAGTAAAAAAAATAAAATCAATACACATAGACACATGTCCAAATACATTTAAAACAATAAATTTTGGAGTTTAATCCAGTAAAAATATTAAAAAAAATTCTATGAAAAATCAATATTCTTGTCAAAATGAGATACCTTTACTTAATTGTGAATAAAAGTGAAACGCGTTCATCGATTTTCTTGATCCTTGTCTCATTTTGTGCACATATTATGTGATTTTACGTCAAAGTAATAAGTCTTGCCACTTTTTTCCGTGTTGAATTTTTCATGATTTTTTAAAATACAATTTTTTAATTTTTTACGCAAACAATTATTTATTTGCTTCATAAATTTATTTATAATTGCGAAACTGTTGATTGTGTAAAGAAATAGTGTAGCCGTAGATTAAAGAAATTGTAATTTTTAATTTTTCTACATTTGTTTCAGTAAAATCGGACTAGTCGTTCTCGAGTAATGTCAAAAAAATACCTCAAACTTGACAATTTCCTCTATATGATACCTACTAGCTTCAAATCGATATATCTCGATTCCTAGACGTGACCCAGCGAGACGCCGGGACATGTATAACTTTTTTTTGACCGATATAACTTTTCCCGGTAGTCAAAACCCCAGCGGATCACTGTCCCCTACCATATATCGCGCACATACTCAAATACTCAAAAAGTTGACTGCCAGCTGCATGCCGTGATGCGTACTATAAGTGGTACTATCAGGTCCACTCCTTTACCTTGGCTCCCTGTGTTGAGCAATATCGCTCCACCTGCACTCGGACGCTCGCATGCTCTCATGCGTGAACATAAAAAGGCAACAACAACATCACGTTACCCTTGCACGAATATTACGGTGACCACACTAGTTGTCGATTGAAGTCAAGAGAGCCTCCACATAAAACTGCCAGCAACCTGCTGGCAGTTAATTTTAATATCTTGGATGTCTGAGACACCTCCTGGAATGATTACAACACTCTTGGCCTTTCTATTTCTAACCCGACTTCTGCCCAACCTGGTTTCGATCTGCCACGTACCTGGACCACACTAATCCGAATGAGAACGAATCATGGACGTTGTGCTTATTCTTTCTACAAGTGGGGGATCTCAAAGTCCCCTCAATGTGACTGCGGAGCTCCACAACAAACCATAAAACACATTGCAACAGTATGCCTACTTCGACGATACAATGGCGACATCTCAGACATCCAATTGGCAACTCCCAATGTAGCGGCATGGATAGACTCACTCGATGTAAACATCTAATGTTCAAATAAACTGCCCAATGTTCAAATATTTTAATATTTTACTTTTTAATTTTTAACTAAAAGACGCGCATCATATTGATTGTAAGCTCATTTAATGTGTATTCATGTTTTGTTTTATGTAGATTTCATATGAAAATCTATCAATTTTAAGTTTTATTTTTGTTTTATTTTTGTTTTTAATGTGTCACAACAAAAACCATACGATAAATAATAACAATTTGTCGCACAGTGTTCGTATTCATCGCATAATTTGCTTCCAAGATGCTGTGTTGGGTTCAATCTTTGGTGGAATAAACCAGAGTTTAGGAGCAAAGGCCTGCCAAGTACAAAACATATTCCATCAAATACCGATGGGGAGAGCAGAAACTGAGATTATTTGTTTTACCGGATTATCACAACGGGTGGTTCAACAGCTTGACCTTAAATGAAAATTTTTGCTTATAACAAAATAAGCATTCTAGTACCGTAAAGTGCCGATCATAATACCCGGGTATGCTATAAAAAAATTGATCGTAGTTTAAAAAATTAATACCCGGGAAGTACAATTGGCTCTTAACGGTAGGCTTTAATAATATTACAATAATTAATAAAAAAAAAATTTCTGCTCTTTTATTTTCACCACAGAAAAAAAAATTTCTCCTTTTTTGGGGTGAAAATAAAAAAGAAGAAACAAGTTTTTAATTACTTATTGCAATAATTTAAATTTTCACGAAAAGTTCAAAAATAATTTTTTTATTATTTATTATTTAATAATATTGATCAATTAATTAAATTATCCTATAAAAGGCTTGTCGAGTAATAGAAAATTTTTTAGTAAACGCGATAAGATGTCTTTTAGTTTAGTTTCTAACTAAGGTTTTTTTGTTTACTATTCAATATTTTTCGAAATAAGTTTTTTTTTAAATATATTTGCCGAAAAATATTCTACACCGTTTGATGTAGAATATGTAGAAAACTATATTAATAAGTATAAACTATATGCTAAATAGTTTTATTGAAGATAGGCTGATATCCTGAATATAAACTTATTCTCAAAATATGGAGGGGCTGAAATATCACAGCTCTGAGATATCAAGACTTCGGCCTGGGTTAAGGATTTTGATATAGTTTTCAGCAAAAAACTTTTATGAGGACATGGATTTTAGTTTTGGGCAGCGATGTGTATCAAACATAACTCTTTGTTAAAGTACAAGTATTTTTTATCTCTGTTAAAAAATTTATTACAAAACTAACACGAAACATCAATACGTTGCCAGAAAATTATAATCAAAATTCCAAAAATATTGTTAAATTAAATAAAATCAAATTTTTTAAAAATTCCAAAAATATTCCAAAAATTAGAATAAAATCAAATATTTAAACATTTTCTAAATTCCAATAATATTCCAAAAATTCTTAAACATTCAAACTTTTTCCAAAATTCTAAAAATATTGCAAAAACTATTACAAAAACAAAAATTGAATTTTTTTTTCAAAATTCCAAAAATTATAAAATCAAAATCAAAAATTAAAATTTTACAAAATTATTACAAAATCTAAGATTAAAACCTTTTTCAAAAATTCTAAAAATATTGCAAAAATTATATGAAAATTAAAAATTGAAACTTTTTTCAAAATTCCAAAAATATTCCAAAAATTAGAATAAAATCATATATTTAAACTTTTTCTAAATTCCAATAATATTCCAAAAATTCTTAAACATTCAAACTTTTTCCAAAATTCTAGAAATATTCCAAAAATTCTTACAAAATCAAAAATCAGAACTTTTTCCATAATTCTAAAAATATTGCAAAAATTATTACAAAATCAAATATACAAACTTTTTTCAAAATTCCAAAAATATTTCAAAAACTATAACAAATTCAAAAATTTCCATGTCCAATTTCATTTTCAATTACATTTACGTCATAAAAACAGCTACATTTTATTCCAAAAAATTGGCTTAAAAAATAAATGAAATCATTTTTTGACACACTTGACATTATTTTTTTGACAAACTTATAATGCCATAATTCTCAATAATAATAATAAAATTTCATTTCAAACATAATTAATTTTATTTTTTTCCGAAAAATTGGGTAAAAAAATAAATAAAAATCTTTCTTTCGACACACTTGACAACATATTTTTGACAAACTTATAATGCAATAAGCTAGTTTTTGGTCTCACATACCAATCCCTATCATCAGAATTTCTTCGAATTTAGTGTTCCTATTCGTAATCACTTAAAATGAACGTTTTTAAAGCCAAAAATATGAAAATTTGCTATTTTTGACACACTTAATGATTTTTTTGACACACTTCCGGTACAGTTATCGAACACAGCGTCCTTTCGGACCTGTCCCTTGAATATAACTATTTTTAGAAAAAAATTTTTGAAATCCCTCCAGCGGTTTTCCCTGCAGCGTAGGTCGGACGACCGGCCGACGGACAGACATACATTTTTTTTTTGCTTTTTTAGAATTAGTAGGTCCTAAAACGTCGAGAAATGCCAAAAAAGTGGGGGTAAGAATTTCATTTTTGGCTCATGAATGTAATATGTGGCGGTTAATATATTTAAATCTGAATCATTAATCACCACAAACGATCACACGATCAGTTATACTCATGACACGAACCATCTGCTGTCTTGCTTAAACTTAATCATATTCACCCCACCCATACAATAAATTAATTAATTAATTTACTTAATCAATTCGATTTTCAAAAATCGAATTTAGTTCAATTAGAACATTTCTCCATCATTTTGGTTGGCGGCAAAGGAAAAGGCAAAATCTTTTTTTAAAATTACAACATAGCTACAACATTCATTCGTGTTCGAGCTTTTCATAAAGCAACTAATAAATTGAATTAAAATCATAAAGTGCGCTTCTCGATTTTAATAAACTTAAAGATAAAAATTACTTTTGTTACTATAAGTTCATTTATACATATAATAAAATTCAGTTGTGAAATTAATAGAAATTAGAATACGAGTTTGTTCTTATTTTAAAACTACAGCTGAAGAATATATATATGAGCAATTTCACGAAGATTCAACAACGTTTTGACTTGACCCCTTTTAATTTTGATTATTTTTTGTTTATAGATAGTCTTTGATAAATAAAAAATACAAGTTCTCTTAGAATTTTTTTTTTCGACCAGGGGTCTTCACAGGGTGCCCCTCAATTTTTGTTATTTTGTAATGTGAGTGCATTTTGACGAGCGATTGTAGAAAAACTACTGAATCGATTTTGATAAATGATATGTCGTTGAATAGGTATTAGAACAAAGTTTTTAAAAATGAACATTGTTAATTTTTTTAAATAATTTTTAACGGTGTAACATAAGAAAAAATGGTGTAATTGAAAAAAAGATGGCATTGCCTTTTTTTTTTTAAACTAAATTGAAGCTTATTTTGTATCTAACCACTTGTGAAAGTTTAGGACTAGTATTATTTTTTGTTTTAGAGATGAAATTCGTTGTGTATATGACTGTCGGGAATCAGTTTTTTTTGTTCTGAAGGAAAATTATAAAAATGGCGATTTTTAGATTCAGATTTTTTTTTATGTTAAACATCAAATATTTTATTATTAGATGAACTTTTTAAAAAGCAACTTCAGTCAAGTTCAGCAAAATTTGGCGACATTTTGACTCGACCCTTTTTAATTTGGTTTATTTTTAGTTTATAGATAGCCTTTGATAAATGAAAAATACGGCTTCAAGTAGAATTTTTTTAACCCCTTGAGGACAGCTCCTAAACGGTAAAAGATCTTTCGAAACGGTTTTCAGAATCAAGTTTTTTATTCCATTCTTAATGGAAATATAAAAACCAGAATTTTCCAATTTTCCGTTTTCATGGAAATTTGGCTGGGGTGATATACAGCACCCATGACTAATAGAGAACAAACCAAATTTATTTACATATAGAAATTCATTTAATTAATTAAGGAAAGTACAAAGATATTTATGCAATTTTTCATTTTTTTTGTGATATTTGTCAAAACAATCACGATCTTTAGTAAAGCAAAAATAGAGATTGCACTCTTCGCATAAATTCGCATAAACGTCCAGTAAATTATTGGTTTTTTTTCGTCTTTTCTAGGACAAAAAGAACACCTTTCACGCTTTTCAGTTTTAATCCATTTATGCGCGATAACTGCATTGCTCATGTCAATGTTGGAGCGTTTTACTGCAAATCTCCGTGGCTTATTGCTTATTTGTGATGCTCTATTTGAGTAGTTGGCAATGCGTCCTTTAGCAACAAATTGCTTGAACTTTAGAGCAGATATCACTTTTGCTTGTTTCTCCTTTTTGGTTTTCAACCATTCAGTGTAAATGGTATATGCATTTCCCACTGCAATGTCCATAAAATCAAAAAATATCCTTAAATAATATTTAATTTTTGATTTGCGATCCAATTCGTAACAAACTTTCTTTTGGTCCATTAAATCTACACTACCCATGTAGTTGTTGTACGATCGAATCATCTCTGGACACTGCACATTTATTTTTTCAGCACAGCCCACAATTCTTCGTTTTACTGTACAACGTGGTATTGGTGATATAAAATTTGAGCATAGTAGCACCTCTTTATTGTCAAACCACTTGACGACCGATATTCCTTTGAATGAAAATGATTCAATATGCCCTCTTTGTGTTTTTTTTTTAATCAAATTTAGGCATAAATTTTCTATTGGAACGAACCGTTCCACAAGTTTTTATATGTTTCTCGGCTAATTTGAACTGCAGTGTTGGAGAATTAAAGAAATTATCGAAAAAAAATTCGCAGCCACTTTTCTCTAGTGCTTTTGTTAATGCTATGATCACTAACTCACCCAGTGGACCATCAGCTTCAACATTTTTTTTTTCCAACGTATAAATCAGCAATATACAAATAGCCAGTTTTGGAACAAAACCGGCACCATAATATAAAACCCCATTGTACAGGCTTTCCTTTCACATATTGCTTCATGCGGTTTTGTCCAGTAAATTTAATCATATGTTCATCAATTGACATTTGCTTGGCAGGTGAATAAGCCTCGGAAAAAGCTGCATTGAAATGATCTATAATGGGATGAACCTTGAAAGCTCTGTCAAACGTCGGATCACATCGATTTGGTTGCAATTGATTATTAGCAAAATGTAAAATTTGCCTAATCTCCTCAAAACGATTTCTGGTCATTACATTTGCCACAAATGAAACTCCTAAATCAGGTTCTGTTGACCAATAATCACGCTTTCGTGGCAAAACGTGGTAAGACATCACATAATTAATGCCAATAAAAGCTTTAAGTTCCTCTAAACTTGTGGTGAAAACCGTGCCGTTCTGTTGAGCATATAACTCGCTCTGTTCTTTTATTATATATAAAAGTTTATCCAATTGGGTAACTTGTTCAAAAACTTTGATGGGAGTAATTTCATCCATTTCAGAAAGAAGAATTTTTGAATTTTCTAACTCTTGTGATATATCAAATTCTCTGGGCTAATATATATTTTTGATCCATTTGAATTCAGGTATTATAATAACTAAAAAAATCAATGTTAAATTTGAAGGCTGTAAAAAATATTAATTTTTATCTAATAATTACCATCTGTAACATTGGCAACAGCTGGTTGCGGCTCCTCAGCGATTACAGGATCAATTTCTTCTGCTCCAACTATTTCTTCAATAATAACCTCTTGGCCAATAGCGTCAATTTCTACATCGCATTCAAGAAATGCAATATCGGCATCATCCAAAAGAGGTATATTATCTTCGGTCTCACTTTCATCTGCTTCCAATAGTTGCAGAATCTCCTTCATGTGTTTATCAAAATAAAATCGTTTTCTCTTCGACATTATTGAAAAACAACAAAACTAATGGCCCACGGTGCGATATGTGACCCTGTAATGGATAGTCTGAACATAGTATATCATAGTTGTAGTTTCATTAAGTGTCATTTCTATTATTAACCGGTACCGCTCATAATAGTTTCCCAACCATTCATCATCAATGGTCATATTTCTTTTAGTCCCCGTAACTCATCGTTTTCTTATTTTTCTTAAAATTTAATTAAATTTTCATTAGCTGGACGGACATGTGTGAAGAGAGTTGAACTCTTTGCACTAATTGATTTTAAATTGTAATTAATTAAAAGTTGTCATTACCAATAGTAAACTTTCATCTTGATCGAAAATTGTATGAACGTAAAAATTTTCCTTAAATTTTGTCTCTATAAACATTGCTATTTAATTTTGCAATTCACTAAAATTAACTCATACTATATTTCCATTCACTTTGGTTCACTCTATTACTTCAATTTGAATTCTCTAAACATCAAACGTAACTTACACAACGAAGTTTTCAAAACCTTACAACAGCTGTGCGTTTATTTTTACAGTCATTAACATGCAAAGAATTATTATCTTGCTTTGTTATACATTCAATCGTTTTTTCTCTTTGCCTGAGAAAAAGAAAATTTACTTCAAACAATCTTTCCGATATAAAACCGAACTTCACTGTACGACTTTTGTAGTTTTCTAATGCCTGAACGCCTTAACGTCGATTAAACTTGCAATTGATTCATTCTGAATTCAATGATAAATGTTATTAATATATCGGAGATAAGTTGTATCGTAAAATTGTTTTTGCGCAATATTTTTAAAAACCAAACAGTTTTGTATAACTATAAAAATTTGCTAACACTTGAATCGAATTAATTGTTTTACATCTGAAACCCTATATTCGAGGTTTTCGATTTTCGAAAAGGAATTTTTATTGGTATATATGGATCGACTGTAGTCTTTTCAAGCTCTTAATTCTATTACTTTTGCAAACTGATGACACAGCTGATTTCGTTTTGACGTCTTTGGATTTTGTTCATGTGGTTAAGCTGTCATCCATTGTTATTTTTCATTAACTTGTGAATAAATGATAAGTGATATTAAATTGCATGTGCTAAATTACTGAATTGATACTTGCCGTAAGTGAACACTAAGTGCTGCGTTTGTTTAGAAGCCCTGGGTAGATGACCAAAGCTAACCACTCACGGATTCGAGTTGATTGAATTAAACATAAAAAGACAAAGCATTGTCGCTTGGAAGACTGGTTTTTTTGGATGAAGCGCAAAGGTTCAGTATAATCAATTTCCGTAATTAGATAAAATGATAAAAACCAATTTTTATGGTGAATAAGTATGTGGGTTATTCTGGATGCCTCTCCCGAACAATTTAAAGATAATAGTATCAATTTTTTCCTTGATGTGCAACAATAGTTTTAACAACATTTATCTTTGTCGTGCAATAATAATTTTTAGTAACATTTGTTCGTAGCTGCGAAATAATAATTTAAAGATAATAGTACATTTGTCTTTGTCGAGCAATAATAATTTTAGTCACATTTGTTCTTAGCTGTGAACTAATAATTTAAAGATAATAGTATCAATTTTTTTGTTGTGCAAAAATAGTTTTAGTAACATTTATCTTTATCGTGCAATAATAATTTTAGTAACATTTGTGTTTGTCGTGCAATAATAATCTTATTAACATTCGTTCTTGGTTGTAAAATAATAATTTAGTGATAACATCACCATTTTCCTGGTGGTGAACTACTAGTTTAGAGGTATTGATAACACACGATTGGTTGTGATATAAGATGATAGTTTTATCTATGAAACATTTTTTTTTAAATTATTACGTAAACCATAGTTAAATAAATTATTACACAAAGTAACTGTATACCTAATATAATAATCAAAAATAAAAAAAAAAGAGATAAAAAAATACCCGGAAAAAGAAAAGAAAAAGATATTTGTTTGTGAGTGTTGATCGTAAAGTTACGGATGATCCTGACAGGCTGTATAAAGATCATGGTTTGGTTCATATGAATGGTATTCTTGTTGCCACGTTATAGAGGGTCGTGTAAGGGTCTTCAATTTAACCTGTAAGATCGGGACGGATTCAAGCGAAAAAGGACTGTGTGGTGGTACAAAACATTTTTTTTTTTTGTTGTTTGTTTGTTTGATTTTATCACAATCTGCCGCCACCAAGGTTACTATTACCATCACCCGAACCCTCCTTCATCCCGCCATCATTTGAATCAGAAAGTTTTGGTTTCTATACGACGAGCTCCACCAACGATTTTGCCTATAAAATTGTTCAACGATATTGATTACATCTCGATTCAACGCATTTGATTAGGAACTCCGTCAACGCTTTTGACTACGAATTTCTTCCACGATTTTGGATTATAAAATTGTTCAACGACTTGGATGGCAATTGCATCCAACGCATTTGATTACAAACGGATTCAACGATTTTAAATACCAATTTATTCAACGCATTTGATTATAAACTTTTTCAACGATTTTGATTGTACTTATATTCAACGCATTTGATTATAAACTTGTTCGACGATTTTGATTGCAATTGTATTCAACGCATTTGATTACAAATTTAGTCAACGGTTTTGACCACCAATTTATTCAACGATTTGGATTATAAAACTATCCCACAAATTTGATTACAAAGTTGTTCAACGCATTTGATTATAAATTTGGTCAACGCTTTTGACTACGAATTTCTTCCACGATTTTGGATTATAAACTTGTTCAACGACTTTGATTGCAATTGCCTCCAACGCATTTGATAACAAACGGATTCAACGATTTTAAATACCAATTTATTCAACGCCTTTGATTATAAACTTGTTCGACGATTTTGATTGCAATTGTATTCAACGCATTTGATTACAAATTTAGTCAGCGCTTTTGACTACAAATTTATTCAATGATTTGGACTATAAAACTATCCAACAAATTTGATTACAAAGTTATTCAACGCGTTTGATTATAAATTTGGTCAACGCTTTTGTCTACGAAATTATTCAACAAATTTGATTACAAAGTTGTTCAACGATTTTGATTGTACTTATATTCAACGCATTTGATTATACATTTAGTCAACGCTTTTTACTACAAATCTATTCAACGATTTTAACTGCCAATTCATTCAACGCTGTTGGTTACGAATTGATTCATCGGTTCTTCTTATCAATTGCGACATCTTATTTTTGATCAACGTATATGCGGTGCTGATGGAGGGCTGAAACCAGCCGGATTCTGGAGGCTAGGAGGATATAACCATGGGTGAGTCTATTTGATTGTTTTTTTTCCTTTTTTTTATTGTTGTTATGATTTAGGGGTGTGAATGTGTGTGTGTGTGTGCGTGTGGGCGTATGTGAGTGAACGAGGGGGTTGAACGTGCCGACCGTGGTTCTTTCGTAGAAGGGGGTCGGCAGAGTCTCATTTTCACACTTGTATTTGTTTCCATTTCTGATCTCCTTTGAAAAATGCGTACATTTCCGTATTTGTGCTGAAGCAGCAGGTTATTAATATCTCTTATCCACGATGATTGAGACTAAGTCGAACGGCAATACAACATTTCTAGGCACGCTTCCTGCTAAGCCACTCCCATTATCATCATGAGAGGCACTTCATTACAACCCCAAAGTTTTTATGCGATTTTGGTGAATCTGTACAATATTTTAAATACAAAATCAAAGAAAAACAAAAATAAATAATAAATAAACAACTTACATTTGAGTTTGTCCAAATCGAACTTATATATTGAAAATTCTTTAAAAAAAATGAAATGTAAGAAAACGGGGAATTCGCAGAAAAATCTCCCTCGGTGCTGTATTTGACCCCAAACAAAATCCTATGTTATTCTGTAACTACACAATATTTTTAAATAAACCAAAGTTAAATTTAAAGAAAAATAGCAACACTAATACTTACATAAGATTTGATTGGAATCTAAAAGGCTATTGAGTGTTTTTATTAATTAAAACTGAGGAGCAAAATTTATAAATTTGTAACGTCACTTAAAATTTGAAACGGCAAAAAATATCCAAACTGTAGATGTTTCTTAAAACATAATTCAATTTCTTTTTTCACACGAGGTCTGACACTAGAAAACAGTTTGTAGTACTCGTAGTCACCTGTTAATTTGAAGATTTTACGAAATTTATTTTGTATACTGATATATTTAATTAACTTGTCGGTTTAACTTTAGAAATTTATTACAAAACTAACACGAAACATCAATACGTTGCCGGAAAATCATAACAGATCATAAATTAACATAATTCAGTGAAAAAATAATACAGTCAGCAAACTACTCAAAAACCTCTCCATCTAGCGTTTCGAGAAAATATTATAAAATCACAAATTCATATTTCTTTCAAGATTCTAATAATATTGTAAAAATTAATTAAAATCAAACTTTTTTAAAAATTCTAAATATATTCCAAAAATTAAAATAATATCAAATGTTTGAGCAATTTCACGAAGATTCAACATCGTTTTGACTTGACCCCTTTTAATTTTGATTATTTTTTGTTTACGGATAGTCTTGGATAAATAAAAAATACAAGTTCTCTTAGAATTTTTTTTTTTTCGACTAGGGGTCTTCACAGGGTACCCCTCAATTTTTTGTTATTTTGTGATGTGAGTGCATTTTGACGAGCGATTGTAGAAAAACTACTGAATCGATTTTCATAAATGATATGTCGTTGAATAGGTATTAAAACAAAGTTTTTAAAAATGTACACTGTTAATTTTTTGAAATCATTTTTAACGGTGTAACATAGGAAAAAAATGGTGTAATTGAAAAAAAGATGGCATAGACTTTTTTTTTTTTTTAAACTAAATTGAAGCTTATTTTATATCTAACAACTTGTGAAAGTTTAGGACTAGCATCATTTTTTGTTTTAAAGATAAAATTCGTTGTGCATATGACTGTTGGGAATCAGTATTTTTTGTTCTGAAGGAAAATTATAAAAATGGCGTTATAAACTAAGAGATTTTTTTTTTATGTTAAATATCAAATATTTTATTATTAGATGAACTTTTTAAAATATTATAAAAATTATATATGTAGTACAATAAATAAAATAAATACAATTGTTAAAAATGATTTACTTATTTTACAAACAGAAGTTTCTTTTGAATAGGAAAGCACTTCTGCAATTATTTTCTTTGTATTAGATGGCATAAAAAATGAAATGTTTATTTGTCACTTTGTTATTGCCCTGATTCAAAGTCACGTATTGTTTTGAGAGTGCCACTATATGGCATGAACTTTTAACACAAAATATATAAAACCAAAACAACGGGATAGCTGTTTGTTACCAACGAATCAGTTGTTGAGGATCTCTTACCTAGAATTTCCCTAGCCTAACATAATAAAATTTAATAATAATTATAATTTAAAAAAAAAGAAAGACTTAACTTACTAATTGTTGAAAATTGATGAATTGTCCCACTCCAAAGGAAAATATAATTGATTGTTCTTGATACTCCAAAAGAACACACTTAGGATCATATCCTGTAAAAACTGTGACGAACTCCAAAAAAAATAGTTGAAAAAAAACTTCCCAATATTAGCCACTGCGTCGAATTGGTATATGTATATATTCGTATCCTCCGTGATCGATTTATATTAAATTCTTGACATAGTTTCGACTCAGCTTTCCATTTACTTTTTCTCTCACAATGTCGTCTGTCAAAAAAACATCCAATCTCCATTAAAACAACACAGGAAAAAATGCTTTCAAATCTTTCTTCTCAAATTTTATATTTTTGTTATATATTTATAATCGTTATAATTTGTTGTCGATATGTTTTTATGCTTTTAATACGATTATTATTTATCAAGATACACAAACTTTTTGTTCACCAACAAAAGTTATAAAGAAATGTGAAATTATTATTATATTAACATTTTTTGTTTTTTTCTTTTTTTGTTTAATTAGAAATACATTATCTTTTTTGAAATTAAAGCGTGAACTTTTGTTTTTGACAATCAAACTTGAATTCAAAACTCGTAAACATTTGTTTTTCGAGAACAAATATGGAATGAAATATATATCAATCAATGTGTTTTTCTTTGACATCTTCTAATCCATCGTGTAATACCAAGATTAAACAAAATTGAGTAACGACATCTGTTCGTTAGAATTGGAAATAAAATCGGGTACGTTCGTTTATTTTTATAATTGTTATTCGAAGTTGAACTGACCGTTGGAAAATTTGAAATTATTATTAATGTAAAAATGAACTGAAATTATGGAAATAAATTTTTATTGAATTAGAAAAAGAAGATGAATTGGTTTTATTATTGTTAAGGCGAATATAACGGACGTTACACCATGAATTCAAGGTAAAAACCAAGATATTTACCCTTGAATTCACAAAAACGTCGTCACCCCCTCTACGTCAGAAACCACCGAACTACTTCCACCAACTAATCTGTATCTGGGATTGAGTTATCAATGGTAACCAACGTCAGGGTCGATGATCAATCTCAACACTCATGAAGGTCCTAGGAACTATCAGTGAGCACTGAAATAGACCATCCATCCATCTAACGTCAGCACCATTGAACCCTCGATACAACCAGTAATTTAGATCGCAGGTTATACTGATGTTGCGATTTCTTGAAAGCAACTTTTAAATTTTCCTGAACCCGGTTCCTGAGCATAGTCAAATGATCAGAGCGTTCTAATTCCTCACCAGCATCTTCACCAAGCTGGTGTAGTGATCTCAACAATTGGTAAGTATTTCCATCCGATATTGGATGTTGACCAAATAATAGATAGTACGGTGAGTACTTGGTAGCTGAATGTACTGCTGCCCGCAGTGCATATGCGATTTCACCAATTTGTGAGTCCCACTTGGTATGTTGACCTTTTATGAACGCTCGAATTGCTGCTAGGACTGACCTATTGACCCGCTCTGACGCGTTGCTTTGAGGACTATAAACACCGGTCCTAATGTGTTTAATGCCGAAATCTGACAAAAGACTCTGAAAGTTCCTACTAGTGAACTGTTTGCCATCTACTGTGAAGAAACTCTGGTATCCCATATGTAAGAAACACTTCGTTCTTTAGAAAAGCATTCACCTTCGGTGAAGTTGCGTTTCTAAGTGGTTTCAGTAGTACAAACTTCGTAGCATGATCCAGAACTATCAATAACACCGTATTCCCAAGTGTAGAACGAGGGTACGGTCCCAAAAAATCTATGTAGACTCTCTGCCATGGACGTGCTGTTTGGCACCACCTAGCCAGACGACCACTCAAGTCTTTCTGTGACATAAGCCACTTCAGATTTGAGTGATCAGTCACAATTGTAAATCGGTGACCTTCAACATAGCCCCTGAATTTCTTCACACTCAGAATTGCCGCAAGACATTCCAGCTCAGAAACCGAATAGTTTCGTTGAGCTTTATTAAGTTTCTTCGACATGAAGGCTATCGGACACTCTTGTCCGTCAGTATCAACCTGATACAACACACTACCTATCCCTGTCAGACTCGCATCGCATCTAATAAAGAACTCTTTATTATAATCAGGGTTAATTAATACTGGTGCTGTAGTCAGCAATCGTTTTAAATTTTCGAAAGCAGCTTGCGCTTCCAATGTCCATTTCAATTTCCCAGAACTTTTCTTTAATAAATCCGTAATCGGTGATACCACGCTTGCATAATTTGGTATGAAACGTTGGTACCAGCCGGCCATTCCTAATAATCTCCGTATTTGTTTTACTGTAGATGGAGCTGGATACTCTGCTACAGCTCTTACCTTGTCAGGGTCTGTTCGAAGACCATCTTCATCAACCAAAAATCCCAAGTATTTCACCTCTCTCAGAACAAATTTACTTTTCTTGAGGTTTATTGTTAACCCAGCCGCTCTTAACAATGAAGAGACTTTGGACAGCAATTCCATATGTTCCCGGAACGTGGAAGAGACTACCAATAGATCATCCAAATAAACAAAGACATTTTCGTGATATTGATGTGGTATCACTTTGTGCATTAGCCGGCACATTGTCTGGGGAGCATTGCACAATCCAAAGGGCATAACCCGGAATTGATACAATGGACGACCAGGCACTGTGAAGGCTGTCTTGTCTCTAGATGCTTCTGCCAGAGGAATCTACCAGAAAGCATCTTTGAGATCAATACTGGAAATGTACTTTGTGCTATTTAGACGACCTAGTAAGCCATCAATCAAGGGAAGTGGGTAAGCGTCCTTTTTAGTTAGTGAATTGACACGACGGCTATCAATACATAATCTGTTTTTACCAGATTCTTTTTGTACCAAAACCACTGGCGAGCACCAAGAACTGTTACTCTCTTCGATCACGCCCATTTGAAGCATTCGGTCGAGTTCGGCATAAACCTTTAGTTGAACAGCCGGCGATGTGGGATAATGCCTCTGTTTAACAGGTGCACTATCACCAACATCGATGACATGTTCAACCAAAGAAGTCTTTCCGAGTCCAGACACTTCAAATGACGAGAAAGAATCCTTGATCATATCCAGTTCTCGTTGCTGGTCAGTGGTGAGGTTGTGTGTATTTAAAGTTATTGTCTCTGTACGAGTCAGTTCACTAACAAAAGAAGGAACAATACCGAATTTCTCCCAGAAATCTATGCCCAGGTAGAGCTCTTCTCGTAATCCAGGGACTATATGGAACCGCATTGGTTTAGTGGAGCCATTCACAGTTATTGGAATTTCGATGTAACCCAAAATTTTAGTTGCAGTACCATCCGCCGTACGAATACACGAAGTGTATTTACGGTAGGTTGTACCTGATGATTCCAATAATTCCAAGGAATTTCTTCCAAGTATTGTGATTGACGCTCCACTATCCAACAAACCTGAAATATGTTTGTCCAAAATCCTTTTTGTTAATCGCGGCTGAGGATCCTTTGTTTCTGAAAGGATAGATGAAATACAAGCTTTACGAAATAATTTCCTCATCCTCCAATACCTGATGTTACGTTCAAAACGTCTAAAATACGTTCGATGTAATGATGGGAAATTAAATGTATTCGATGATTTTATTCGGGTTTCTTGAGTAGTGGAAGATCGTCCTGCGTTCCTACATCTCTCGTCGATTTCTTCGGGCTCATTGGATGTTGAACCGAGGGTACCATCCCCGAAGCATGTACTCTCGGACGGTATTTTAACGACGGGTGACAATATGAACAATTTGCATAAATTACATCCGGTTTATTACATTTCCAGCAATATAATTTAATTCTATTCTTAGAGCACTCAGGAGCTCGATGACCGTTTACTCCACATCTGAAACATACTATTGGTTGTCTGGATATTGATGGACCAGGTTGACTGTTGTCAGATGTTATGCCAGGTCGCTGCAATATCCGTCTCTGTGTTGAATCCACCGCTTCAATATATCCATGTTGTTCTGGTTCCACATCCACCTCATAATCATCCATCTGCTGTAGCTCGCTAATTCTTAAGTTTGATGTTCTGGTCGGAACTGGTGTGGACCATAAACGTTAAAACTTCTGACATAAAGTCCGAAGCTCATCTATTGAATGTATTGTTGCTGCTAGAGTAGCGTTTTTGAGCTCCACACTCAGTCCCTCCCGAGCAATCTCTAGCATTTCTCGGTCAGCAAATGGACGTGCTAAGCGACGGTTTAACGAACCAATCTCCACTAGGTACTCATACACGCTCTCCTTTGACTTTTGTTTACGGTTCAGAAGAACAAGATCGCTTTATCATCAGTGAGCGTACCGAAGGTTTGTAGGAGTCCCTCCCTTAGCACTGGGTAAGTCACCACCTCATATTCATGAGTTAAATTCAAATAGTATCTGTCGGCCGCTGCTTTCAGATACCGTGGTATGATAGACCTAAGGTCGTCCCATGACACACGGTCTCTTCTGGCAGCCGCCTCCACTCTATGAATAAACTCATGAACATCAGGAGAGTGACCATCCCCTGTGAAGGTTGGAACCCAATTTGAGTCATAACGACTCAAATTGTTCCCACGAACCCCTCAGTACTCCACTGGTGCTAACGCTGGAGCCGCGTCACGCCATACCTGAGGAGGTTGGTTGTACGGTGGTGGTGCTGTTAGTGGAACTGGTGGATATACTGGTAGTGGTTGTACCTGTGGTACTGATGAACGATTTAATAATTGTTGTTGTACCAATGCTGGATTGTTGTGTAAGTGCTCAGCTTGGAATGTTGGACCCAATTGTGGTATTGCAAAGTCCTCTGCCCTCAAGCCCGATTGCTGGAAATACGCCAGTGGTAACTGATCTGACCGTCCCTGCTGTTGCTGGTTTGGATGGTTCAGACTATGTATTGTTTCCGATATTGGCCGTACTGGGATCGGTGTGGATCTCTCATCTGGTTGAAAAGCAGATGAAGCAGACGGAGCAGATGATACTCCTGGTTTATTCTGCCTAACTGGACGTGTTGACAGTGATCCTATTATATCCCAGGCGCGTGACAATTGCGAGATAGCGTAGGTACGGGCTTCTTGCAAGTCATTGCGAGGACCCAACCTATTCATCCTACCCGTGTAATGTAACACTCGATTCGCCAAACCATCTAAGAAGGTCTGATTAATCGGTGGCCGAAGTCGTCGTACCTGATTTAAAATAAGTTGTGCTGCCTGCACCACCATTTGAGATTCCTCTATCAAATCTCTCGCATGAGACACTGTTATTGGAACTGACCCATGATCTGCCTGGTTTCGCAGTTCCTCTGCCCAAGCGACACCCCTGAAGTCCACACCCCGAACCAAACATTCGACCTGCAGCTCGGTGGGTTCTAAACCATAGAACGGATGGCCAACGTCTAACTGGCTTGAGATTTCGATGGTAAAATCCGTAAAATTATTAACTCACAAACGACAACAATATCAAAACCAATTCCCCCAAAAAATGTAGTTAGTACGATGGAAAAATGAAAAACGCAAAAAACGGAAAAAAAAACAACGAACGCCCAATTCAAAAAACACAAAAAAAATTTTGTAAAACCAAATTTAATAAAAGAACGAACGAAATTATGGTTGTTCTCAATGTTGCTTCACCTTTCACAAAAATTCCTAAAATATTGTATATGTAAAATATAATTTATTTATTTAATTTCAGATATGCTGAAATTCAAAATGATAAGTACCTAAAATTATTTATTGACGATAGCACCCCTAGGGGAAAATATTCATTTATTTAAATTTAAAAATAAAAATATTTGAAAAGAAAATGCTTATTTATTGGATGCACCGTCTTACCTTCAAAATATTTATTTATTTTTTTAAAAAAATAAAAAATATTTATTTAAATCTGGATGTACTCGCTTATTTAAAAAAATTATGTATTTACTTAAAAATTATTTTCCTAAAGTTTAATTTATTTAATAAAAAAAATTTTTATTTATTCTCAAAAATTTATTGTTTTGATTTAATTTATTTTTTTATTTAATATAAGATAAGAGATTCACAAATTCAAGATTCGTCTGGAGACAACATAAAAGTAAGTATGGCTACAATATCCATTTTATTTAGTAATTGAATTCCCGCGTTCGCGAGCCCACTCCAGCAATGCATGTGAGAACCGACTAGAAAAGCCCCTAACGACCAGATTCTACAGAACAGTATCTCCCCAGCCTAACAAAAACAATCGCAACTGTCACGATTAGACCCTAGGCCCATTTCTACTGACCCAGCTGCGGTTGTTCTACCTAAAAATAAATTATCATTAAACTAATGCCATAGTCGAAGAACGCTCCCGAACACCAGACTTCAAATCCTAAACTCCATGAAAACTGTCTATTGTAAGCTAAATGTAAAAGTGGAAAAATTTTGAAGTTGTGTGAGGTGAAGCCTCGATCCTGATAAAAAAATAGATTGGTTCTCCTCTTCATTTCGTTAAAGAAGCTTCTGTGCAGGGAATGGTACTACTGGTTTGTACCTAAGTACAGACCAGCAGAAGTCATTCCCTTATCACCAGAAAACTTCCTCTGAAATGAAGAGAAGAAACCAATGAACTTCGATCGCATGTCCATAATGGACAGAGGCGATCTAAGAACATAAACATGTTAAGGGGATAAGCACCATGGATGGCTTGTTAGGCCTACCGCTGGAAAGATTTATTATATATACTCCCTAATATACAACGACAAACCAAAAAATTCGATATCAATAGTAAAAAAAAATTTACAAAAATTGTACAATATATGTAAAAGAATATGTACAATGGTGTACAAAAAAAAAATATGTACATATATGTACAATTATACAACAATTAACCTATATATACAACTATATACAATTAAAGCTACCATAGTACCACCAAAAAAAAATTCATTAAAAAAAAAGGTGGACCCAAATCGGTTTTTTTTTCCAAATACAACAAATAGAAATTTCAAAGATGCACACAATTCCTAGGGGCCTCTTGCGGTCCCAACCACCGTCGAGGGTTCTCTTCCCTGTGGTTGGACTCGAAGATAGCGTTCTCCTCTGCCAATGTCTCCGCATAAGCGTGCATGACTGAAGAGAACTCCACCTCCTCGACCAACCACACCGCCTTCTGTTCCTTCCTCCTGCTCTTTTTCTCTCTCCACCTTCTCCTGTCCCTCTGCAGCCTCCTCAAGCGATATCTCTCTCGCGCAACCATCACTTCATACACACACTCATTCACTTCATCAACTACCACTTCTCCTACCAACTCCTCATTCATCTCATTCACTTCCTCCCCTCCATGCACTACCTCATCTGCAATCTCACCTATTATTACATCCATCATTTCATCATACTGCTCTAACACTATATCGTTTATTAACTCCTCATACATTTCCTTCCTTCTCTCATTCCTTTCCACAATCAATTTTTCTTTCTCCATCTCATTCACCACATTCATAACTTCACTCATGATCTCATGCATAACGTCATCCACTTCGTTCACCCCTTGCTTGACCGCTGCCTGACCCAACTCTCCTGGCCCCGGCCGACGCTTACTCCTAAACGACGAGCCAAAATTCCTGATTGTGTGCATATTAGTGGAGAAAAAAAAAAATAGAAATAAAAATTGAAAACCAATTCCAAAAAATTCCAATAAAATATCTATTTACAAGAAATATATATAATATTATTTCCCGCAACAACCCAAACCAATAACTGGTTTTATAGAAAATAATTTTATTTTTATGTTCAAACAGGAATATCTGATATTCCAAACAAAAAAGGAATTTTACCAACACCCAAACCACAAATCCGGTTTAAATATACAGAAAAAAAAATCTGTACCTATAAAAAATATTACAAAATCAACCCAAGGTCTTAAGTTTCGCGCTAATTCTTGTTATTGCCCTGAGTCAAAGTCACGTATTGTTTTGAGAGTGCCACTATATGGCTTGAACTTTTAACACAAAATATATAAAACAAAAATAACGGGATAGCTGTTTGTTACCAACGAATCAGCTGTTGAGGATCTCTTACCTAGAATTTCCCTAGCCTAACATAATAAAATTTAATAATAATTATAATTTAAAAAAAAAGAAAGACTTAACTTACTAATTGTTGAAAATTGATGAATTGTCCCACTCCAAAGGAAAATATAATTGATTGTTCTTGATACTCCAAAAGAACACACTTAGGATCATATCCTGTAAAAACTGTGACGAACTCCAAAAAAAATAGTTGAAAAAAAACTTCCCAATATTAGCCACTGCGTCGAATTGGTATATGTATATATTCGTATCCTTCGTGATCGATTTATATTAAATTCTTGACATAGTTTCGACTCAGCTTTCCATTTACTTTTTCTCTCACAATGTCGTCTGTCAAAAAAACATCCAATCTCCATTAAAACAACACAGGAAAAAATGCTTTCAAATCTTTCTTCTCAAATTTTATATTTTTGTTATATATTTATAATGTCGATATGTTTTTATGCTTTTAATACGATTATTATTTATCAAGATACACAAACTTTTTGTTCACCAACAAAAGTTATAAAGAAATGTGAAATTATTATTATATTAACATTTTTTGTTTTTTTTCTTTTTTTGTTTAATTAGAAATACATTATCTTTTTTGAAATTAAAGCGTGAACTTTTGTTTTTGACAATCAAACTTGAATTCAAAACTCGTAAACATTTGTTTTTCGAGAACAAATATGGAATGAAATATATATCAATCAATGTGTTTTTCTTTGACATCTTCTAATCCATCGTGTAATACCAAGATTAAACAAAATTGAGTAACGACATCTGTTCGTTAGAATTGGAAATAAAATTGGGTACGTTCGTTTATTTTTATAATTGTTATTCGAAGTTGAATTGACCGTTGGAAAATTTGAAATTATTATTAATGTAAAAATGAACTGAAATTATAGAAATAAATTTTTATTGAATTAGAAAAAGAAGATGAATTGGTTTTATTATTGTTTAGGCGAATATAACGGACGTTACAACTTTTAGTAATCACTTGTCACTCTTATAAAAAATAATTTGACAGTCTGACTGCAAAAAAAAAAGCCGTATAAACAACTTATTCTATTTAGGAACTTTTGACTGGAGGAGTATTATGTTCGTATTATGTTATTATGGAATCATAAAGTAAAGGATTGTTTTTCAACATTAAATTACAAATATTTTATTATTGAATAAACTTTTTAAAATATCATACAAATTATATATGTGAAAATAAATATAGTCATTAAAAATTATTTACTTATTTTACATTCAAAAGTTTCTTTTGAGTTGGAAAACATTTTTGCATTTATTGTCTTAGTATCTACTGGTACAAAAGAATGAAATTTTTGAGTTCCACTAATAGTAATCGCATTTTTATATCGATTTTGTAATTTTTCTTTTGTTAATTGATATTCATTTTTATCGGCGTATCCAAAGTTCATGGTAGATTCCCATTTTAAAGCCCATTCGAAAAGTTTTTTTGGTGTATCAATAATATTATCTTCGCTCGCCATACTAATACGGTGTGCAACACGCTTCAGTGTACCATCAATTCCATCACAAGGTCCCTTTCCATCGCTGGTAGCATGAAAATGCCATTCAGCGTCAACCGTAAAGTCTTCTTTGTGGTGGCATAAGTTAATTAGGTTATGTTTATTTTTGTATTGAGAAGGTGCACCGTCAGTGTTATAAATTATTTTTGTAATATTAGAATTTATATGCGTTTTGATGAATTAAATAAGTTTGTAATGAAAAGATGGACTGTAGTACTGTTGTGATCGTTTATATCCGAAATGAGTATAAAACTTCGGTGCTGTATATATTCACTTGTGGCACTTTTAAAATAAATGACAAATGGATGAATAGTAGCTTGTGAATTATTATAATAATAGCCTTGAACCGCATTCTGAATTATGAAGCCGTAGTTTTCAGAAAAATCCCCTTGAACAAAGCACTCTCCTGCTTCTAAATTTTTTTTTTCCTCAATGAATGTAGATTGTTGTTTTGCTATAAAGTTGTGTGGTATCAAAATTTGTAAACGGTAAATAAATTTTTTCATAAATTCTTCTAAAGTTTCTATTAAAGTATCCAAATTGCATCGATCAGTGGTATTCCATTGTTGATATTTGACTTGAAGGATTCCTTTAACGTCAAAATCATTTAGTAATTTTTCTTTCAGTTGTTGAAGTTTTTTTGAACATTCATTGCACTTCAAATTATGACAATCTTCTGTTAATTTACCACATGAAACAAATTCAATTAATGTTTTATAATTTTGGAAAGCAGCATCAGTAATCCAAGACATCTTAGAGTATTGAATCATTAGTTTCATATTTTGATGTATGGTACACACGCACACATTATGAACTCCTTGGGATAATTTTATACATTCTTGTGGTCGAAGGGACGT
Source organism: Diogma glabrata (assembly GCA_963693315.1). Classification (NCBI taxonomy): domain Eukaryota; kingdom Metazoa; phylum Arthropoda; class Insecta; order Diptera; family Cylindrotomidae; genus Diogma; species Diogma glabrata. The sequence continues at coordinate 392,093,413 of OY856187.1, forward strand.
GAATTTAGTAAATCCTATTTTCACATCAGGAAACTTATTTTTAAACTCCACATAAGCTTCATTTAATGTACATAGCAATAAGCGCTTTTGTGTTTTTATGCGCTCCTCTCCTTTTTTAAAAGATATTGCATCTCGTTTGCCTGGCAATAATCTACTGATTTCATCACTTTTATAGAACTGTTCCACAACATTTATATCTGTTGTGGATACACCTCTTTTATCCGTCGCAGATGAATGCTAAAAATTATTTTCATGTAGAGTTTTACTTTTTTCAACCAAATGACACGTAGCATTACTTCCAAATATGTCTTGAATCTCCTGAATTTTCATTTCTTGCGGTAAAATTGACAACATTTTTTGTTTTTCAGCATAATCCCCATTGTCGAAATGTATCTTTATGTTTCTAATAATTTCTTCATAACGTTGCCTTATTTTTGCATTTTCAGACAACTCTAATACTTCACCAGTCAAACGTTCCTGAATAGACTTAGTTATTTGAACTTGACTGAAATTGCTTTTTAGAAAGTTCATTTAATAATAAAATATTTGATATTTAACATTAAAAAAAATCTGAATCTAAAAATCGCCATTTTTATAATTTTCCTTCAGAACAAAAAAAACTGATTCCCGACAGTCATATGCACAACGAATTTTATCTCTAAAACAAAAAATGATGCTAGTCCTAAACTTTCACAAGTTGTTAGATATAAAATAAGCTTCAATTTTGTTTAAAAAAACAAAAAAAAAAGAGGCTATGCCATCTTTTTTTCAATTACACCGTTTTTTTCTTATGTTACACCGTTAAAAATTATTTCAAAAAATTAACAGTGTACATTTTTAAAAACTTTGTTTTAATACCTATTCAACGACATATCATTTATGAAAATCGATTCAGTAGTTTTTCTACAATCGCTCGTCAAAATGCACTCACATCACAAAATAACAAAAAATTGAGGGGCACCCTGTGAAGACCCCTAGTCGAAAAAAAAAATTCTAAGAGAACTTGTATTTTTTATTTATGAAAGACTATCTATAAACAAAAAATAATCAAAATTAAAAGGGGTCAAGTCAAAATTTCCCAAAAATTTGCTGAGCTTGCGTGAAATTGCTCATTTATACTTTTTTTAAATTCTAATAATATTCCGAAAATTCTTAAAAATTCAAAAATTGAAACATTTTCCAAAATTCTACAATTATTGCAAAAATTATTACAAAATCATACAAACTTTTTTCAAAATACAAAAAATATTTCAAAAACTATAACAAGTTCAAAAATTTTCCATGCCACATTTTCGTAATACAAACAGTTAATTTTTTTGACATACTTGACAACATTTTTTTGACAAACCTATAATGCAATAATCTATTTTTTGATATCACATACCAATCCCGACCATCAAGATTTCTTCAAATTCAATGTTTATATCCGGAATCACTTAAAATGAACGTTTTTTAAGCCCAAAATATGAAAATTTGCTATATTTGACACACATAATGATTTTTTTGACACAATTCCGGTACAGTTATTGAACACATCGTCCTTTGAGCTCTTTCGATTGAGGAAAGTTATTTTTAGAAACAAAAATTTTGGAAATGCGTTCAGCGGTTTTCTAGATTTCGTCGGTTGTGACAGCCGGCCGGCAGGCTATAACACCTTTCGATTCGCCTGGCAGATCCTTGTGCACCTCCAAATCGCCTGTCAATTTTTTTTGTACTCTACAATAAGTGAGCTAAATCATATAAAAATTTCAAGCTTACAGGAGGAAGTTTTTTAACTTTTTTTACACTTTCAAACATATAGGGGATGATGACGTGCACGGCTGATGCCTGCCAGGCTGTGGTTTCCGTACTTCACATCCATGAACTATCACTGAAAAAATTATAGCCTTACAGGACGACCGTTACCCAAAGGGTTCACTAGCTTTCAGTCTATCAGTAGAAAAGACGAATATTGATTGTTTTTAACAAATGTACTCAAACTTCTCTTTCTAGTACAAATAAGTTTAGAAAAACGAGCTTTCTACTAGAATCTCCATTCTACCTTACGAACATTATTTATAATCGTGCACTTGCTAATGATTTTAGCTTATACAGTTTGGAGTAACGGACACAGCCCCGTATCATGTTAAAAAAATCTTTACATAAAGTTTTATATAAACGATTAGCTACTTTAGTTTCAATTTAATGCTTACCATCTACCAATGAAATGTCTTATGTATGCTGGCGGGTGAATTTAAGTCAAAGGTTCCTGTTACTCTCTCTAATTTTATCTATAAAATTCAGTCGTAGATTTAAGATTTGTGGAGCAAGATTCAGTGTTGAGTGTGATACATTAGTTAAATTATTGGCAATCCCATTTTTGCTTTAATTTTGCTATCCTGTTTTGAAATTTTCTTTTTCTTGTGTTTTTATTTTTCATCTTTTAATTTAATATTTTCACATGCCTTCATATTGCATTATATGATAGAACAATTAACACCACAGAGAGTATATTGTTGTAGAACCTGGGGTAATATACCCAAATAACAATTTTCGATTAGAATACGGTTAATAAACCAGTTTATAACCCGGGTTATATAACCCTAATGGTTATAGATTGGCTCCAATGACGTCTTAAAAACGTCCTAAAGTCGTCTTCATGACCGAAAATGGTTAGTAATTAAATAACGTGGGTTGGCTTTTGATTACATAAAAACGGTTTATATAGCGCTAGGTTACAACTGCTTCTTAAGGTTAAGTTTGAGTTTTTATTTAACGTTATCTGGACGTTTGTTTTTAACGTAATTTTGATGGCTTTTTCAGAACAGTTTGGGTACGGTTTGTAACAAACTTTGATTTTTGATTATTTTGGAACCTTTTCCATTTAACAGTTAAAATGCTTTTTTAATAATAACAATTTAAATACATATTTTATTCAACAAGTTCAACAAATAATTCAATTCATTTACAAATAATAAAAATAAACAATAAAAACAAAAATGTAAAAAAATAAGGCAATAATATTTAATCTTTGGTGCAGCTTTGTTGTGGACCTACATCAGCAGTTTCATCCCTGTTAATTGGAAAGGATTTAGCAGTTTCATCCCTGTTAATATTAAAAGAAAATAGTAAAATTTTGTTAGTTTTCAAATATGCATTTGAGACTTACAAGGGTTTGCCTATTGAGCTTGTTTGATATAACTTTTGGAAAAAGCTGCTCCTTCCGCATCGATGTAGGAGGGATACCGCTCCCTCACAGCATCTAATATTGATTGAAAAATCCTTTTATATTTATTAAAATTTGTTTTGGTGCTTGTTCCTTGCCAGGAATACTTAGTCAAGAGCAAGTCATCAAAAAAACATTTGGGAATGGTCCTGATAGTTTTTGCTCCGTTGACACCCCCAAATGTGCTTAATTTACGAACCTGTAAAAAAAATAAGATTAGTATATAAAATTCACTTACGTAATAAAATGTATAAGGGCGTACACTCGTTCAAAAATATATTTATAAAAATTTATTTACCAAACATCGTTTATATTCCAAATTTTCGGATAGTTTTTTTTCAGTTTCATCTAACTGTTCTTTTGTCATCAATGGCAACACATCAGATAGCATAACTTCTTCGTTGTCGACTTTCTCCTGCAAAGCAAGTTGGCAGAGTTTTTCAGTCAGCAAATTAAGAGAGACTTCTGTTTTTGCCATAAACTGCTCCAGAACTGTTTTCAATAAATCTTGTGACTTTATTATTTTGTCCAGTTTGTTATGCAGATCCATATTATTAATGCTTGTGGATGCTGAAGTTTAAATAGTTAAATAAAATAAGCTTGTAGATTTTCATTTATTCGTCTTCTTATCTTCTACTGCATTACCGCAAATTTGGAATGTCACCTCTTCGGAGGAGATACAGTGTGGCTGTAAAATAAAATGTATTATAAAATTAAAAATTGTTTGTCAATACTTAAATGAATTTCCTTTTACCAGAGTGAGAAGTAACTTCTGACATAAGGGTGTTGAAGTCACACAATAAAGTTTGGGGTATTTTATCGGAAACTTCTTCTTCCACATCAGTCGTTAAAAATTCCGCATCTTTTTCTTTTTCGAGTGCAAGCTCCCACAAATCTTTAAGAAAAAACAACATTTATGGAGGCATAATTACATATCCAAAAATATAAAAAATCAAACAGACATGTGGTATCAACTAAGATTAATTGATAGATGACAATCAAAATCATGAAGTTTGCTCTTTTCGATTATGATTATACAATAAATATATGAAAGATCTTACCAATATCATCGAAAAGTATTTTACATTCTAGCCGATGCCAGTCTGGCAATGGTTCACTGCAATTTTTCCGACCTAAAACACAGCCCTTTCTGGTCTTAGGCCATAACAATAAGCATCCAACTACCCAGCTTTTTGGAACCGCCGTCACCAACTTCGTCTCTTCCTCAAATGTTTCCACTACACAGTACATTTTTTTTCATAAGTGAACTAAGGGAAAAAAAATGGATTCGGGTTTCTGTAAATTAATTTTAAAAAATTTTGATATAATGTCATCTATGTTCCAAAATTGAGGCACATTTTCTTCTTCATTTGATTTATAAACACTTAAAAATTTAGAATAAAATGGTTTTTCATAAAAATTTTGCTTTTGCGTTAAGCTCGAACCATAGATAACTGGACTGCCATTTCGAAACGTTGCAAACTCCATTCGAACTATTTCTTCCGATTTTGTTAAAAAATAACTATCTGCTTGTGAAGATTTCAGAACAAATTGCTCAAACTGATTAGCTCTGTAGATTCCAATACAGTGTTCAAACGCGCATACTCTAGTATTATCTTTATCATAAAGCATAGGTAATGTTTTTGCAACCTCATGGTTCACTGTAAAATTATTAATATCTTCGAAAATTCTATTTGCAACTTGCTCAAGTGGTCTATTCCCGGATCTTATTGTTCGTTTCAAATATTGTAAACGATTTTCGTATTTAAATGCACTTATATTATCAAGAGGTCCATGACATTTGACATCATCTACAATATGATATAAATTGTGAACGTTGTAACTTATATTTTCACATCCATAGATTTTAGCGAAGTTTTGAATGAATGAGTTGAACAATTTTTCTGCAACATCAATATATTTAACCTTATTTTTACTTAGACATATTGAAACAGCACAATAGAGTTGCATAAAATTATGATATATTTCATTATGAATATTATTTTTCAAAACTACTGGACCTAAGTATAACAAAAAAGTTCGAAATTCGGTAGCCTTCCAAGAACTAATAACATCAAGTCTGCGACATCTTCGGTTGAACTCCAATGGTGTACATTTTTTAACGGATTCTAAGGCATCAGAAATTTGTTCAATATTTTTGTTTGAAAGTTTTGGTTTTAGGGAACTATTTTTGATCCATATAAGTAATAATTTCTTCATAACACCTAAGCACACTAAATGCATGTAATCCAGTGGAAAATTATTAATCATATCGATTGGAAGGTTTTCCAATAGAGAGGTTTGGATATGGTGATCTTCATCCCTCTTAGCTCGGAAAGAAACATTTGTTCGAAGGGATTTCGATAAAGTTGGGAAACACATTTGGTGAGATTTGTAATTATAGTCCCCTTCTACGTTACATCTTTCACATGAAAAATAGCCATTATGTCCTTTAGTTCCTTTTAAATAAGAACGAGCGGGGGCATCACAAACAAAATTTCTTATTTTAAAAATAATGTTTTTTGAGCCTATATTCACATCACCAATTTTGCTCGCCTGCTGAACAAATAATCTCAAAAAATCATCAGCATTTGAAGGTTTTGCCATTCCGTAATAAACACCTTTTACTAGCGGCGGCAAACTAAAACCATCTGGTGCACACAAAATAGCCCAAAACTGTCCCTTTGAACTTTTGCTAAGAGGAATTCCATCAATATTAAAATCCAAAAATATTTCTGTCGGACATGTTTCAACAGTTTCAACAACTTTAGCTAAAGCGCGGACCAAACCAAAATGCCAGTATTTACCAGGTGGAACTTCGATAAAATGTTTCTCAATCGCAACGGAACTATGTAATAATGTTCGAGGGTCTAATGGTAAATACGGATGAGAATTATGTAGAATTTTAAGTAAATCACGCAAGCAAACATGAGGTACATTGTGCTGAATAGACCAGTTTGTGAGATTTTGGGTTATGTTTTCCGTTTTTTGTCTAGGAGCATTTGGAAAGAGCTCCAAACCATTATCACTATCACTATCAATATCACTATCACTGTCACTTTCACTGTCACAATTTTCATTCGAAAGGTATTGCAGCGGTTTTTGATCTTGCATGTTAGACTCCTTTGTACATGCTTCATCGTTCTTCGTGTTTTTATTTTCACGCAACTGTGATAAAATATTTTGGACTTTTCTTTTGAACGTTGTATTACTACACAATTTATTTTTAATTATTGAGTTCATATTTTCACACTTTTGATGCTCAATTTCAATTTTCTGAATTTAAGTTCAATGAATCGCACAACATAAGAACGCGGAATGATCAAATGAAGAAGAAAATGTAACAAATTTACAATTTTATAAGCTATTACCAACTAATGGTTGGGAATAAGCAAAAAGCTAACCCAAAACTAAAAATAAGGTTATAAATTGGTTGTGAATCAGTTTCAATATAACCATAATTGAACTGAAAAACAATTATTTATTTAATTTACCTTAAAAAAAAACTATTAAAATATAGTTAAAATAATGCAGTATTCAACAACACAAATTTCTGTAAAAAACACTTTTATTTAAATACTGCAAGCACTACAAAGTAAACACGATAAATGACAAATATAAGAATATTTTATTTAACGTTCACTGCTGGTATATTTGTGGGTGTGTGTGTGTGTGTGTGTGTGTGTGTGTGTGTGTGTGTGTGTGTGTGTGTGTGTGTGTGTGTGTGTGTGTGTGTGTGTGTGTGTGTGTGTGTGTGTGTGTGTGTGTGTGTGTGTGTGTGTGTGTGTGTGTGTGTGTGTGTGTGTGTGTGTGTGTGTGTGTGTGTGTGTGTGTGTGTGTGTGTGTGTGTGTGTGTGTGTGTGTGTGTGTGTGTGTGTGTGTGTGTGTGTGTGTGTGTGTGTGTGTGTGTGTGTGTGTGTGTGTGTGTGTGTGTGTGTGTGTGTGTGTGTGTGTGTGTGTGTGTGTGTGTGTGTGTGTGTGTGTGTGTGTGTGTGTGTGTGTGTGTGTGTGTGTGTGTGTGTGTGTGTGTGTGTGTGTGTGTGTGTGTGTGTGTGTGTGTGTGTGTGTGTGTGTGTGTGTGTGTGTGTGTGTGTGTGTGTGTGTGTGTGTGTGTGTGTGTGTGTGTGTGTGTGTGTGTGTGTGTCTGTGTGTGTGTGTGGTCTTCCTAGAAATGGTTGCTTAAGTTCAGTAGTGGTTAGAATTGCGTTAAAATATTACCGTGCATCTAGTCAAGTGTTAAAAGTTAAAAGAGAGTTTTTAAAAAACTTATTCTTAACTTGAATTAAGATTGGTTAATTTGAAATCAATACATAACATGTGAATTTGTAACCAATATATGACTTAAGTATGGTAATTTCAAAACATGTACCAAATTATTGCTAAGAATAATTGAAAAAAGGACTTTAATGGAACCTAGTTTTATAGATTGGTTATGTTTAAACCAATAAAATTATCAAATGGTTCTTAAATGGTAATAAAATATCAAACATCGTGCTTTTGTTTGTAAAAGGTTTTTTTTCAACCAAGATTTTGCCCTAATGCTTAGAATAAGTTGCGGTTAGGAGAAAAACTTACCTCTAATTAACCTTAGTACGATATTTGGTGTATTAATACCGTAAATAAACTAAAGTACCGAAATAACTAACTTTTTACCACTATATAACTGAAGTTATTTTAAGGTTTTTTGTAACTGCGGTTTTTTTATAACTTCGGTTATAAATTGTTACTTGGGTAACGACAGAAAAAATAATAAATAACTTAAAATAACTAAAAAAATAAATAAGCAATGCTCTCAAGACCGGAATCAAAGACAGTGGAACAATTTTTTTAGCATAGTTCTCTAAAGTTTTCATCCCGCTGATAACGCAAGGTCTGACAAAAGAATCGAGAAAGCGATAGTTTTGGCGGAGATCATCATTAACCAACAAGGTCCATCATCTGTTGTTCCACCACCCCCAACCTCGCAAACGACATACAATTTTCATTCTATTCGGAGGCCGCGGGAACGTAAAGTCCCGATAGGCATTAGTCTGAAGGGCTAACACTAACTCACTGCGTCACACGCGGTAGCCAATAGCACAAAAATGACAATTTAAAAAAACACTAAAAACACTAATCAAAAAAATTGTAGTCTCCAAAACAACCACGTTTGGATCCGACAAAATATTTTTAAATATTTTTTCTCCTTTTATCTATTATAATGAAAAATGATTTTAAAAATTCGTATAGTGACGTATAGCGTACATAAATGTTCAAATGGATATACAAATCCATGCTCCTTCATTTTTTTCGTTTGCGTATATTTCAAGAATTTTCAAGAATGATCAATACCAATACCAATACAATCAATATTTATAATTTATTATTATTACAAATTGTTTTTTATCTCGTACAATTTTGCAAAATTTAAAAAATTATTGTTTTTTTGCAGATGCTGCAGCTCAATTTTGGAATGAGAAGCAATTGTTTTGAAATTTATGAAACCAATATTATTTAAGAAGCAAAAAATCGACTAGACAATTTGTCACATTTAAATAACAAAAATTCAATAAGTATTGTTTCACAAATACACAATCAAATTCTTTTTTGATTTAAAACTTTACGAATACCCCATTTTTCCAACTATAGGATAAAAAATTCACAGAAACAAAACTACTTGATTTTAAGGATAAGTAGGTCAACTTTATTTTTTCTCTGTTGTTAACAATACTTTGTATCTAATGTGATTTAAACAAAAACAGAAACATAACCAAAGTATATAACATAAAATTTAAGTTGATTAATGTCAAGAGAAAAAGCTTCTTGCAAAAAAAAAAAAAAACAAACTAAATATCAATTTCATCAGTTGAGGAGTTAAAAATAAAAAAATGAGAAAAGTTCAACAAGTTTCCTCAAAGACAGAAAGAAAAAATTGAGATTCAAAATCGTTCGTACGGAAATGAATTTAGATGTGCAAAGTTGAAGTAAATTTATATTTGATTGCAATGTTTCATGTTGTTGTTTAATGTTTGATATTAAAAAGAGGGAAGGTTGAAGAGAACTATATCTTATACAGAAGATAAAAATAGCTTTATATCATTTCAAGTTCATTAAAATTTGTAACTACAAAGCGATTAATTTTTGAATTACGGGTGTGATTGCTCAGCGTATTTTTTTCTCTGCTATTGAGATAAGAGTTAACGTGAGATTAATATAAGAGTTTACATGAGATATCACATATTATTGGTAATGGCAGTGAGCAATCACTAGGTGATATCTTAGAGATGTAAGTGAATTAACTCTACTCAGTCGATGGAAGTACCCTCAGTTTTAGATATAGGATATTCTCTGATGTCTATTCGCTGATGTGTGGGCTTCCATCATTGATGAAGTTTTTTTCCAGCAATTTTTTCTTGTTTCTTTTACCAATACCAGAATTCAAAAAAGAATTTTTATTCCTATTTTTAACTATGTTTCACAAATTGAGGAAAGTTGTTTCGTTATCGAGACCTGTAACCGAGTTGATAAATCCCTAATTGATCATTTATAAAAGACGTGATCGAACAGAGTTTCTGATGTTTTTTATTAGCGAGAATTTTCTAATTCTGTTTTCTCTTCTATATACATTGGCCATTATTACGCCCAATAATTATTCAGCATTTCTCAAATGAGCTCAAACTACTGTTGATTAAGGAAAAACGGAAAAAAACCATAATCATCATTTTTTTTCCAAGCACATCTCAAACGCTGTTTTTACTATACAAGAAGAAATCAATGAAGAAGAAATCAATCTTCATGCTAATGCTTATCGGGACTTTACGTTCCCGCGGATTCCGAGTTGAATAAAAATGGTATGTCGTCTGGGAGGTTGGCGACGGAACAACAGGTATTGAACCTTGTTGGTTATTGATGATCTCTGCCAATATCATCCCTTTCTGGAATGTTTCTTCAGACCTTGCGTTATCGGTGGGATGAAAACTTAAGAGAACTATGCTCAAAATTTTGTTCCATTGTCTTTGAAAGCATTGCTTGTTATTATGTTGTTGGGTGTAGTATTTATGGACAAAAACAGACATGTATCCTTTGTGCCATGGTTGTTGCATCCAGGAACACCAATCCTAATAGCTTTTTCTCAATACTGGCTATTTATGTATTGGTATTGGATTGACAGGGTGACATTTGATGGAAAATGCTAGTCCTTGGCTTTTTTCACCTCATGTTGTGTCTTTTCGGCTTGATCCCATCATCTGGACAGTCCATCAAAAGGCCTTTAATTTATTTTTTTATAACCACCTAGGATTTTTGAACTGGATTGCTGTCCGGCACAACTCTTCGCTTATTTTTTGGGAAATTTTGAAGTTTTGTTATATTTATTATAGATATAGGTATAGATATAGATATAGATAAAGATATAGATATAGATATAGATATAGATATAGATATAGATATAGATATAGATATAGATATAGATATAGATATAGATATAGATATAGATATAGATATAGATATAGATATAGATATAGATATAGATATAGATATAGATATAGATATAGATATAGATATAGATATAGATATAGATATAGATATAGATATAGATATAGATATAGATATAGATATAGATATAGATATAGATATAGATATAGATATAGATATAGATATAGATATAGATATAGATATAGATATAGATATAGATATAGATATAGATATAGATATAGATATAGATATAGATATAGATATAGATATAGATATAGATATAGATAGAGATATAGATATTATAAGTTAAGGTTTTTTGTATTTTTTAAAAGTATTTAAATAATTTGAAATTTTTTTTTCAATTGTTTTGAAAAATGTTTGTTAATTGTTTTAAAATTTTCAAACATTTGGTTATCATTTAGTTTTTTGTGTAATTTTTGAAAAAATTTTGTGATTGTTGTGTGATGTTAATAATTTTTATGGTTATTTAATTTTTTTGAATTAGAAAAGTTTTTAAGAAAACTGTGTAAGATAGAATTTTTGGACTGCTGCGAGAGGGTTGTGAGTGGTGAAGTGACATGGTCTTCGAGGATTTTTTTCGTTCGAGCGTGACCTGTTGGAGGGTATGATGAGCGCAGACCAGTGGACGATAACAGGGAAATGAACCGCCTGTCGTTCGGACCGCTGTAACTGATTGGTTTGCCAGGTAACAGGAGGAAGGGAAATGCTAGTCTTTGGCTTTCTAAGGCGTAGTTAGACTACCTGCATCTTCTGGTCGTCTATCGATTTCACCGAAACACTCTTCCAAAACTCATTTTTGTTTATTATGCGTTCTGTTTGTTAAATTTGTTTTTTTGAGCCCGAGTCCGGCACTCATTTTACGTCTTGATTTTTACGATTCTCAGAACGAATGTGGTCAGCCGGACTTCCTCCTGTCCAATGTGCAAAATCCAATATACATTTTTTTATGTTTCCTCTATTTTTGCATAGCAAACTAAAGAAATTTATAAAATACTAGCGAAACCCGGCGTGCTTTGCTACACCTATAAATAAAGTTTGTGTGTATACATTTTGTTGACGTAGTAGTAATAATTTCAAAGAGTAGTAATGAGAAATGATTTTCTATTTTTTTTTTAAATATGAATGTAAAAGGATCAGCACTCTAGTTGATCAGCAAAATATAAAACATTCGTATTATATATAAAACAGGATTTTGGAGTTTTGTATTAAACTTCTAGGCAGTACTACGTGTGAATTCATAGGATGAGAAATATTTCTATTTAGTCAACATTCTGAGTCATTGTGGTCATTATTGATTGTTGCAAATCAATGCGAAGCTAATATCTGACATACGGTCAATATATTGCCATATATAGACAACATTATGGGAATATTAATTTTTTGGAGTTTTGTGAGTGATTAAGCTTGAAGTAATTGTTGAAAGTAATATTCCCGACAATAAGTAATTATTGTCGAGTCAGAATTGAACTTATACTTATCAGAGACATCATTCCGACAGACGTTGTCCTGCATGCTATTTCAAGCGATTAGGATATTAAACAGAGTATGAAATGAAAGACAAATAATATAAAAATTTCATTATTCTTTATTTTGAAATAACATCAATTTTTCTAAAAACAATTCGTTATAATCAATATTGTTTGTTTAATTTTATCTTAATGCAAGCTGATGAACAATATTTTTAGTCTATTCCTGAGGAGTATAAATGAATAAATTTGATGGTTTTCCAACGCGAGAACACGCCACATATAGTTGGCCATGTGAAAAGACCGGATTTTTTAGATCCAACCCACAAGTCGACATTGTTTGACCTTGTGACTTATTAATAGTCACGGCAAACTCCAAGCGAATTGGAAAATGCAGACGTCTGAATGGAATGGGTGAGCCTGAAGGGATCATTTGGATTCGTGGCAGAAGAACAACTTCACCTTCAAATTAGCCGTTCAAAATTGTAGCTTCAAGAAGATTGCCCAAAGTTTTTTTTATGACTAATCTTGTACCATTGCATAGCTTAGGTGGATTTAAATTCCGAAGCAAAATTATTGGTGAGCCAATTTTTAATCGCAAGTTATGTGGTGGCATTCCTGGTAAATCCAGCGAATTAAAAAGTTCAACAGGATAGTTTACTGCTTCGTCAGGATCGGTAACAGTGTCGATCGATTTGAACAATATCTCATTGCCGGGTAATGACTGTTGTATTTTGAAGATAATAGCGTTAACATCGATATTTTTTGAGGCTAAAATAGCTCGTTCACGAAGCCACGCATGATTATTATAATTAGCAGCGCCATCTGCGGGTTGATTTGTGAATCTAAATCATCCAGGGTGTCACCCAAACACATACAAAAAAATTCATTAAAATCGGTCCAGCCGTTTAGGAGGAGTTCAGTGACAATACCGACTGCAGCGCCTCTGCCGAGCTGATTTATAAATTTAAACCATTCGGGGTGCCACCCAAACGCACACAAAAAAATTCATTCAAATCGGTCTAGCTGTTTAGGAGGAGTTCAGTGACAATACCGACTGCAGCGCCTCTGCCGGGCTGATTTATGAATTTAAACCATTCGGGGTGCCACCCAAACGCACACAAAAAAATTCATTCAAATCGGTCCAGCTGTTTAGGAGGAGTTCAGTGACAATACCGACTGCAGCGCCTCTGCCGGGCTGATTTATGAATCTAAACCATTTGGGGCGCCACTCAAACGCAGACCAAAAATTCATTCAAATCGGTTCAGCCGTTTAGAAGGAGTTCACAGTCATACACACGTACAGTAGAATTATATATATAAAGAAGATGACAAATGTGAGAAGAAAGTTTTTTCTTTAGTGAGTTGGGGTTTGGAAAAAAGAAAATACAGAAAAGCCAATAGTGGACCATCATCGAGCGACTACACAGTCAGGTGAAGCTTTGTTACTTTTTTTTTGTTTTTATATATTTTTTCTCTGTTAATTGTGATGTCGTAATGTAAATATAATTTAGAGAGAGTTATGACACGGCAGGGCAACCTCTTACCGGTGGTGTTTTAGGGACGCATTTGTGTTAACGATCTACCAGACCTCCTACAACAAATTATCGTCACCAGTAATTCTCGGATGAAAACGGTTCCACTATGCCTCAACCATATTATATCCTCCGTTTTACTCGTCAATTGGTTTGTGCAAAAAGTCAAACGGTCAAGATCATTTACTGTCATTGTGACACAATGCAAAGTAATTTTATTTTAAGTAAAATGGGATGTTTTGCCCGAATCAATAGTCTCGCGAACGTTTAGTCCACGTAGGTTTAAATAAAGCGTTCATTAATACCTCAGAACGCATGTTATTGTATGACCTAGTTTTAAGAAGGGATCTATGTTCTGTTACAAGTTGTAATTTCTATACCACAACACTTTTTATTAAGAAAAATATTCTCCATCAGTCATTCGTAAAAGCAGAACTATTACCAAATTACAATAAATTATATGATATAATTTAAAACAAAATTCGGATGGTTACTTTAACCACAAACAATAGAAAACATACTCAAATTATAATATAAAATTTTGGTTTCTGTAATGTCAATAACTGTGATTTCTTAGAATTTACTTATAAACTCCATCAATCAAATACTGAAACCTAATATATCACCTCACACTCTGCTTCTATTGAGTTTCTTAATTTACAAAATCACTTTATTAGACATCAAAAATTTAAACGATTTTAATTTTAAATTGCGCTATAAAAATATGTCAGCATGATAGATCTATTTAAATTTGTCGCGTTTCATGAAATTAAATTTTTTTGCTCTATTAATAAAATGATAATTACTTCGGTCTGAAAGACCTAAGTATTACATTCATGAGCTCAAAGTGAAATTCTTACCCCCACTTTTTTGACATTTCTCGACGTTTTAGGACCTCCTGATTCTAAAAAAGCAACAAAAAAAAAAATGTATGTCTGTCTGTCGGCCGGCCGTCCGGCTCATTAAGTGTGTCAAAACAAGGAAATTTGCATATTTTTGGCTTAAAAATCGTTCATTTTAAGTGATTACGAGTAGGAACATTGAATTTGGAGAAATCTTGATGGTCGGGATTGGTATGTGAGATCAAAAACTAGATTATTGCATTATAAGTTTGTCAAAAAAAAGTTGTCAAGTGTGTCAAAAGAAAGATTTTTATTTATTTTTTTACCTAATTTTTTGGAAAAAATATAAAATTAATTGTTTGTTTGAAATGAAGTTTTATTATTATTATTGAGAATTATGGCATTATAAGTTTGTCAAAAAAATGTTGTCAAGTGTGTCAAAAGAAAGATTTTTATTTTTTTTTTACCCAATTTTTTGGAAATAAAATTGTTTGTTTGAAATGAAATTTTATTATTATTATTGAGAATTATGGCATTATAAGTTTGGCAACAAAATGTTGTCAAGTGTGTCAAAAGATTTTTATTTAGTTTTTTACCCAATTTTTCGGAAAAAAATAAATTGTTTGTTTGAAATGAAATTTTATTATTATTATTGAGAATTATGGCATTATAAGTTTGTCAAAAAATGTTGTCAAGTGTGTCAAAAGAAAGGTTTTTATTTATTTTTTACCCAATTTTTTTAGAAAAAAATAAAATTTATAGTTCGTATGACATGATATTTTATTATTATTATTGAGAATTATGGCATTATAAGTTTGTCAAAAAATGATTTCATTTAATTTTTTAGCCAATATTTTGGGAAAAAAAATGTAGCTGTTTTTATGACGTAAATGTAATTTAAAAATTTTGTAAGAATTTTTGAAATATTTTTAGAATTTTGAAAAATTTTTAATTTTTGTTATTATTATAATTTTTGGAATTTTGAAAAAAGTTTCAATTATTGATTTTGTAATAATTTTTGCAATATTTTTAGAATTTTTAAAAAAGTTTGGATTTTTAAGAATTTTTGAAATATTATTGGATTTTAGAAAATATTTAAATATTTGATTTTATTCTAATATTTGGAATATTTTTGGAATTTTGAAAAAGTTTGATTTTATTTAATTTAACAATATTTTTGGAATTTTGATTATAATTTTCCGGCAACGTATTGATGTTTCGTGTTAGTTTTGTAATAAATTTTTAAACAGAGATAAAAAATACTTGTACTTTAACAAAGAGTTATGTTTGATGTACATCGCTGCCCAAAACTAGAAACCATGTCCTCATAAAAGTTTTTTGCCGAAAACTATATCAAAATCCTTAACCCAGACCGAAGTCTTGATATCTCAGAGCTGTGAGATTTCAGCCCCTCCATATTTTTGCAAATAGTATAAGAACAACCATAGAAATTTTAGTAATATATTTTGATAAAAGCATTAATTTCTTTACAATTATTTAGAATAAATATGTTGACTTAGTTAAATAAATAGTTAACTACACTACATTGGTTTTTTATTATGAATCAAAGCAACATGTTAAGCATTGAAACTCACCACTTAACTCAATAGATTTGAATATCCCCAGAAATCATGTTGAGTGTGTTTCTTTTTTTCATACATTCATAATGATTATTTAACGACCAGTTCTGAAAAATGTAGGTCTAGCAGGTAACATTAGCTAACTGTCCATTTTAAAAGTAACTATTTCTTAAATGTTTTTCGTAAAGGCTAATGGACAAGTTTGGTTCTTTGTTGCCGATAAACGGCAATGTTGTCTTCTTCCACTGAGGTCAAAGTAGTGGTGTTGACGCGGTCGTGAATCTAGCAGTCGGAATAGTGGATCAAGACAGCTTTGCAAACCTTTATTACATGAGGGTTCAATTTTGAAGGCTTTATGTTATAGTTTTGAATACAGTAAAATGAATTTGTGAATAATGTGAAGTAAGATTCTGCTTTAGATATATTTAAAAACTAGCAATTAATTATTGTTATCATAATATGTCAATAAATTCATTATTATAAAATATTACTTCGGTCTGAAAGACCTAAGTATTACATTCATGAGCTCAAAGTGAAATTTTTACCCCCACTTTTTTTGACATTTCTCGACGTTTTAGGACCTCCTGATTCTAAAAAAGCAAAAAAAAAAAATGTATGTCTGTCTGTCATTACCTACACTGCAGGGAAAACGGCTGGAGGGATTTCAAAAAATTTTTTTTCTAAAAATAGGTATTCACAAGAAGCAGGTCCGAAAGGACGCTGTGTTCGATAACTGTACCGGAAGTGTGTCAAAAAAATCATTATGTGTGTCAAAAATAGCAAATTTTCATATTGTTGGCTTAAAAAACGTTCATTTTAAGTGATTACGAGTAGAAACATTAAATTTGGGGGAATCTTAATGGTCGGGATTGGTATGTGAGATCAAAAACTAGATTATTGCATTATAAGTTTGTCAAAAAAATGTTGTCAAGTGTGTCAAAAGAAAAATTTTTATTTTTTTTTTACCCAATTTTTTGGAAAAAAAATAAAATTAATTGTTTGTTGGAAATGAAATTTTATTATTATTATTGAGAATTATTGCATTATAAGTTTGTCAAAAAAATGTTGTCAAGTGTGTCAAAAGAAAGATTTTTTTGATTTTTTTACCCAATTTTTGGGAAAAAAAATTGTTTGTTTGAAATGAAACTACTTCGGTTTTATTATTATTATTGAGAATTATGGCATTATAAGTTTGTCAAAAAAATGTTGTCAAGTGTGTCAAAAGAAAGATTTTTATTTATTTTTTTACCCAATTTTTTGGAAAAAAAAATTGTTTGTTTGAAATAAAACTACTTCGGTTTTATTATTATTATTGAGAATTATAGTATTATAAGTTTGTCAAAAGAATGTTGTCAAGTGTGTCAAAAGAAAGATTTTTATTAATTTTTTTACCCAACTTTTTGGAAAAAAATAAAATTGTTTGTTTGAATTGAAATTTTATTATTATTATTGAGAATTATGGCATTATAAGTTTGTCAAAAAAATGTTGTCAAGTGTGTCAAAAAATGTCAAATCATTTATTTTTTAGCCAATTTTTTGGAAAAAAAATTGTAGCTGTTTTTATGACGTAAATGTAATTGAAAATGAAATTGAACATGGAAATTTTTGAATTTGTTATAGTTTTTGAAATATTTTTGGAATTTTGAAAAAGTTTGCATTTTTGATTTTGTAATAATTTTTGCAATATTTTTAGAATTTCGGAAAAAGTTTTAATTTTTGATTTTGTAAGAATTTTTGCAATATTTTTAGAATTTTGGAAAAGTTCGAATTTTTAAGAATTTTTGGCATATTATCGGAATTTAGAAAAAGTTTAAATATTTGATTTCATTCTAATTTTTAGAATATTTTTGGAATTTTGAAAAAGTTTGATTTTATTTAATTTAACAATATTTTTGGAATTTTGATTATAATTTTCCGGCAACGTATTGATGTTTCGTGTTAGTTTTGTAATAAATTTTTAAACAGATATAAAAATACTTGTACTTTAACAAAGAGTTATGTTTGATATACATCGCTGCCCAAAACTAAAAACCATGTCCTTGTGAAAGTTTTTTGCCGAAAACTATATCAAAATCCTTTACCCAGACCGAAGTCTTGATATCTCAGAGCTGTGAGATTTCAGCCCCTCCATATTTTCATATTTTAAATTTAGCAGAGAGGTCAAATATTGCATGCAAAAATAAAGATTTTTCTCAATTTTTTTTGACAACTAAAAATAATATACAGAGTGGGCCTTGGAAGGATGTCTGTGAGTTAATTTGGTCAGTTTTGCTATTCTAATCGTCATCATAACTCTTGATTAACCAAACCCTCTTTATAGATAAAAATTAAAACTTGTTACTAAAATTGTGATATATTATAAGCTGTGAAGAGATACCGACAGTAGCATCCTTATATCTAATATAATTTATATGTATTTTTAATATTGCACAAATTGTAATAAAAAAGGAAATTCAATTCAAAGAGGTCAATTGCATATAAAGAAAACTCATCTTTTCGTCAATATGTCTCGACCAAAATTTTACAGTTTATTAGAAATTTTTTATTTATTTTGTTGTTCTTTAAAGAAAATATAAAGAAATATTTTCAATTTTCAATCTCTATGCATGTGCATATATACATAAATTTAAATTTTTCCAAGACAAAGTACTTTGCTTGGCTAATATTGAAATTGAAACGAAGATATGCAAATATTTTGTGATCCAAAAAAAAAAAATATAAAAATTATGTTATTATGGGATTTAAGGAGAAGCGCATGCAAATCACATACACATATTATAATAGTTTGTTCTAAACTATGTACAATTAAATGACATAAGTTTGGTTCAATAAACTTAATTTAATTTGTATTTGACGTTTGTTCCAGAATTTAATATAAATCGTGCAGTACTATAAATGATCTACATATGAAGCAAATTTGCATTTATGAATGTATTTTTAGGAATTTCATCCTTATTGTTTATCATAAAGTAGGTTGCTTGTAGGGAATTACACATAATTTAAATTAGACGTTCTCTCATTTGTTGTTTATGGGTAAAACAAAGTTTTTCTGTAACATAGACGTGATAAAACAATTATGAACTTACTACAGTAGAAATTTAGTTTTAGAAAATTAATCATTGAAAAATATTGCAGATCTTGCATTTATTTTATTCTATTTATATAATATAAATATAGCATCTAATAAAGCAGTGCTGATGAAATTCATGGTCTGAACGACCGACGCTGAACCCAACCATTTTTGATCAACTTCATACCTGACATACAAGTAGTACGAATGAAATAAAAAATAAGTGCGCCTTTATAAACATTTTAAAAAGTTTTATTTGAGAACAGGTTGGTGTGAAAGGTTTGTGGAAGTTCAAATTTAGGGCGTTAAGCATCAAATTGAAAAAAAAAACGCTCACGCAACAGAAACTATTTTATGTTATTTAAGAAACAATGACTTTTTTGGTATTTCAGACCAAAATGTTTTGATCAAAATTTAGGGAAGAAATTCAAGATCATCTAAAATTTGGTTTCAGTTATTTCAGCTCCAGCTCAAAGTATTCAAATGAAATTTCGTTGGGAGTTCCATTGATGTGCCTACAAAAAAGTGAAAGCAGTTTTTAATCAAAATATGAGGTTTTGCGATGGTGTAATCGGTGAGTCATACGATGCGCAGCAGTCTGAGAAACCACTAGCAAAAACGAATAAATTGTAATGTTTGAATGTTTCTTGGATCAAAATTTTATTCACTCTTCCAAAATTTATCAAGTTATTCTCATGTTAAGTTTACTATCACAGATCTAAATACAAAATATTTATTCCCGTATATACAACTTCGATATCAACTAATTTTTTTTAACAATTTGTAATAATTTGATCCAAGGTTCTAATTGCTGTTTCTATAGGGATCGTGCGTATCTGATTGTTACGAACCAAGGGTTGAGTATAGAAAGTATTGGATCTTTTTAAAATTAGTTTGACGTTTGTTTTTCGATATATTACGGAATATTACAAAAACTCTCTGTTCTTGCTGTTTAAACTTTATTAAATATTTATCCATTTATTTATACTAGGAGGGCACGGCATGCATCGCTACGCTTATAAATAAAGTTTTTGCGTAGACATTTTGTTGACGTAGAAGCAATGGTTTCAAAAAGTGGTAATGAGAAATGCTTGCATATAATTTTTAATTACTTCGGTCTGAAAGACCTAAGTATTACATTCATGAGCTCAAAGTGAAATTCTTACCCCCACTTTTTTTGGCATTTCTCGACGTTTTAGGACCTACTGATTCTAAAAAAAATTGTGTCAAGTGTGTCAAAAGAAAAATTTTTATTTATTTTTTTACCCAATTTTTTGGAAAAAAAAATGGTTTGTTTGAAATGAAATTTTATTATTATTATTGAGAATTATGGCATTATAGGTTTGTCAAAAAATGTTGTCAAGGGTGTCAAAAGAAAGATTTTTATTTATTTTTTACACAATATTTTTTAGAAAATTATAAAATTAATAGTTTGTAACCTGGTATTTTGACTTATTTCGCTTAAATTGACATCTAGAGATTACCGCCAGCATATTTTTTCAATTTTTTTTTTGACAAAAATTTTGAAAAAAAAGCATGGGTTAACCACTTACCTGTTTTTTTAGCGAAAAAAAAAGTTGTCGCAAATCTTGGGGAATGGCATATAAACTGAAAGGTGGGTCCAAAACAATCCCCTACCTCAAGTTATAGCATAATTGGTAAGCTATGACATGATATTTTATTATTTTTATAGAGAATTATGGCATTATAAGTTTGTCAAAAAATAATGTCAAGTGTGTCAAAAAATGATTTCATTTATGGAATTTTTTGCATTAAATTTCTAGACAATACTTTGTGTGAATTCATAGAATGGGGAACATTTCTATTCTAATTAACATCCTAAGTCACAATTGTATAGTCATTATTGATTGTTTCCGAAACACGAAAACATGTGAAGTGGAGTTTTTTCTGAGAAACTTCAAACCATACCTTCGAATTGAAAAAATTCCAATTACTTCTTTACTAACTTGAGTTTAATTGATCTCAAAAATCCAAAATAAATTTAAATTCCCTTAATGTAGTCTAATGTTAATACATGTAGGACTACAAATTGACCAAGTGTCAGCCATTGATTTCACATTGATTGGAAATAATCAATAATGACTATACAAACGTGACTTAGGATGTTAATTAGAATAGAAATGTTCCCCATTCTATGAATTCACACAAAGTATTGTCTAGAAATTTAATGCAAAAAATCCCATATAATGTAAGAACATTTCCATAATATGGAGTCTAATGACAGTGGAAAAATTCAACTTAGGTAAAATAAATAAGTGATGAAGAAGTTTCAACTTTGAAATTGTCATCGCCTCAACGGCGTAATCGATAGCGTGTCTGCCCAAGGATTCGAACCGGGCACTGACGAGGGTAGGTTCAAATCCCAACCGAAACACAAAAACATGTGAAGTGGGGTTTTTTCTGAGAAATTTCAAACCATACCTTTGAATTGAAAAAATTCCAATTACTTCTTTACTTACTTGAGTTTAATTGATCTCAAAAATCCAAAATGATTTCATTTATATTTTTAGCCAATTTTTTTGAAAAAAAAAATGTAGCTGTTTTTATGAAGTAAATGTCATTTAAAATGAAATTGGACATGGAAATTTTTGAAATTGTTATTGTTTTTGAAATATTTTTGGAATTTTGAAAAAAGTTTGAATTTTTGATTTTGTAATAATTTTTGCAATATTTTTAGAATTTCGGCAAAAGTTTTAATTTTTGATTTTGTAACAATTTTTGGAATACTTTTAGAATTTTGAAAAATTTTTAATTTTTTGATTTTAATATAATTTTTGGAATTTTGAATAAATTTTCAATTTTTGAATCTGTAATATTTTGTGCAATATTTTTAGAATTTTGGAAAAAGTTTGAATTTTTAAGAATTTTTAAAAAATTATTGGAATTTAGAAAAAATTTAAATATTTGATTTTATTCTAATTTTTGGAATATTTTTGGAGTTATGAAAAAGTTTGATTTTATTTAATTTAACAATATTTTTGGAATTTTGATTATAATTTTCCGGCAACGAATTGATATTTCGTGTTAGTTTTGTAATAAATTTTTAAACAGAGATAAAAAATACTTGTACTTTAACAAAGAGTTATGTTTGATAAACATCGCTGCCCAAAACTAAAAACAATGTCCTCATAAAAGTTTTTTGCCGAAAAATATATCAAAATCCTTAACCCAGACCGAAACCTTGATATCTCAGAGCTGTGAGATTTCAGCCCCTCCATATTTTTTCTTTTTAGATATATGAATGAAAAATAATCAGAACTCTAGCTGATCAGTTCGGATATATGAAAAATTAGCGATCAAATAAGTTAGAGATCAAATAAGCCTACTTGAAAACTTATTTGATCGTTAATTTTTATATATCCGAACTGATCAGCTAGGTAGAGTTCTGATTATTTTTCATTCATATATTTAAAAAGAAAAATTAAAAATTATATGCTAGCATTTCTCATTACCCCTTTTTGAAATCATTGCTTCTACGTCAACAAAATGTCTACGCAAAAACTTTATTTATAAGCGTAGCGAAGCACGCCAGGCCCTCCTAGTATTTATTAATCATTTCATTTTCACACGCATCAGAAAAAGTAAGGAGGTGTCAAGGGACACCCGGATGAAACGGAGTTCCCTTCAATTAATTAGTGAAGGAATGGTTGTAATAAAAAAAATATTGCGACGCTGATGCATAGGCTGACTTCACCACAGCTCTGGAAACATAGTGTTCTGGATATATAATGAGCTAATATCCATAAAATACTTTAATTAAAAGTTAACCAATATTATGACCTCGTAGTTCTAATAATAAAAATATTAAAGCAGGCAGTAGTATCCCAACAAACATAAATTCTGATGTACGAGAAAAAGTAAACAAAAATTTTATCGGAAGTGACAAAGCGGAAGTTGGGATGCAGAACTGTTGTAAACCGTACTAAATGTGTATGTACTAAATTTCATCCAATACGATTATCAGGTACAGAAGTTATTGAGCTTCCAAAATAACAGGTGCTTGGAGGACCCCCTACCACTTTGTTCACTATCGCTAAAGAAACTAATCAGTTCCTTGCCATACATATTTGCATCTTTTTGCAAAGTGTCATCAAAATTACTTAACGAACGAATGTTGTATGCTTCGAACAAACATTGACACAATAAACAGGTGTTCGGGAGGACCCCACCACTTATCCCAATATTGTCCAAAAACTAATCAATTCTTTGTCATTAAAGTTTTCATCTTTTTTCAAAGTGCCCTTAAAATTGATTAATGAATGAAATCTATATGCTCCCAACAAACTTTAAAAACAAAGTGTGAAAAGTCAGCAGTTGTATGGTAGACCCATTCCCAAAGCCGTCTTATCCAATAGGCACCATAGGCACTGTGCCTAGGGCCTACGAACTTTAAGCGGGCCTACGAAGAAAAAATAAAATATGTACATATGTATACAAAGAAAACAAAATAATTTTATTTCAATATTGTTATTAATTTTTAATTTTTAAACACGATTTAAAAAAAACTTTTATTTAAACAATAACTATTTCATTTTGAAAATCATAATAAGTAAATGGCGTTTTGTTTGTTTACTAATTTTGAGAGATATATAAATGTGTTTTTGTACGAGTAAACCGTAAAATGCACTTTTACGATTCAAAAATTGTGCGTAAGGCAGGCCTTTTTTCCAATTGAAATAACAATGCCTAAAATTCAAATAACAATGCCAAAACTATTACTATTACTATTTTACGCCCTAAAGCGTAAATATTTTTGACAACATCAAACGAACTCAAAAGAACAAAATACATAGTGGCTATTTCCAAAAAAACATACATATATTTACAGAAATATATGTTTTGTGAAATTTTACTTTGAGAAAATTGTTTAATCTAAGCATTTATTTGTTTATTTGTAATTTTATATATAATTAAAATTAAATAATTTGGAAGAAATTTAGAAAAAAAAAACAAACAAAAAATTATTTGAATTTAACGATTATTCAAAATACATTTTACAACACACAATAACATACATATCTATACGATAGCTAAAATACAACTGAAAAACAAAATGTTTTAAATAAATTCACATAGAAATTTAAAAAAAATTGGTTGCTATAGAAATTTAGAAAATATATATGAAAAGCAAAACTACTTGGATTAAACAATTTTCTCAAAAAATATTGTAATATTTTGTGTATATGTATTTTAATTTATGCAAATAATACATAATTTTACTCGTACAAAAAATCTTGTATGCAATTCTTGTATAAAGTATCTTTTTTGCTTTCGAGTGATTCAAAAATATGTTTTAGGGAAAAAAAATATCAGTTTTTTGGCTAAATAAAACATGTAATGTCACAAAAAAATTGATCTGAGGGCAAAAACGGGTGTATCGGAGGAATTTTTTTGGCAAAAAGAATTCGACATAAATACAAATTAGAAAATTAAACCTTGAATGATGTTAGTTTGAAAATTCGGACGCTGAGATCTGTTTGAATAATGCACGTAGTTATTAACATGCGGTGCATTCTTTTACAAATCAAACAGATTTGGACAAAATTTGACCGACACATTTTTGATTTGGCTGAAATTTTTTAGGGGTTTTAAATCTCGAGCAGTTTTAAATTTCGAGAATTTCGTGATTATTGGCTTGAAAACTTATTTTCAAAAATTAATAACTTCGGTTCTATTAAAGATAGAAATTTCTGTTATGTTTTATTTTAAAGTTAAAAGATGCTTTTTTGAAAATAAGTCTTTAAGCCAAAAATCACGAAATACTCGAAATTTAAAACCGCTCTAAATTCCAAAAAAAAATCCTGCGGTGGCATGTTGTAACATCACTTAGATTCGCTTCGATAGTGATCATCGAAGCGAAAATGTATTTAATTGGTATGTTATAACATTTTCGTTCGATAGCAAATATTTTACGTTGGCAGCATTTTTCGATGTTTTTTTTGACAGATTGATTTGTCAAAATAATATATTTATATAAAATACAAATTGATATAAAATCATATTTATATAAAATTGTATTTAAATTTGAGAAATTTTATTTAAATTATATTAGTGGAAATGTTTGTAGGAAATTTGAAGAGTGCAATTGCTTAAAAGTGGGGTAATTTAATACTTAAAACGATATAAAAATTGATTAAAAAACCATTTGAACCATTTGAATTCACTTTAAAATTTGCTTTGTTATTCCTGAATATAACGAAATTCTTTATTTAATATGTATTAGAAATGGTTGTGACTTAATCATTGTGTTTGTAAGAACAAAAGAGTTAATTATATATAAAACTCTTTAAAAAACGATTGCTACATGGAATGGGTTGTCTCTAGTTGTAATTTTGGTGAATTGTCGTATTACTTTGTGTTGCAAATTCAGTGATAATATTCGGGATTTCAAAATTGTTTTGAATTCTTAGTGTAAATCGGAATGGATCTGACATAATTGAACTAAATCTGTCTATAAAAAACTACTTCGGTTATTATTAGTATTAGAGCATTCAAATCCGAATATTCGAGTATTCGAATATCCGATTAATTTGGGTATATTTTAAGTATTCGTTATTCGAATATTTATACGCGAATATTTGAATATTTTTTATCTCCCAAAATATATTGGTTTTCCATCCCTTCATTCCTTTTTCAAACTTCGAAACTAAGAAATTTCAATATTTTAAGGGAAATAATTTTATTACAAAAAGTGCTTGACGTATAAACTCCCCTTAATATTGCAGTCAAAGAACTTAGCGAAAAAAAATTCAACACTTATGACAGCCGAAGGCATATGCAAATTTACTTCTCTAACGGAGCTGAACAGTGATTTAAGTAAAATCTTACTCCACGAAATCAGAAAACGAATGGATCAGAAAAGAAACAAAACAACCTTAACAACCTTATTTCTATATCTTGACACTGGAGTTATACCACAATCGAACGAATATTTTGATTACGCAAAGAAAATTGCTGTGAAAACTTTCCTTTCTCGCCTCCTCAGCCTTCAAAGATGTACTAGATCCTAGCGATGAAAACAGTAATAACCATGGTTGCAGGTATCTGGTAATATAAATGACGCACTTGCAGTCAACAATCAAAGTAAAAATAATAAATTTATTTTTAATAGAAGAAACACTTGTTTGTATTTCGCAAATAATTAATTTGCGAAATACAAACAAGTGTTTCTTCTATTAAAAATAAATTTATTATTAATAATGTTTCGCCAAGTGCCAACAGTAACCTCAATAAATACTAAAGTAAAAATATATTGCAACAAAAGCTGCAACCAGCAATTAGCTCAATTACTGATTCCACGACATGAGATACAGTAACAGTGGTAATGAAACTCGCTGTTTATAGTTTAAAAAACATTTTTGTTATTTAAACTCGTTCAAAACAAGAACAGATAAATTAGACAATTTAAATAATGCTCTAGTGAGTATCAGCCCCACTTCAACAAAAACTGAAAGAGATTTCTCTACTGCGCGATATCTGAAATAAGAAGTAGCCTAAAATTTAAACATCTAAACGCACTTCTCTTTTTTTAAATGCATATTTCAAGAAAATAAATAAAATAAAATGCATAATATTTTAAACCTGTTTGATTTTATTCATAGTTCTTAGTACTTCTTTTATTCTTTTCTTCTTTTATTCGAATACTAACCGAATATTCAGATATTTAAAGAAAAAATTATTCGATATTCGGATAACTCAAAATGTCGAATAACTGAATGCTCTAATTAGTATTTTGCTGGCTTCTTTTAACTGAGAAATTTATTAATTGCCAATAAGGCAAACTGATGGTATTTTGGCTTTTAAAATTGAATCGAATTCTTAGTGTAAATAGTGCTGAAAGTACTGGACGTGACATTGATCTGCGAATACTATAGAACCCCTGTTGCCGATGGGAACTGGGTTGAAGACAGGACAAGCAAAGCTGCTATCTGGACCTGCAATGCTCTTTCTTTTTAACGCAGATCCAAGTAGGCTTTGCCGGACTCTGAATTACGGCCAATCACTGGCACATTAATGGTTAACAGTACTTGGCTATTGTTATTGGGCCAGTAATAGAACCATTCGTCGGCCGTTCTATGGTTAACAAAAAAGAGCCAGTATATAGCTACCTTAGAACGGCCAAGCCGTTCAGTACTTGGCAATTGTTATTGGTCCATTACTGGAACCACGAATCGGCCGATCTATAGTTAATAGCAAATAGCCAGTACACTTTACATTAAATGGCCAATCAATGGTTAACAATCATTGGCTATTGTTATTGGGCCAGTGCTGCAGCCATGAATTTGCCTATCTATTTCAGTTGGTTAAATTCCACTAGAGTATCATCCGTTTTAGAAATATATACATAGTGTGAAAAATAATTTCACAAATATAGTTTAGTTATCGCTTCTCGGCTGAAAGACTATGATAAGATAATATTAGAAAGGTTGGTATATGTTGGTATTTCTATTTTACTTAAATTATTTTGTAGATATTTTATTCAAATTTACATATGAAAATATTATTTTTTTTTAATGACAGAGTACTGGCAGTCATAATTGCCAGTACTCGGCCATTGTTTTATTACTGGTCGCCAGTTATATCATTACTGGACCAGTTGTTTGGGAAATTTTGAATTTTTCGGTCATTTTTATTTCTGCGATAATTCCTTCCATAGCTCGTTCATCGCATGTTTGGAATTTATTCCGAAGAATTTTCCCGTCACCATCTCTGGATTATTTTCTATGAAATCAATCATATTATTAAACTGTTTTGGTACTAAAAAAGTTGACTGCCAGCTGCATGCCGCGATGCGTACTATAAGTGGTACTATCAGGTCCACTCCTTTACCTTGGCTTCCTGTGTTGAGCAATATCGCTCCACCTGCACTCAGACGCTCGCATGCACTCATGCGTGAACATAAAAAGGTAACCAACAACATCACGTTACCCTTGCACGAATATTACGGTGACCACACTAGTTGTCGATTGAAGTCAAGAAAGCCTCCACATAGAACTGCCTGCAACCTGCTGGCAACTAATTTTAATATCTTGGATGCCTGGGACACCTCCTGGAATGATTACAACACTCCTGGCGTTTCTATTACTAACTCGACTTCTGCCCAACCTGGTTTCGATCTGCCACGTCATACCTGGACCACACTAAACTGAATAAGAATGAATCATGGACGTTGTGCTGATTCTTTCTACAAGTGGGGAATCTCAGGGACTCTGAGTGACTCAATGTGACTGTGGCGCTCCACAACAAACCATAAAACACATTGCAACAGTGTGCCCACTTCGACGATACAATGGCGACATCTCAGACATACAATTGGCAACTCCCAATGTAGTAGCATGGATAGACTCACTCGATGTAAACATCTAATGTTCAAACATACTGCCCAATGTTCAAATATTTTAATATTTTACTTTTTAATTTTTAACTAAAAGACGCGCAATCATATTGATTGTAAGCTCATTTAATGTGTATTCATGTTTTGTTTTATGTAGATTTCATATGAAAATGTATCTATTTTAAGTTTTATTTTTGTTTTATTTTTGTTTTTAATGTGTCACAACAAAAACTATTCGCTAAATAAATATGGCTAAATATATAATTTACATAAATGTAAAAAATATATATTATGGAATTGGTCTCCAAGTTGATTATTAATTAAATATTTATTAAATTTGTTGATTTAATAAAAATGTTTTATTTTTCTAACAACTTTTTATTAAATATAAAAATCAGACCGGTTTCAGATATATATATCTATGAAAATGTGAAAATTTTTTATATTTATTTATTTATTTTTTAATTTTTTGAATATAAAAAATTTTCACTGATGATAGATATATATATATATCTGATTCCGGTCTCATTTTTATATTTTATAAAAAGTTGTTAGAAAAGTAAAACATTTTTATGAAATCAACAAATTTAATAATTATTTTATTAAATATTCCCTTTACAAATTAAAAACTTCATTTGTTGGTATAGAAATATAAACAGGTTAAAACAAGAACAATACATATATAAAATATAAAATAAACAACAAACTTGTTTTAGTTTTGTTTTTTTTTTTTTTGCTATCTTTGATTTATTTATTTCAATATGGCGTTACAAAATTTTGCAGGAAAACTAGAAATTAACGAAATATTTTGCAGTCGTGGATAAAATAGCATCTTGTATTCGCTTAGGATGATGGCAAATCTTCACTCGGATGATTCCCTCCACTCGCTAAGCTGGTTCCGGGAAACTTCATCCTCGTGAAGAATTACCTTCATTCTAAGCTCATACAAGAATCTACTATTATTTCTAACAGTAAAAATAATTTCTCCATTAATAAAAAATACGGTTTTTGTAGAAAATTAAACTTAGACGTCATACTAAAAACTCATTACGTGACTAAATTTAGTGACATTAAAATGACTAAAAATCGATTTTAACAATTTATTTGTTTATAACAATAAGAATTTGTTAATAATTTTTATTGATTTTATTTTTTTTTAAATTCTATCCTCTCTTCTTATCCTTCTATCCTTTTAATTTAAAATCTTAATAGAACCGAAGTCATTAATTTTTGAAAATAAGTCTTCAAGGAAAAAATTACGAAACTCTCGAAATTTAAGAAAGCTCTAGTTTCCAAAAAATAAAAAAAATTCTGGAACACGTATATCTATCTTTTTTTCAATATAAAACCCACAAACAAATTTCAGCCAAATCCAAAATGTGTTGGTTTGTAAAAAAAATGCCCATATTCATAAAATAACACAGAATATGCAAACTTATATTTAACGGTGCTATGCGCAATCAACTATTCCAAGACAGTTGAAAATCCAAATCCAAATCCAAATCCAAATTTTACTGTTCAGAAAATAATTCTGGTGTACTAATTTCTTTTTCATAATATATATTGTAATGTGCCTAGGGCCTACGAAAGGTTTAAGACGGCTCTGCCCATTCCACTTTGATCACTGTGTCCCAAAATATGATAATTATCTTCTTACACTAATTGAAACCTTTTCCATAAGTTTTATCATAATCACTTCATTACTGTAGGCTGTAGTGTGCATAAAGATACTGAAAAAACTGTCAACAATTAAAAACAAATTTTTTTTACCGGAAGTGAAAAACTGGAAGTTGGGATGCAGAACTGCTGTAAATCATACTAAATGCTGATGTACCAAATTTCATCCAATTCGATTATTAGGTACAGATGTTATTGAGTTTAAAAAAACAGGTGTATGGGGCAGCCCCTTACCACTTTGTTCACTAAAGTTCAAAAACTAATCAATTCCTTGTCATACATGTTTGCATCTTTTTCCAAAGTGTCATCAAAATTCATTCACGAATGAATGTTTTATGCTCCCAACAAACATAAAAACTTAGTGGAAAAAACCGTCTGTTGTATGGTGGACCCCCAAACCCTTAATTCAGTGTGCTCCAAAAGCTGATCAAACCTTTCTCATGTTATTTGAAAGCTTTTATCAACGTTTCATGAAAATCTATCGGTAATTGTAGGCTACAGTAGGGATAAACACCTGAAAAAAAAACTTTTTAACCGGAAGTGATAAACCGGAAGTTGCTGTGCAGAAATGTTGTAAATAGTATTAAAACCTTATATACTAAGTTTCAATAATATCATAGTCCGGGATCAGAAGTTATTCAAGATTTAAACTTAGAGGTGCTCGGGAGACCCCCCCGCCATATTGTCCAAATTTAAAATGAATCCAGATCTTCCATTTTCTTGAACTTGTATCATTTGCCAAATTTTCATCAAGATCCTATGCAGAAAACTCAAAAACCCACCCACCTAACCACCCACCCACCCACCCACAGACGTACACCCAAATTTTTATCGGCTATTTAGATAGAGGATGGTCCAAAACAAAAGAAAAAACAAAATTTGGGGTATGTAATGTTTTTTTTTCACGATAGATTGCATTACTTCACACAATTTAAAATTGTTTAGTTTTTAGAGTTTATAGAGTTTTTTAAATTTACATTTTGCCCAAAAAGCACCTTTTTTCATTTATTTCTTTATCAGCTTAATCTTTAAAATAGATTTATCCTTACCCAAAAATACTAAAATTACAAACAAGTTTGTTTTAAATGTATTATTACATTTTAAATTTAAATTATTATTATTCTAATAATAAAGTATTATTTGGTATATCGAAAAGGATTGCTTATTTTACATGAAATTTTTAAGTTTTAATTTTTTTAAAATGTTATTTTCAATAATCCAAAAGACCATTTTCCAGACCTGGCATATTTTTTGTTAGTAAATATTCAAATGGGTCGTTCTCGCCAAAACGCCTTTCAGTAGTCTTAGTATGTTTTGGATGAAAAACTAATCTTTAGAAAATCTTAAAAAAGAAAAAGAGGTTCTTTTAAATTTCACCATCTTTCAAAGTTAAATTTTTGAAAAATTAAAACTGAAAAATTTCAGCTAAAATAAACAAAGAACTTTTCAGTAAGATCATTTTATTAAGCCTTATTTAATACATTTTAAGCAAACAAAATTTCAAAAGAATCGGTACAAAAAATTTCAAAATAATAATTAATAATTTATCCAAAAAAAAATTGTCTGTAATTTAAGTGTGTTATGTATAAACAAGAAGTCATTAAAATATAAAAAATAAAAGAAAAAAGGCTGTTTTTAAATCGCCATTTTTGAAAAATAAAAGAGAACAGAAACAGAGAAAAACTCTGTTTGAAACTGAGAAAGGCGTCTTGTCTCATATCTGTGAACAGACGATAAAGGAATTATGTTTAAATTGTGCTTTATTTGGTTATTTGCTATTTTGTGAATCAAAAGTAGTGATCTCTTTTTAAAAGAAGACTAAATGACAAAAACTCCTTGAATAAATCTGCGGACGGGTACATTACAGATACACATAATATACTCTTCAGTACTCGCTTCTGTAATATTTCCAATTCTTCAATCTTGTATTTTGCACAGCCACTCCAGACTGGACTTAAATATATTAATCTAGATTGAATGTAGGCATAGTACAGAAGAAGCAATGACTTGTTGGGCAAAAGATGTTTTGTACGATTGATGGCAAAAATGTATGGTAATATAGATTTTTTTACTTTTTCAATATGCGGTGACCAATTAAGTCTACTATCAAGGACTAGTCCTAGATAATTATACTTACAAACTCTTTCAATTTTAAAGGAGCTATAAGTTACTGGGTAGTTTTGTAATATTTCCACGTCCAGCAAACGGTTCTCAAAAACAATATACTTTGTTTTACTATGGTTTAAAGCTAAATGATTTAAATCAAACCATTCTTGCAGTAGAATTAAATCTGAGTTAATATCACAGATCATTCCAGTGAGACTATCAGAAGAATATGTGATTACACCATCGTCAGCAAAAAGTTGAATTTTTCCCTTTAAATTGATACAAGTTATATCGTTGATGTATATGTTAAATAAAGTTGGTCCCAGGACAGATCCCTGCGGTACTCCTTTTACAGGTGTTCCTGACGAGCTAGAACAATTATCGATTTTTACTATTTGTCTTCTATTCATAAGATACGTTTTAAACAAGTTTAGCTGTAGTTCAGAGAAGCCAAATTTCCTTAATTTAATCATCATGACATCTGGATCCACAGAATCAAATGCCTTACGAATATCTAGAAAGAGAGTTCCGCAGAATTTCTTTTCTTCAAAATGTTTACTCAGCATATTAGTTAAGTTTAGACATGCAGCTCCTGCACTTGAATTTGGGGTAAACCCAAATTATGTATCTGCAATCATACTATTCTCGAGTAGAAAGATATTAAGCCTCGTGAGTAGAGCTTTTTCAACAATTTTAGAAATAGTTGGCAAGATGGATATTGGTCTGAAGTTATTAGGCTCCATTTGGCTGCCAGATTTATAAACAGGTACAACTCTAGCTTGTTTTAGTGATGTTGGGAATATACCTGTACTAAATATACAATTACAAAGCTTTGTGATAACAGGTACAACATAGTTGGAAGTGTACTTCAGAAATTTTACAGAAATTGAATCTTCACCAGTTGCTGAACCTTCATCCAAATCAGGTATGATAGTGTTAATCTCTGACTCAGTAGTTAAGTCAAGTGTGAACGGGACTGAGACATTATAATAAAAGTAGTCGAAATCGCTAGTTACGGGAATTGAGAGGGAATTCACAATTTTAGCTGTTGCATTTATAAAATGCTGATTGAATAGTTCGGCAACTTCTTGTTGATTAGTTAATATTCCTTTATCAGTTTGTAGATAAATTTTTTTGGAGTCAGATTGGGGTTTATTATAGATGACTTCCTTAAAGAAGCTCCATAACTGTTTCGGTTTGCCAATATTTTTACTAATATAGTCCGAATTAGTTTTCCTTTTACTCCATTTAATTTTCTTTGCTATAATGACATAAGAGATTTATGTTTTTGCAAAATGTAGCTGTCATTGGGATATTTCCTTTTTAATTTATACCATTTATCGCGCTCTTTTAATAGCTGTTTTATTTCATTTGTCAATATAAATCCTTTGCCTTTATTTGGTGAAGAATGTTTTATAGTAATGGTACATCGTGAGACAATACTTTGCAGTTCGTTGATGAAAATATCCATATTTTTACTATTTAGTAAATAAGCCCAGCCTGGATCCCTAAAGATTGCATCATAATTAAATATCTTGTATGCAATAGGTTGTGGTCTACGTATAAGATTCGTTTTTGATACCTGTAAAAGAATCGACTTATGACAGATACTACCACATCAAATATTTTTAAATCGTATTTAAACACAATGGGGTAGTGAAATCCGAATGGGGTAGTGAAATCCGAAATTCTACGTCCACGCCGTGCTACCTGGGTAATGCTAACAGAATTAGGTTGGTGTAGTTGAGAGGGGCAGAGTAAATACTGCTTATACTCAATGATTCTGCACCATGGCGAGTCATTGGCGCCACAAAACCAATGCAACTCAAGCGTCTGTTCTCCATGTTAGGGGCGGCTTGTAGCAGGCGTCTCTCTTGGATCAAGCGGCTCGCTATATAAACATGTAAAAAGGTTGTTTCTGGTGACCTTAAGATGCAGAACGAACCCATTTACGAAAATTTGGGTTCGGCGAAGGGCTAACACCCCATTTCCATAAAAAACTACTTGTCATGAATTCTGAACACAGGCCTCGGATTATCTCGGATTCATTATTAGAACGACCCCGGAAACTGTACCCGGACTACGATTTAAAAATGGGAACCTGGAACGTGCTAAGCCTTAGAAGACCAGGAGATCTACTGAAACTTACAAACCAAATCAATAGCTATACACTGGATATAGTGGCGTTACAAGAACTAAGATGGCCAGGGAGTGGAATCCACGAAACAGCCAAGGGATACACTCTCTACTATTGCGGTCATGAAAACGGAGGAGAATTTGGAGTTGGCTTTCTCACACATCGTCGCGTGAATCAACATGTTATCGACTTTCGCCCAATTAATATGCGGATATGCACAATGAGAATCCGCACGCAAAAATTTAATGTAACGATCATCAATGTTCATGCACCTACTGAAGACAAAGCAGATGACATTAAAGACCTGTTCTTTCTAGAACTCGAAGAAGTCATCAATAACATCCCGCGGCACGATATAAAAATCGTGGTAGGTGACTTCAATGCGCAAATTGGTAGAAGTGCAGAACTTAAAACACATGTCGGTCCTAACAGCTTGCATCATGTTAGTAACAATAACGGCTTTCGCACAGCTGAACTGGCTATGATGTATGATCTAGTAATTTCTAGCACTTTCTTTCCTCATAAGAGAATCCACAAAGCAACGTGGAAATCAAATGATGGAAGAACTGAAAATCAAATCGATCACGTCATGATTTCTAAGAGACACTCTACAAGTGTAACTGACGTTCGATCATACAGAGGTGCTGATATGGACACCGATCATATGCTTGTCATCTTTAAGTACAAGTGCAAGTTGTCATCCACATTTAACGGACAAGCAAAAAAGACCGTGCGCTGGAATGTCGAAGCATTTAAACATCCGAAAACGCTGAATAGATATCAGGAAATAATAACACAAAACATAGAAGAGCATGACATCCCTTCTGAGATGCCATTAAACATACAAGAAGAATGGCAAACGCTTCAATCAACCATTATAGCCGCAGCACAAACTACAATCAGAAAACGACCACTGAAATCACGTAACGAATGGTTTGATGACGAGTGCCGCGAAAGCATTGAGCACAAACAAAAACTGCGAGAAAAATGGTTAACAAGAAACACCCGAAGCTCCCAAACTGATTATCTATGCGCCAGAAAAGCCTCAGCAAAACTCCTACGGAAAAAGAAACGCGAACACATGAAGAGCTGTATCGAAAACATCAACCAACATGCGGTCAATGGAAATTCGAAAGAGTTTTTTTGCCAATGCGCGGAATCTGACCAAAGATTTCCACCGAAGAGTTACAGCCATCAAAAATGGAAACAACGAGCTTACAACAAGTGAACGTGATGTGCTGGAAGTATGGCGATCCCACTTTCAAGACCTACTGAATAGGACGAACGAAATTCATCCTATTCGAGCAATTGCTCCGGCAAGTGAGGAGATTTTTGTCCCTTACCCAACAATAGAAGAAGTGGAAGCTACCATCAAAAAATTAAAAAATGGCAAATCACCAGGTATCGATGGAATCCCTGCAGAACTACTTAAGAATGGAGGAGCAGCTCTGGTCTCACGTATATATGATCTGATTATTGCAATCTGGGACCAAGAAGAACTACCTGCTGAATGGAAAACAGCTCTCATTGTTCCGCTACATAAAAAGGGTGACCGCCTAAAGTGTGCAAATCATCGTGGAATCGCACTGTTGAACACTGCATATAAAATACTAGCTAATGTCGTACTCGCTCGGCTCATCCCGTTTGCCGAATCTATCATCGGCGACTATCAGTGTGTTTTTCGTCCCAACCGTTCAACCACAGATCAATGTTTTACCTTAAGGATGATTCTGGAAAAATGTTGGGAGTACAACATCAGCATTCACCAGCTCTACGTTGATTTCAGGCAAGCATATGATAGTATCATCCGCGACAACCTCTGGTCTGCACTCATATGCCTTGGTATTCCAGAGAAACTTGTTTCTCTGTGCAAGCTCACAAAATCGGGATCAAACTGTAGAATAGTAATCGAAGGGTCAGTTTCTGACTCTTTTGATATAACATCAGGTGTTCGACAAGGTGATGCACTCGCACCCGTACTATTTAATTTGGCGCTTGAGTACGCGATAAGAAAAAGCCGCATTGAAACACAAAACTGTATATTTAACAAATCTAGTCAAATTCTTGGCTATGCAGATGATATTGTGCTTCTCGGACGTAGAACAAGCGATATCAAGGATAGTCTCTCTCAGCTTGAAAGAAATGCTAAACGACTTGGATTATGCATTAACACCGGCAAGACTAAACTTTTAACAACATCCAGGAATATACCTCCCGGCAATCTGAATACTGGCGACTATGAAGTGGAACGTGTAGAAAACTTCAAATACCTCGGGTCTGTAATAACATCGTCAAATGACATGCAGGCAGATATTAAAGCTCGTGTCTCAGCCGCATACAGAGTTTTCTACGCATACTCAAAACTTTTGCGATCTAAACATCTTTCGCAGTCGTGCAAACTCACACTTTACAAAGCATTAATTCGACCTGTGCTTACCTTTGGAAGCGAAAGCTGGACACTGACTTCCTCCGATTGTAGAATTTTATCAACATTCGAGAGGAAAGTCATACGAACAATTTATGGTCCATGTAAAGTTGATGAAAATCAGTATAGAATCCGAATGAATCATGAAATCAGACAGCTTCTTGGAGGCTGCGATATAATCGGATTCATTAAATCTAACTGGATTAGATGGTTTGGTCATGTCGAAAGGGCACCATTAGATAGAATGATTAAAAAAACGCCCCAACAACCAGCTGGTGTTCGTCGAAGAGGAAGACCTAGACAACGCTGGCGTGATGACATCATCCAAGACCTTCGTGATATAGGATGTCGAAACTGGGGTCAACTGGTCATGGAACGAGACGATTGGAAGCTGATTGCACAGACGGCAAAATCCCTCCATGGGATGTAAACGCCAGAGAGAGAGAGAATTTAAACACAAACAAATTGGTGATTATATGATCAATTATCGTATTAACTGTATTGCTACAACGAGTCGCAAAATTACTTTGAATTTTATTCAGGATAATAAAACCTAATGAGTTAACAATTTCAACATAATTTCTAACAACAGTGCTCTCAAGGTCAAGCAGATTAATATTAAAATCCCCATAAATCAAACTTCGTTTATATTTCCTCAAACATTCCTCCAAAATACCATAAAAACCATTTAGATCATTTTTCTGAGATCGGTATAGCGAAAACATGTTTATATCTTGGTTAATTAGTTTAACGCCAAGAATCTGACAAAAATCAATATCTAGGGAAAATATTTTTACGCAACCAATGGCGCACCTAACATAAACAGCTGTACCACCATATCCCCCCAAACGATTTGAATAAAATGAATTGATTTTAATTTTGATTATTTTTTGTTTATAGATAGTCTTTGATAAATAAAAAATACAAGTTCTCTTAGAATTTTTTTTTTCGACCAGGGGTCTTCACAGGGTGCCCCTCAATTTTTGTTATTTTGTGATGTGAGTGCATTTTGACGAGCGATTGTAGAAAAACTTTTCATATTTTCATAAATGATATGTCGTTGAATAGGTATTAGAACAAAGTTTGTAAAAATGTACACTGTTAATTTTTTGAAATAATTTTTAACGGTGTAACATAAGAAAAAAATGGTGTAATTGAAAAAAAAGATGGCATAGCCTTTTTTTTGAAAACTAAATTGAAGCTTATTTTATATCTAACCACTTGTGAAAGTTTAGGACTAGTTATATTTTTTGTTTTAGAGATAAAATTCGTTGTGAATATGACTGTCGGGAATCAGTTTTTTTTGTTCTGAAGGAAAATTATAAAAATGGCGATTTTTAGATTCAGATTTTTTTTTTATGTTAAATATCAAATATTTTATTATTAAATGAAGTTTTTAAAAAGCAATTTCAGTAAAGTTCAACAAAATTTTGCGACATTTTGACTTGACCCTTTTTAATTTGGTTTATTTTGGTCTATATTTAAAAAAATTCTACTTGAAACCGTATTTTTCATTTATCAAAGACTATCTATAAACAAAAAATAATCAAAATTAAAAGGGGTCAAGTCAAAACGTTGTTGAATCTTCGTGAAATTGCTCTTATATATTAATTAATTAATTTATTTATGTATTTATTTTTATATATATTTATTGGGTTTTTGTAAATGTTAGATATTCATAGTCTTATATAAAATTTATTTATGCCCTTGATGATGACACCTGCAAGGTCGAAATATTGGGAAAAAATTTGAAAAAATAAAAGAGTCTAAAGTTAAAGCCGATTTTTAAGAAAAAAAAATATTTATTTTTTATTTATCTATTTATCTATTTATTTATTTATTTATTTATCTATTTATTTATATATTTATTTATTTTTTATTTATTTACTTATTTATTTATTTATTTGTTTATATATTTATTTATTTATTTATCTATTCATATATTTATTTATTTATTTATTTCTGATTTACTTATTTATTCATTTATTTATTTCATATTTATTTATTTATTTACTTATTTATTTATTTATAAATTTATTAATTTATATATCTATTTATTTATTTATTTATTTATTTATTTATTTATTTTTTTATTTATTTATTTATTTATTTATATATTTATTTATTTATTTATTTATTTATTTATTTATTTATGTATTTATTTATTTATTTATTTATTTATTTATTTATTTATTTATTTATTTATTTATTTATTTATTTATTTATGTATTTATTTATTTATTTATTTATGTTTTTATTTATTTATTTATTAATATAGAGATAGCTTTGCTAAACCATTCATTTATAAGTATCAGAGTATCAAAAAATGAAAAGCAAAAAAAATTTATTCGAATCGGTTAATCGGTTCGAGGACTATTTAGCTTTAAGCTTGCTCTGTTTTTAAATTTTTAACAAAATTCGAACCCCCCATAAACAAACTAAAAAACACGATTAATTTTTTTACTATACTAACGGTTACGGAAGCTTTAAGGAAATCGTATATGGTCGGATTCACATCATGTCTTGATTCAATTTTCCATCTTTATATAATCCCGAATTCCTTGATAATCCCGTCTCCTTGAAGTTATGCATTAAATTCCTTTGGGGTGTTTTTAATATTTATCAAAATAATGTATGTATATAATAATGCTTTTAATAATTATAATAATAAATTATACAAAATATTGTCTGAAGTCTTTCTTTAACAACTGTAGCTCTATTATAACCTTGCTGTCTATGCTTTTAAAGGCTTTTGACTTCTGTTATATAATTATATTAAAAGCTGAAACTCCACATGCCATTATGGGAAAAATGTTAATCCATTATACACGTCGTGAATTGCTAAGAATATCAATTATTTTGATTTCGTAGCCTGTATTTTTTTATTTTAAATTCATAAATCCTTGATTCGCAGATCAGTCAATCCTTGATTGACTGGTCTGCGAAAACTTGCTGTTTAAGACTGCTGCTCCAAGCTATTGTGAAAATAAATTGTTAAAAAATGCTAGATCTGATAAATCAGGACTATTAATGCTTCAAGTCGTCAAACTGACCAATAACTCGCAATTAGAAAAATTGAAAATTTGTTGACCCTAATAACGAGTTAGCAAGATACAGCCTATTATCAAAATAAGTGAAGTATTTTTATTTGGAATGTGTTGTAATAATCATGAGCTTTAAGTTAATGACAACAAAATTTAAAATACACGACTGAAATAAAAGAGAGGGTGATTTAAAGAATCTATTGAGTAGACAAGCTTTTCTTCTTATCAATGAAAATTTAACATCTACTAATCCTAATTCTAGCAATTTGGTTATAAAAACATAGACCCGTAATTAGCTCCAACACATTTAAAAGTGTTCTTTATTTTTAAAAATTACATTTTTATTTATTAGATAACTACTTTTGATATAAATACAAAATAAATTTGTTTAACAATTTTCTAATTCTGTGCTAAGAACGGAATTACGGAATGAATCTACACAAAAGAATTTTTTAGTGAAAATACATACCGATAGATTTTTATGGCCTTAAGAAAATGTTAATAAAACCTTAACCTTTTCCATAAGACAATGGTCTCAAACACCAAATTTTCGTTGAGCAATCAATCAAGGAATGATTTATGAACTTAAAAAAAAAATGCCAGCAATAAATCAAAAT
Organism: Diogma glabrata; assembly: GCA_963693315.1. NCBI lineage: Eukaryota > Metazoa > Arthropoda > Insecta > Diptera > Cylindrotomidae > Diogma > Diogma glabrata. The sequence goes on from OY856187.1 coordinate 392,133,945, forward strand.
AATTGATTCTCAGCAATTCAGGGCGTGTACCATGATATAAAATTTTTCAAAAAAGCTTAAATTTATTTTATTTTAAAGCTTATTATGAAATAGCACGAAATAATGTACTAGCCGGTAATATTGTACACTTACCTTATCGTATAATTTTTTCCTCCGATAATTAACTGTCAGATATAAAGTATATTCTCTGAGTTATTTCCGCCAAAAAAAAAAATAAAAAAAAATTGATTAAATAAATAAATAAATTTTATTAAAAAATTTATTTTTATTTGTTTTTAATTGAAACTCTTGCTACAATTTTTTAAATTTATATTTTAAACGATGACTTCCAGTCGGTAAAAAAATATCTGTAATATCTGTAAAAGTTTTAAGAGAAAATATATGAACTATTTTCATTATTCATATTGTCAAATTCATCTACTAAAAACTTACAAAACGACATATCTTAATTTGACTGCAGTGTAAAAAATAAACAAGATTGTATTTATATATAGCATTTTTACCAGTGTAAAATAATGTTATTATAGGGCGATTTTTCTGTTCCGGTGTTTACCGCAATGGCGCTGCAAAAAGGGGATAAGAGAAAAATTCACAAAAATTTTATATGGAATTCCATACAAAACACAATTTGAATAATTTAAAAGTTATCTATGAAATTTCTCATTTTACTACAATTAAATATTTTAAATTTGTTTACGAAGTATTATTGACAATATATTAGGCATAATATATAAAATATTTTCTTATCTTCTGTCCGTAAAACAAATACGAAAATAGTTTTAATTTTTCATACAACTTTGTATGGGAAATTTAGGCAATATTTATGTTTCTTTTTTGAGCGATTTAAGAATGATATTTTATATATAACAATTAAAATATAGTCAATAACACTCACAACACAATTAAAATTGTTCAATTGTGGTAAAATTAATAATTTCATAGATAATTTTTAGAATTATTCAAGTTGTGTTTTGTATGAAATCCCATATAAAAGTTTTTGAATTTATTCTCTTATCCCCTTTTCGCAGCGTTATTGCGGTAAACACCGGAACAGAAAAATCGCCCTATTGTGTTTGTCTGTTTTATTTCATCTGTAGGCAAACACAATAATAACATTATTTTATACTGCTGCAAATGCTATATATAATTACAATCTTGTTTATTTTTTACACAGTCAAATTTAGATATGTTGTTTTGTAAGTTTTTAGTAGGTGAAAGCGGTGAAAAAAATAGCGTGGTAGAAACGTTTTTGCGTTCCTGAACTTATTCCACTCGACGCTATCGCGTTTCGTGGACAAACCGTTCAGTCACGCAAAAAGAGACGTTTTCACCACTTGTATAAAAATCTACTATACTTAAAAGCTTTATATTGCAGTCGTATAGTTCAAACAAAACAACTTATTTTTTTTGTAGCCGCCATTTTGTGTATACAGGTAAGTTATAGGGTTTTATTTATTATAGTTAGTATTTTATTTATAGTTTACGAGATAATCGTTAAATCGGTATGTTGTATTTAGAGTAATAGCTTTCATGTTGAATTTTGATCTCAATCACAATATTTTAGTATAATATTACATATTTATTCAGCAAAAAAGAAAAAAAAGTCAGTCATTCGCACTTGAATAAAATTCGCTCGTCAAGGGTTCCGTGAATGTAAAAGAACACAATATCAAAAACTATTGACAAAAAGTTGTGTTGTAATGTCTTTATATTTCCAGACCAGAGACGAATAACAAAATAATTAATCGTAAATGTCAATAGTAAATTACAATCAAATCCACATTGATCAAAAATAACTCAAAAAATGTTACATTAGGTTAAATCTCATCCATAGATGTTTATGGTAACTCAAGAAAGATTCACTAGCTTGTAAATGGATTAAATTTGATTATTTTTTCGGTCAATCAAGTGTTGAAATTTAGGGGGGGGGGGAGTGGATACATACTAAAAATATTTTTTTTCAATAACACAAAAACTGTGCACCGCTAAGTTCTAAAAAAATTGTAATGTTTCTTAAATTAAGTGCTCCTTCATATGACACCCCATTTGCTTTCAAAAGTGGTTTTTTACTCTCCCCACACTCATCCCCTAAACACACAGAAATATAGTTATTTGAGACTTTGCTATGATTTTCAATCAAAATTTACAAATTATCCTGTCTCTGCGAGTTTTTTAAAACGTAGGGAGCGAAACAATCTGAAATTTACACTTTTTTGATAATAAATCAAAAACTAGACACCGGGAAATTCTAAAAAAAATTGCAATGATTTATAAATTAGGTGTTCTTTTAAATGACATCTCACTCGCTTGGATCCAAAAAGATTTTCTTTTACCCTCCTTACTCTGGTCCCCTAAACACACAGAAATATAATTATCTGAGACCTCTCTATAATTTTCATACAAAATTTACCGAATTTCCTAGCTCTGTGAATTTTTTCAAATTTTTCTGTCAATCAGTGTCGAATCGTAGGGTGGCGGGAACGGTCTGAAATTTGCACTTTTTTGTCCATAACTCAAAAACTGTGCACCGCAAAGTTCTAAAAAAATTACAACGAATTTTAAATTAGGTGTTCTTTCAAATGACACCCCATTCGCTTGAGTAAAAAAAAATTTTTTTTTACCCACTTTACACCGGTCCCTTAACACACAGATATATAATTATTTGAGACCTCGTTTTAATTTTCATACAAAATTTACTAAATTTCCTAGCTCTGTGAATTTTTTCAAATTTTTCTGTCAATCAGTGTCGAAACGTAGAGGGGGGGGGGTACGGTCTGAAATTTGCACTTTTTTGTCCATAACTCAAAAATTGTGCACCGCAAAATTCAAAAAAATTACAACGAATTTTAAATTAGGTGTTCTTTCAAATGACACCCCATTCGCTTGGGTCAAAAAAATTTTTTTTTACCCACTTTACACCGGTCCCCTTAACACACAGACACATAATTATTTAAGACCTCGCTTTAATTTTCGTACAAAATTTACTAAATTTCCTAGCTCTGTGAATTTTTTCAAATTTTTTTGTCAATCAGTGTCGAAACGTAGGGGGGGGGGGTACGGTCTGAAATTTGCACTTTTTTGTCCATAACTCAAAAACTGTGTAGCGCAAAATTCTAAAAAAAATTGCAACAAACTTCAAATTAAGTGTTCTATCAAATGACACTCCATTCGCTTGGGTCAAAAAGATTTTTTTTTTACCTTCTTTACACCGGTCCCTTAAACACACAGAAATACAATTATTTGAGACCTCGCTATAATTTTCAAACAAAAATTACTAAATTTCCTAGCTCTGTGAATTTTTTCAAATTTTTCTGTCAATCAGTGTCGAATCGTAGGGTGGCGGGAACGGTCTGAATTTTGCACTTTTTTGCCCATAACTCAAAAACTGTGCACCGCAAAATTCAAAAAAAATTACAACGAATTTTAAATTAGGTGTTCTTTTAAATGACACCCCATTCGCTTGGGTCAAAAAAATTTTTTTTTACCCACTTTACACCGGTCCCCTTAACACACAGACATATAGTCATTTGAGACCTCGCTTTAATTTTCATACAAAATTTACTAAATTTCCTAGCTCTGTGAATTTTTTCAAATTTTTCTGTCAATCAGTGTCGAAACGTAGGGGGAGGAGGGGGTACGGTCTGAAATTTGCACTTTTTTGTCCATAACTCAAAAACTGTGTAGCGCAAAATTCTAAAAAAAATTGCAACAAACTTCAAATTAAGTGTTCTACCAAATGACACTCCATTCGCTTGGGTCAAAAAGATTTTTTTTTACCTTCTTTACACCGGTCCCTTAAACACACAGAAATACAATTATTTGAGACCTCGCTATAATTTTCAAACAAAAATTACTAAATTTCCTAGCTCTGTGAATTTTTTCAAATTTTTCTGTCAATCAGTGTCGAATCGTAGGGTGGCGGGAACGGTCTGAATTTTGCACTTTTTTGCCCATAACTCAAAAACTGTGCACTGCAAAATTCAAAAAAAATTACAACGAATTTTAAATTAGGTGTTCTTTCAAATGACACCTCATTTGCTTGGGTCTAAAAAATTTTTTTTTACCCACCTTACACCGGTCCCCTTAACACACAGATATATAATTATTTGAGACCTCGCTTCAATTTTCGTACAAAATTTACTAAATTTCCTAGCTCTGTGAATTTTTTCAAATTTTTTTGTCAATCAGTGTCGAAACGTAGGGGGGGGGGGTACGGTCTGAAATTTGCACTTTTTTGTCCATAACTCAAAAACTGTGTACCGCAAAATTCTAAAAAAAATTGCAACAAACTTCAAATTAAGTGTTCTACCAAATGACAATCCATTCGCTTGGGTCAAAAAAATTTTTTTTTTACCCTCTTTACACCGGTCCCTTAAACACACAGAAATACAATTATTTGAGACCTCGCTATAATTTTCAAACAAAAATTACTAAATTTCCTAGCTCTGTTAATTTTTTCAAATTGTTCTGTCAATCAGTGTCGAATCGTAGGGTGGCGGGAACGGTCTGAATTTTGCACTTTTTTGTCCATAACTCAAAAATTGTGCACCGCAAAACTCAAAAAAAATTACAACGAATTTTAAATTAGGTGTTCTTTCAAATGACACCCCATTCGCTTGGGTCAAAAAAATTTTTTTTACCCACTTTACACCGGTCCCCTTAACACACAGATATATAATTATTTGAGACCTCGCTTCAATTTTCGTACAAAATTTACTAAATTTCCTAGCTCTGTGAATTTTTTCAAATTTTTTTGTCAATCAGTGTCGAAACGTAGGGGGGGGGGGGGGGGGTACGGCCTGAAATTTGCACTTTTTTGTCCATAACTCAAAAACTGTGTACCGCAAAATTCTAAAAAAAATTGCAACAAACTTCAAATTAAGTGTTCTATCAAATGACACCCCATTCGTTTGAGTCAAAAACATTTTTTTTTTACCCACTTTACACCGGTCCCCTAAACACACAGAAATACAATTATTTGAGACCTCGCTATAATTTTCAAACAAAAATTACTAAATTTCCTAGCTCTGTGAATTTTTTCAAATTTTTCTGTCAATCAGTGTCGAATCGTAGGGTGGCGGGAACGGTCTGAATTTTGCACTTTTTTGTCCATAACTCAAAAACCGTGCACCGCAAAATTCTAAAAAAATTACAACGAATTTTAAATTAGGTGTTCTTTCAAATGACACCCCATTCGCTTGGGTCAAAAAAAATTTTTTTTACCCTCTTTACACCGGTCCCCTTAACACACAGATATATAATTATTTGAGACCTCGCTATAATTTTCATACAAAATTTACTAAATTTCCTAGCTCTGTGAATTTTTTCAAATTTTTTTGTCAATCAGTGTCGAATCGTAGGGGGGGGGGGGGACGGTCTGAATTTTGCACTTTTTTGTCCATAACTCAAAAACTGTGTAGCGCAAAATTCTAAAAAAAATTTCAACAAACTTCAAATTAAGTGTTCTATCAAATGACACCCCATTTGCTTGGGTCAAAAACATTTTTTTTTACCCACTTTACACCGGTCCCCTAAACACACAGAAATACAATTATTTGAGACCTCGCTATAATTTTCAAACAAAAATTACTAAATTTCCTAGCTCTGTGAATTTTTTCAAATTTTTCTGTCAATCAGTGTCGAACCGTAGGGGGGGGAGGGGGGAGAGAACGGTCTGAAAGTTACTTTTTTGAAAATAACGCAAAAACTGTGCATCGCAAAATTCTAAAAAAAATTGCTATGTTTTCTATATAAAGTGCTCTTTCAAATGACACCCCACTTGACCCCATTTTAAATAGTGATTTTACCCCTCCTCATATCCACCCCATGGTGGACTTATCTGTTGAGCTGCTATACTACGGCGTCCACTTATTCGTCTCAATATTTATGATGGGAAGAAAGTCTTTACAACTGGATAAACCATGTTAAACCCGTAGACTGAGGCCTATTGGGCAGACTTTCTTCCGTTAGAGGTTTTAAATTAAAACTAACACTTTAACTTTAAACTTTCGGATAAGTTTATTGATTGCTTCTTCGTTACAATTTTCATTTAATTTATAGTGGAATTGATAGAGGGTTTCCCCGCTATAATCCCCTCTTAAGATTACATTTATTTACATTTATTTTCATAATTAAATCGATTAACCAATTATCAATCGATTTATTATGTGAAGTTAATATCGGTCAATATTATATTAAATAAATATAATTGCCTCGTTCAGCAGTAATTTCGACAAATTTTATTTAAATTTTATTCAAGTTTATTTTTGTGATGTCATCAACTTTAATATTATTTTAAGTAAATTGGGTTTCCTTATAACATGTATATCGTGGGAATTTATAGAAATTAGATCTAGGCTTTTAAGTTGTTGATGACTTATTTAATTGTTTAGAATAGTTTGGTTGGGAGAATAACATATGTAATGTATGTCAATTGGATTAGTCATACATATGTTACATCCCTACCCCTAAGTGAAAATTTATTGAAGATTAATTTTCATTGTTATTATGATTTTGACCTTTTTGATATTATTTATGCTTAATTATTGGAGAAATTGTTATATATTTTTATTGTTTGCAAGTAATATAATTTTATTCTGTTTTACTATTTAATTCTTATTGCTTAACTATTATTTTGGCAATTTTAACTAATCCTAACTTTTTTTTAATCTGTTTTTATGTACAAATTTTTCTTTATTGCCCATTTTTATCTTAACATTATTTTCTACTATTTCTATGACCTCATATGGTCCATCGAATGGTGAGTCTAACTTTTTTCTTTCACCTACTTTTAACCAAACGTAATCACCTTTTTCTATGTCTATCGGATTCGTGTTTCTATCATAGATATTTTTTCGGTTTATCGGTTATGGTTAATTTTTCCTTAACATTTCTAATTTGTTTATTTTTAGCACATGATTCACATTTTTTTACATAATTCTTTATCATTCTACTCATATTTTTCCAGACGTATTTTTGTTTTAATTTGTTAATTGTTCTTTTGACACCTGCATGTCCTCCGGTGTGTGGTGTATCGTGGTAAACTTTTATTAATTCATCCATTTTATTTCTATCTGTAATTCTTTGAGGTGCCTCATAAATTATTATCTTTAAATTTGTTTGCATATTTTCTTTATTATTTTTCTGCTGCAGCTTATTGAATTCATTTTTAAATTCATTCACATCTACATGTGTGAATATACTATCATTAATCTCTAGCGCTAGATTCTCTATTTTTTCCCTTTTCATAATTAATATCAGCTTCTCCAGTGTATTCCCTAAGGCGATACTTGGATTTTTACTATATATTACTAGGATTCCTCTTTTATTCTTTTTATTCAATTCAATTATTCGCAAACTATCATTATTTTCTTTGTAGTCAATACATTTTTTCTTTATTTTATCACGTGATTCTTTATCTTCGAATGACAAGGTTCTCATATTTCTTATTTCAGATATAGAGGTGCAGTTCCATGAATACAGCGTGCACTCCGTTTCCAACTCTGCGGTGTTTTCCTCTGTTTTGTAATTCTCTTTTCTTGTCATAGCCCTCGTTTTAACTGTATTTACTGTGGATGTCGGTATCATCGCTTTAAGCGTGTCTGAGTTTACTTCTATTCTAGATAATGCGTCAGCGTTTGCATTCATCTTTCCTTGTTTATAAATGATTTGGAAATCATAGTCAGATAAGTCTAATCTGATCCTTGTTAGTTTTGATGACGGATTTTTGTGCGTGAACAGACTCACTAATGGCCTGTGGTTTGTCACCACTGTGAATTTTCTCCCATAGACATACGGTCTAAAAAAGTTTATGGCCCAGTGTATACTTAGCAGTTCCTTTTCAATTATTGGCTTGTTAATTTCGTATTTATTTAATGATCGGCTAGCGTAGGAAATCGGCAAATCATTTCCTATTTCTCCCTGTGATAACACAGCTCCCAATGCGTAATTCGATGCATCTGTTGTTATTATGAATGTCTCTTCAAAATTTGGGTATTTTAATATTGGTGGATTGATCAGCTTGTTTTTTAATGTTGTGAATGCCTCTTCACATTCTTTAGTCCATTCGAACGTTGTGTTTTCTTTGTTTAAATTGTTCAATGGTTTTGCGATTTCTGCGAATTTTGGTATAAATCTTCTATAGTAGTTACAAAATGCTGTAAATCGTTTAGCTTCATCAGCATTTTTCGGTATAGGATAATCTTTAACTATATCATATTTTTTCGGATCTGTTTTTATGCCTTGACTTGTTATCAAGTGTCCCAAATAAGTTACTTCGGTTTGTAAAAAATTGCATTTTCTTGGATTTAATTTTAAGTTGTATTTTCTCAATCTTTCTAAGGTTTTGATCAGGTTCATATTGTGGTGTTTCAAGCTACACCCGAATATAATTATACCATCGACATATAGGAATGCTTCTGCTTCTAGACCAGCTAGTGCTATGGATAACATTCTTTGAAAGCTATTAGTTGATATTTTTAAGCCGAATGGTAATCTTTTAAATTGGTAATGACCTTTATTTGTTGAGAATGCTGTTAATGGTCGTGAATCCTTCTCAAGTTCTATTTGGTGGAAAGAACTCGCCAAATCCAGTGTTGTAAAATACTTTGCTCTTCCGAGACTGTCTAATATGTCGTCCAATCTCGTGAGTGGGAACTTATCATCTACTATCTTCTTATTGAGTTGTCTGAAGTCAACTACAAGTCGATATTTGGTATTTTCTTCCCCTTTCTTCTTTACGATTAATAGAGGTGCATTGAATGAACTTGTCGATCCTTCTACTATGTCTCCTTTAATTAGTTCTTCTACTTGATTATTTATTTCATCAATTTGAGATTGAGGTAATCTATAATTCTTGATATAGACTGGTGTTTTATCCATTGTAGTGATGGTTTGTTTGTAGAAATTATTTGTTGTAAGATTATCTCCTTTTAAATGAAAAATATCGGAATATTGTTCACAAATTTCCAAAATTGATTGTTTTGCTGTATCATCCAAGTTTTCGATCTTTAATTCTTCTAACAGTTTCGTGTATCTTTCTTTTTCAAGATTCTTCATTTTGCTGTCTCGTACATTCATAATTTCATAATCTCTGAGTGGTACTATCCTTGGTGAGATATTCTTGACTGTTATCTCATGATCAAGTGTGTTGAGAATTTTTATATGTGTAATGCCTTTTTCTGGTATTATTGAATTGGCTATGAATACACCATCTTGTATCTCTTCGTCTAGGATTACACTATCTTCAGCTACGTTTAAATTTATTGCTTTCATCATCTGTGTACGTGCTGGTATTCTAAAGTTGTTCTCTTCTATCAGTTTGGTTCTTATTGGTAGTAAAATTTCTGTGCCGTTTATATAAATTGCTAAAGTATACGTTTCGTAGTTTATCTTACATAAGTTGTTTCTTAGGAAATCTCGTCCTAGTATTCCATCAGTTCCTAGTGGAAATTCTTCACTTACTATGTGAAATTTTTGCTTAATTTTCTCGCCATCAAAATCTAACGTTGCTATAATCGTACCTAAAGTGTGCGATTCATCTTTTGTTACACCAATTATTTTACGAGTATCGTCTGTTAACTCTATATTTTCTTTTAATACGTTCTCTTTAAGGAGTGAAATATCAGCTCCAGTATCTATTAAAAATGTGCTACTTATAAATCTAGTTACATTATTGTGAATCATTATGAAATTTGAAGTGCTATTATTTATATTACGTATTCTTATTGGGTTATCTATTTCTGATTCCCTAAGTCCCTCGAATCTACGTCTTCGGGGACTAGCTCGTCGTTTCCCGAGCTAATCATATTTACTTTATTAAATCTATTGTTTCCATAATTTGGAATATTTTTAAAATTCTTGTTATAGCCATTGCTATTTTGGTAATTATTTCTATTATTGCTAAATCCTTCATTACCATTATTATTATAATCTCTATTATTCGTACTACTTGTATGACCATTATTATTATATCTATATTTTTTAAATTTATTTTTCTGAACATTATTTGAGTAAGACATTCCGCTAGTCTTAAAATTCTTTTAACGAAAACCGTAGCTTAATACCTGTGCTCTATCTTGCGTGTCAATCTCACGAGCAAGATCTATTGCGTCCTTCAAGTCTTTCGGTCGCGATGCGTATATTGTTGTCTTAATCGGTTCATTTAGTCCCGATTTGAATGTATTCAATCCGATCTGATCGTTTAATTCCGAAATCAACTCTCTTTTATCTTCACCTTTCTCCGCTATTTGAATCGTGTTTAGTTTTGCGATTAGAGTTTCAATTTTTTGTCCAAATTGATCGGCTGACAAGTTCGCTTGTCTGGCTCTCGCTAAATCAGCATGTATTTTGGATGGAGTTAAATTAGTTTTAAATGTTTCGCGAAAAACATTTCTAAATTCTATTAGGTTAGTTGGTCTCCTTCTAGAACCTAGACTAATCTTTGCTCTTTCGGCTAATTTAGTTTGCAATATGAAATTGATTAATTTGGCTTTTTCGTTATCATCCTTTAGCGTGTCATGGATGAAACCAATTAAATTTAAAAAATTTTCCAATTCCTCGTATTTACCCTTGAATTCTGGAACGAGTTTATAGGTGGACTTGATATCAAACGATGCCATAGTTGAGTTTTTCTCTATTTCAGTTTTCTCTATCAGTTGATGCGACTGTTCATCAATCAGTTCTTTGACTGTTGTATACTGAGTTTTGAAATTTTTCTTTACTTTCTCAAATTCTTGGCTATTGAGTTCGAGTGCTAGTGTGACTGCTAGAGTCTTGAATTTCTTTCGGATCTCTTCGAGCTTAGTTGAGAGATTCAATGTATGCTCATACGTTTTAGAGTTAGATTCGTTTAGTGACTCTTCTATTTTACGCGTCTGTCTAATCAGGTTTTCAGCTTTCGTCAGTGAATCCATTTCGGTCAGAAAAATTTAAGATCATCATCTTTTGTGTTCTATTAATTTTATTTCTTAAGAAAAATTTGGATTTAGCAAAAAAAAAATTTTTTATTCATTTACATAATATTTAGTTTTTAACCTATGTACTTATTGTCATTAAGTTATTTACCCTAGAAAAAAATTTTTGTTTATATTGACATAAATTTTTATTTTCAACCTAAAATGATATTGAAAATATGGAGGGGCTGAAATCTCACAGTTCTGATATATCAAGACTTCGGTCTGGGTTAAGGATTTTGATATAGTTTTCGGCAAAAAACTTTTATGGGGACATGGTTTTTAGTTTTGGGCAGCGATGTATATCAAACATAACTTTTTGTTAAAGTACATGTATTTTTTATCTCTGTTTAGATATGTATTACAAAACTAACACGAAACACCAATACGTTGTCAGAAAATTATAACAGATCATAAATTAACATAATTTAGTGAAAAGATTATGCAACCAGCAAACTACTCAAAAGCCCCTCCATTTAGCGTTTCGAGAAAATATCTCAAAATCACAAATTCATATTTGTTTCAAAATTCCAAAAATATTGTAAAACTAAATAAAATAAAAAGTTCATACTTTTTTCAAACAAAATTCTAAATATATATATATAAGAACTCGATCTAGTTTCGAACCAATGAGAAAATTTTAAAGTTTAAAAAGATTATCATTCTCATCAGGGCTAGCCGACTAGATAAA
>OY856187.1:392145787-392218287 GCA_963693315.1 Diogma glabrata
ATGGGTCGTTCTCGCCAAAACGCCTTTCTGTAGTCTTAGTAGGTTTTGGATGAAAAACTAATCTTTAGAAAATCTTAAAAATGAAAAAGAGGTTCTTTTAAATTTCACCATCTTTCAAAGTTAAATTTTGAAAAATTAAAACTGGAAAATTTCAGCTAAAATAAACAAAGAACTTTTCAGTAAGATCTTATGCTTATGCTCTTTAATAGGTAGATGGTTGGCGTTCTACCAAAAAACAATTGCACTTACTCGTTTAATAGATTTATTAATTATAATCTGAACTGATACAATGTTTTCGGATTTATACAATGTTTGCGGTTAATTATTCTATTACTAAATTAATATTTTATTATATATTTATACAGGGTTACCACATCACCCTCCTACCAGATATTACTGTAAAGGTAATATCGAAATCACATGAAAGAATGATAAAATAAAAATAAAAAATATTTTGCTTACTAACAACTTAAAAAAAAAACTTTAATTTATGATTCTTTTTAAATTATAGATTACGTTCTAAACCTGACGTGTTTTCTTTCTGTTTTATCTTCGGTATTGACGAATGCCGGTTTGATTCTATCAATCGATATTGTTTCGGTTTTGTTTTGTCGTTCAATTATAAATGTTTTTTGTAGACGTTTGATTACTCGAAAGGGGCCTTCATGAGGTGCAGTAAGCGGTCGTCGCACTTTGTCAACTCGCACGAACACAAAGTCAGCGGTTTGCAAATCGTTTGGTATGTATAAGTCTTTTTGATTGATTCTTGTTGCCGAGGGTCGAAGTTCTCTAAACTTTTGTCGTAATTTATCTACGAACTGATTTGGTGTGATGTCTGGATCGGGAACACTTCCAATCATCTCTCCAGGAGACAAAGGTTCATTCCATACACCAATTCTGCGGGTGTACAGCCAAGGTCTTCTTTAACCGTGCATCTTAAACCAAGAAGAACGATTGGCAGTTCTTCTGTCCACCTTGAGTTACCCCGAGCGACGATTGCTGCTTTTATTGTTCGGTGTAGACGTTCTACAAGCCCATTTGCTTGTGGATGATACGAAGTGGTACGGATCCTATGCACTCCCAATAATTTATTTAATTCAAAAAATAATCTTGACTCAAACTGTCGACCTCTGTCTGTCGTGAGTCGACTTGGCACCCCGAATCGAGTTATGAACTGACCTACAAATGTTTTTGCACAGGTTTCCGCTAGCATATCGGGCATTGGATAACCTTCAGGCCATCGCGTGTAACGATCCACAATCGTCAAAATATATTGATTCCCCTCTGATACTGGAAGAGGACCCGCAATGTCCAGATGAATGTGTTCGAATCTATTACCAGGCAAATTAAACTTTCCAAATTCTGACTTAGTGTGTCGTTGAACCTTTGCACATTGACAACTAAGACATTCACGGCACTATATGGCTATGTCCTTATTCAACGCGGGCCAAAAGAAACGTTTTGCAATTAACTTTCTAGAACCACTTTCTAGAACCAAAGATCATGAAATTTTGTAAAAATTGTACGTCTAAGTGTCATCGGAACGTATGGACGAGATTTTTCAGTAGAAGTTTCGCACCACAACGTTAAACTTGTACCAGGTATGGTGATTTTTTGAAGCTTATACGACTTTATATCCTCGGTTAACGCTGCTTGTAGCTCTTCGTCTTCTTCTCGAGCTTGCGCTACCGAACGAAAATTTGCTTCTACTTCATCAAAACTTGCATTCTCTAGTCGTGAAAAAGCATCGGCAACGACATTATTTTTCCCTTGTATGTGGCGTATATAAAGTTGAATATTGAGCAATGAAATCCAACTGTCGAGATTGTCTTGGACTTCGTTCGCACTTTGAATTGATCGCACCAATGATAGGCTTGTGGTCCGTGTAAATAACGAACTCTCTTCCAGCTACAAAATATTGAAAATGCTTAACAGCCAAATAAATTCCAAGGAGTTCTCTATCAAAAGCTGAATATCGCGTTTCAGTATCTGATAGTTTTCGCGAAAAGAAAGCAAGTGGTTCCCAATTAGTATTTTGTACTCGTTGTTGCAGAACAGCACCAACTGCGATATTTGAGGCATCAGTTGTTATGCTAAATTCAGCGTTATCGTTTGGATGAACAAGAAGAGTGGTGTCGGATAATAAAGTTTTCGCTTTTTCAAAATTAATGTTACATTCCTCGGGCCATTCAAACTCTGCATTTTTCTTCTTTCGTTTGGTGGATGTAAGCTTAGCTACGTGAGAATGGATTGGTGCCAAAACTGCAGCTAATTGTGGAATGAATCTGTTGTAATAATTTATCATTCCCACAAAGCGTTGAATTTGATTGATGCTCTTTGGAGTTGGGAATTTTTGAACAGCTGTTACACGATCCATCGTTGGTTTAATTCCATTTGCTGTGATTTCGTGACCTAGAAAATCTAGTTTTTTAACATTAAAAATTGATTTTGCCAGATTAATCGTAAGACCATTTTCTTTTAATCTTTCAAATAGTTTTTCGAGGTGTTGAAGATGCTCCTCTTCTGTTTTGCTCGCTAAAAGGATGTCATCAATGTATACGAAAACAAAATTAAGACCATCACAAACCTCGTTCATAAATCTTTGAAATGAATTTGCAGCATTGCGTAGCCCAAATGGCATCCGCACAAATTCAAATAGGCCAAACGGTGTAGTAATGGCAGTTTTGTGAATGTCTTCTTGAGCTATAGGAATGTGATGGTAAGCGCGTACCAGGTCCACTTTTGAAAATACCGTACAGCCAGACAATCTCATCGTGAAATCCTGGATGTGAGGAATGGGATATCGGTCCGGCACAGTTATAGCGTTTAGACGACGGTAGTCTCCGCATGGTCTCCAATCTTTATCTCGCTTTTCAACCATATGAAGTGGAGATGCCGCTTGAGATTTTGATGGATGACATATTCCTAGTTCGATCATTATCCTGAATTCATCCTGGGCTGCCTTATGTCGTGACGGATCGAGACGTCTAGGACGTGAAAACGGAAGTCTTCCAGTTGTCTCGATATAATGTTGAACTGAATGAGTAACAGGCTGATCATATCTCGCATTTTGTGTTAACGTTGGAAATTTCTTCAACAATTCTTCAACAACCTTCTCATCCTTTTTTAGACTACATATTTTAATTGAAAAGTCATTAACTTCTCTTGCAATTGCTTGTACTGAAAGTTCGGTTTCTGGGTCGCGAAGTTTTTGATTAGATAAATCAACCAAAAGGTGAAATTTCATCAAAAAATCCGCACCAATTATAGGACGTGTAACATCAGCGATGGTAAATACGTGTGGAAATTCTCGTCGCAATCCTAAATCCACTTTGAGAAACTTATCACCAAATGTTGCAATTCTCGTTCCATTTGCCGCTGTTAATCGTGCCTGACCATCTTTTCTGTAAGACGTAAAACGATTTTGAGGCAGGACCGACAGGTCAGCACCTGTATCTATTAAAAAATTGAAATGATTTTGATTATCGTAAACAAAAAGGCGTCGTGAAAAACCCTCTCTGCTGTATGGCGCTGTTTCAGCAGAGAATTCTATTCGTTTTTTGAAAATGTTTTATTAGAATCTGAAGTTTTGTTGAAATTGCAAGGCGGTCGACAAGACTTCGCGTTCGATCCAAATTTGTAATGGTACCAGCAGTTTTCAAAATTTGTTCGTCGACCTCTGGAAGGGCTTTGACCTACACTTCTTCCACGTGAGAAACTTCTACGCTACGCTACTAGATGGTTCGATTGGTCTTTCGCCCCTATACCCAATTCTGACAATCGATTTGCACGTCAGAACTGCTACGATCCTCCATCAGGGTTTCCCCTGACTTCGACCTGATCAGGTATAGTTCACCATCTTTCGGGTCACAGTATGTATGCCCATGGTAGGGCATGAGTAGGTTTTGTAGGTTTGAGTATTTTACACTACTTTAGGACATAAAAAGTATTATATGAGAGTAGTCGATCAAAAGAAAAAATATAAAATAAGTTTTATATTTATGTATTGAATGTAATTAGGCGAGGAAATAAAGCACAAAAATAGGCCAAACCTAAGCAAATTGGCAGAGTAAGATGGATCGATATGCGGTTTTTTGCATTCGATTCAGGAAGCCGTCAGGAAAGTTTGTGAACATAGCCACTTTTCGGCAAAAAACTTCTGAAGTACCTAGGGTCCAGGGCGGGTAATAGACACCTCATCTCCTTGAACTTTCCATTAATTCAGCTCGAAATTGATCGAAGCTCGTTACTTGGGGGTTTTTGGGGTCGCTGAACACGAATATGATGTCAGCGATGACCCTCGGAGTTCCTAGGGCCAAGGGCGGGTATGTCTAACTCATCTCCTGGACCTTTACACTAATTCAGCTAGAAATTGATCGAAGCTCGTTACTGGGGGTTTTTGGGGCCGCCGAACAGGAATATGATGTCTGCGATGACCTTTGGAGTACCTAGGGGCCAGGGCGAGTTATATACACCTCATCTCCTGGAACTTTTCATAAATACAGCTCGAAATTGATCGAAGCTCGTTACTCGGTGGGTTTTGCGGTCGCTGAACACAAATATGATGTTGTCGATGACCCTCGGAGTACCTAGGGCCCAGGGCGGGTATGTCTAACTCATCTCCTGGAACTTTCCATTAGTTCAACTCGAAATTGATCGAAGCTCGTTACTTGAGGGTTTTGGGGGTCGCTTAACACGAATATGATGTCGGCAATGACCCTCGGAGTACCTAGGGCCCAGGGCGGGTATGTCTAACCCATCTCCTGGAACTTTCCATAAATTTAGCTCGAACTTTATCGAAGCTCGTTACTGGAGGGGTTTGGGGCCGCTAAACACGAATATGATGTCTGCGTTGACCGTCGGAGTATCAAGGGGCCAGGGCGGGCTATATACACCTCATCTCCTGGAACTGTTCATAAATACAGCTCGAAATTGATCGAAGCTCGTTAATCGGCGGTTTTTGGGGTCACGGAACACGAATATCATGTCGGCGATGACCCTCGGATTACCTGGGTTGCAGGGCGGGTATATTTAACTCATATCCTGAAAATTTCCATAATTAAAACTCGATTATTTTATTTAATCGATTATTTTATTTTTTTATTATATTATTTTATTTTATTAATGGAAAGTTCCAGGTGATGAGTTAGACATACCCGCCCTGGACCCTAGGTACTCCGAGGGTCATCGCCGACATCATATTCGTCTTCAGCGCGACCCCAAAAACCCCGAGTAAGGAGCGTCGATCAATTTCGAGCTGCATTTATGGAAAGTTCCAGGAGATGAGGTGTCTATAACCCGCCCTGGTCCCTAGGTACTCCGAAGGTCATCGCAGACATCATATCCGTGTTCAGCGGCTCCAAAAACCCCCGAGTAACGAGCTTCGATCAATTTCGATCTGAATTTTTGGAAAGTTCCAGGAGATGAGTGAGACATACCCGCCCTGGGCCCCAGGTACCCCACGGGTCATCGCCGACGTCATATTCGTGTTCAGCGACTCCAAAAACCCCTAAATAACGAGCTTCGATCAATTTTGAGCTGAATTTATGGAAAGTTCCAGAAGATGAGTTACACATACCCGCCTTGGGCCATAGGTACTCCGAGGGTTATCGCTGACATCACATTCGTGTTCAGCGACCCCATAAACGACCGAGTAACAAGCTTCGATCAATTTCGAGCTATATTTATGGAAAGTTCCAGGAGATGAGGTGTATATAACCCGCTCTGGCGCCTAGGTACCCCGAAGGTTATTGCAGACATCATATTCGTGTTCAGCAGCCCTAAAACCTCCCCAGTAACGAGCTTCGATCAATGTCTAGCTGAATTAATGTAAAGTTCCATGAGATGAGTTAGACATACTCGCCCTTGGCCCTAGGTACTCCGAGGGTCATCGCCGACATCATATTCGTGTTCAGCGACCCCAAAAACCACCAAGTAACGAGCTTCGATCAATTTCGAGCTGAATTAATGGAAAGTTCAAGGAGATGAGGTGTATATAACCCGCATTGGCCCCTAGGTACTCCATAGGTTTTTTGCCGAAAAGTGGCTATGTTCACAAACTTTCCTGACGGCTTCCTGAATCGAATGCAAAAAACCGCATCTCGATCCATCCTACTCTGCCAATTTGCTTAGGTTTAGTGCTTTATTTCCTCGTCTAAATTCATTGTTTGGATTATTGAATATACTTGTAAAGACATTTATTATGTTATACATGATGGGGCATGTTTATTGAATAAAATAAAAGAAAACAAAATTCTTATATATAATAGAACAAAAATAGAACCGAATATAGTTTATTATTGGAAAGGTAATCGTTTATATATGCTTGTCTCAAAGATTAAGCCATGCATGTCTAAGTACACACCCTTGTAAGGTCAAACCGCAGAAGGCTCAGTATATCAGTTATGGTTTATTAGATCGTATTCATAATTACATGGATAACTGTGGTAATTCTAGAGCTAATACATGCAATGCAATACCCACGTGAGAAACTTCTACGTTGAGATTTTGAGCGGTAGTTTTTGTTTTCTTTTACTTCAGTGATTTCCATTCGTAGCGCATGAATTTGTTGACATATTTCACTAATATCTGTACGAATTGCGGCAGAGTGATCGACCGATGGTAATGTTGTCTGTCTTGTGGCGCTTTTTTCATTAACACTATATGTCTCGATGGATTGTTTATGCAACGTATCCCAAATTTTATCGGCCATGGGAATTAATATACTAGGTTCGGTTTGACAAGAAGCAACTAGTGAGACGTTCAAAGTGCTTGGTAGCCTACGCATCCAAAGTTTTAGCATCAAATCTTTATTTACACCTGTTCCCGAGTCGGCAGGCTGTTCCAAATGGCGAAAAAATTCAGATGGACGACGATCTCCCATTACTGCATTACTTTCGCTTAACAATGTGTTTAATCTTTGTTCTTCCGACAGAGAATTTCTTTCGACCAAAGCTGTCTTCAATTGATCGTAACTACTTTCGTCGTTTTTAACCACATCCAGCACTGTCATTACTATGTGTTGTAGAAGCGCAGCTAGAACCTGTTGGTACTTCGTTGATTCAGATTTGATTCCGTTTAGTTTAAACAAATTTTCAAACATAATGAACCATACTTGAGGCGTTTTGTCCCAAAAGTCAGGAATGTTAATTATTTTTTGTCCTGTCTTCGCAGATTGCAGTTCTAGATTATTTTTACTACAAGACTGTCTGTTACGTGCTTCATCGTCGTTTTCTATGTCGCTCATTATACCAGATTATAATCAAACAAATAACGGCAAGACAAATAACGAAAATATTCCTACAGATGACCTTAAACACGTTATGTATGTATTTTAAAAAAAAAATAATATTCAAGATAAAATATTTTTCGGTAAACGCGCAATTAATTTGAAATAAAATGTTTTAAATTTTCCAAAACTACGTAGTATATTTATGAAAATATCTTTCTTTTGTGGATTTCTAAAAAAAAAATATTGCGACGCTGATGCATAGGCTGACTTCACCACAGCTCTGGAAACATAGTGTTCTGGATATATAATGAGCTAATATCCATAAAATACTTTAATTAAAAGCTAACCAATATTATGGACTTCGCAGTTCTAATAATAAAAATATTAAAGCAGGCAGTAGTATCCCAACAAACATAAATTCTGTTGTACGAGAAAAAGTAAAAAAAATTTTATCGGAAGTGACAAAGCGGAAATTAGGATGCAGAACTGTTGTAAACCATACTAAATGTGTATGTACCAAATTTCATCCAACTCGATTATCAGGTACAGAAGTTATAGAGCTTCCAAAATGACAGGTGCTTGGAGGACCCCCTACCACTTTGTTCACTATCGCTAAAAAAACTAATCAGTTCCTTGCCATACAATGTTGCATCTTTTTGCAAAGTGTAATCAAAATTATTTAACGAACGAATGTTGTATGCTTCCAACAAACATTGAAACAATAAACAGGTGTTCGGGAGGACCCCACCACTTATCCCAATATTGTCCAAAAACTAGTCAATTCTTTGTCAATAAAGTTTTTATCTTTTTTCAAAGTGCCATTAAAATTGATTAATGAATGATATCTGTATGCTCCCAACAAACTTAAAAAACAAAGTGTGAAAAGTCAGCATTTGTATGGTAGATCCCAGTTTGATCAATGTGTCCCAAAAGATGATAATTATCTTCTTACACTAATTGAAACCTTTCCATAAGTTTTTTCATAATCACTTCATTATTGTAGGCTGTAGTGTGCATAAAGACACTGAAAAAACTTCAAAAAAGTACAAACAAATTTTTTTTACCGGAAGTGAAAAACCGGAAGTTGGGATGCAGAACTATGGTAAACGGTACTACATACTCATGTACCAAGTTTCATCCAATTCGCTTATCATGTACAGAAGCTATAGATCTTTCAAAAAAACAGGTGCTCCAGGGACCCCCCACCACTTTGTTCACTATCGCTCAAAAACTAATCAGTTCTTTGCCATACATGTTTGCATCTTTTTCCAAAGTTTCATCAAAATTCGATAACGAACGAATGCTGTGTGCTCCCAACAACATTGAAAAAAGTGTGACACATTAAACAGGTGTTCGGGAGGACCCCCACCACTTATTCCAATATTATCCAAAAACTAATCAGTTCTTTGTTACTTAAGTTTCCATCTTTTTGTAAAGTTTCATTAAAATAAATTAATGAATGAAGTCTGTATGCTCCCAACAAACTTAAAAAACAAAGTGTGAAAAGTCAGCATTTGTATGGTAGACCCCCCACCACTTTGATCAATGTGTCCCAAAACATGATAATTATCTTTTCACACTTATTGGAACCCTATTCCATAAGTTTCATCATAATCACTTCATTATTGTAGGCTGTAGTGTGCATAAAGACACTGAAAAAACTTCAAAAAAGTACAAAAAAATTTTTTTTACCGGAAGTGAAAAACCGGAAGTTGGGATGCAGAACTATTGTAAACCGTACTACATACTCATGTACCAAGTTTCATCCAATTCGCTTATCAGGTACAGAAGTTATAGAGCTTTCAAAAAAACAGGTGCTCCAGGGACCCCCCACCACTTTGTTCACTATCGCTCAAAAACTAATCAGTTCTTTGTCATACATGTTTGCGTCTTTTTCCAAAGTGTCATCAAAATTAATTCACGAACGAATGTTTTATGCTCCCAATAAACTTAAAAACTTTGTGGAAAAAACCACCTGTTGTATGGTGGACCCCCAACCCTTTATCCAATGTGCTCCAAAAGCTGATTAAATCTTTCTCATGTTATTTAAAAGCTTTTCGCAACGTTTCATGAAAATCGATCGGTAATTGTAGGCTACAGTAGGGATAAACACCTGAAAAAAAAACTTTTTAACCGGAAGTGACAAACCGGAAGTTGGTATGCAAAAATATTGGAAACAGTACTAAAACCTTATATACTAAGTTTCAATAAGATCATAGCCCGGGATCAGAAGTTATTCAAGATTTAAACTTAGAGGTGTTCGGGAGACCCCCCGCCATTTTGTCCAAATTTGAAATGAATCCAGATCTTCCATTTTAAAGTGAACCTGTATCATTTTCCAAAGTTTCATCAAGATCATATGCAGAAAACTCACCCACCCACCCACCCACCCACCCACCCACCCACCTACCCACCCACGGCTTCAACATTAATGATGACTATGCATTTCATTTGTTAAATAATATGATGAAACACAAAAGAATTTGGTTTTATGCGTGCCACTGTTGTTTTATATTTTCAGACAAGATATAAATTGTTTTGAGCTTAAGCAAAAACTCTGTGTTAGCATATACTTTATAACACAAACTTTACATTTTAATTATTTTGTTTTTTTGTTAGTTTTTGAAAATATTTAATCACTTCAAAACTATTCAAACACTTTTAAACAACACAGTTTCTTTTTTTCGGGTTCACCAATATGCTTATGCTCTTTAATAGGTAGATGGTTGGCGTTCTACCAAAAAACAATTGCACTAACTCGTTTAATAGATTTATTAATTATAATCTGAACTGATACAATGTTTTCGGATTTATACAATGTTTGCGGTTAATTATTCTATTACTAAATAAATATTTTATTATATATTTATACAGGGTTACCACAATCTTTTTATCAAGCCTTATTTAATACATTTTAAGCAAACAAAAGTTCAAAAGAATCGGTAAAAAAAATTTCAAAATAATAATTAATAATTTATTCAAAAAAAAATTGTCTGTAATTTAAGTGTGTTATGTATAAACAAGAAGTCATTAAAATATAAAAAATAAAAGAAAAAAGGCTGTTTTTAAATCGCCATTTTTGAAAAATAAAATTAAAAATATTGTATAAAAAGATAAATTATTTTATCAATATAGTATTTTTATAAAACTGTATTTATGTGTTAACTGTACTTATGAGCAATTTCACGAAGATTCAACAACGTTTTGACTTGACCCTTTTTAATATTGATTATTTTTTGTTTATAGATAGTCTTTGATAAATAAAAAATACAACTTCTCTTAGAATTTTTTTTTTCGACCAGGGGTCTTCACAGGGTGCCCCTCAATTTTTGTTATTTTGAGTGCATTTTGACGAGCGATTGTAGAAAAACTACTCAATCGATTTTCATAAATGATATGTCGTTGAATAGGTATTAAAACAAAGTTTTTAAAACTGTACACTGTTAATTTTTTGAAATAATTTTTAACGGTGTAACATAAGGAAAAAATGGTGTAATTGAAAAAAAGATGACATAGCCTTTTTTTTAAAAACTAAATTGAAGCTTATTTTATATCTAACCACTTGTGAAAGTTTAGGACTAGTTATATTTTTTGTTTTAGAGATAAAATTCGTTGTGAATATGACTGTCGGGAATCAGTTTTTTTTGTTCTGAAGGAAAATTATAAAAATGGCGATTTTTAGATTCAGATTTTTTTTTTATGTTAAATATCAAATATTTTATTATTAAATGAACTTTTTAAAAAGCAATTTCAGTAAAGTTCAGCAAAATTTTGCGACATTTTGACTTGACCCTTTTTAATTTGGTTTATTTTGGTCTATATTTAAAAAAATTCTACTTGAAACCGTATTTTTCATTTATCAAAGACTATCTATAAACAAAAAATAATCAAAATTAAAAGGGGTCAAGTCAAAACGTTGTTGAATCTTCGTGAAATTGCTCTTATATATTAATTAATTAATTTATTTATGTATTTATTTTTATATATATTTATTGGGTTTTTGTAAATGTTAGATATTCATAGTCTTATATAAAATTTATTTATGCCCTTGATGATGACACCTGCAAGGTCGAAATATTGGGAAAAAATTTGAAAAAATAAAAGAGTCTAAAGTTAAAGCCGATTTTTAAGAAAAAAAAATATTTATTTTTTATTTATCTATTTATCTATTTATTTATTTATTTATTTATCTATTTATTTATATATTTATTTATTTTTTATTTATTTACTTATTTATTTATTTATTTGTTTATATATTTATTTATTTATTTATCTTTTCATATATTTATTTATTTATTTATTTCTGATTTACTTATTTATTCATTTATTTATTTCATATTTATTTATTTATTTATTTATTTACTTATTTATTTATTTATAAATTTATTAATTTATATATCTATTTATTTATTTATTTATTTATTTATTTATTTATTTATTTATTTATGTGTTTTTAATATTTATCAAAATAATGTATGTATATAATAATGCTTTTAATAATTATAATAATAAATTATACAAAATATTGTCTGAAGTCTTTCTTTAACAACTGTAGCTCTATTATAACCTTGCTGTCTATGCTTTTAAAGGCTTTTGCTTCTGTTATATAAGTATATTAAAAGCTGAAATTCCACATGCCATTATGGGAAAAATGTTAATCCATTATACACGTTGTGAATTGCTGAGAATATCAATTATTTTGATTTCGTAGCCTGTATTTTTTTATTTTAAATTCATAAATCCTTGATTCGCAGATCAGTCAATCCTTGATTGACTGGTCTGCGAAAACTTGCTGTTTAAGACTGCTGCTCCAAGCTATTGTGAAAATAAATTGTTAAAAAATGCTAGATCTGATAAATCAGGACTATTAATGCTTCAAGTCGTCAAACTGACCAATAACTCGCAATTAGGAAAATTGAAAATTTGTTGACCCTAATAACGAGTTAGCAAGATACAGCCTATTATCAAAATAAGTGAAGTATTTTTATTTGGAATGTGTTGTAATAATCATGAGCTTTAAGTTAATGACAACAAAATTTAAAATACACGACTGAAATAAAAGAGAGGTTGAATTAAAGAATCTATTGAGTAGACCAGCTTTTCTTCTTATCAATGAAAATTTAACATCTACTAATTCTAGCAATTTTGTTATAAAAACATAGACCCGTAATTAGCTCCGACTCATTTAAAAGTGTTCTTTATTTTTAAAAATTACATTTTTATTTATTAGATAACTCTTTTTGATATAAATACAAAATAAATTTGTTTAACAATTTTCTAATTCTGTGCTAAGAACGGAATTACGGACATTTCAAATATATTACGAACGTTATTCCGTTACTCCTACTCGCTGGTTTTAATACATAAAAGCTACAAAATCAGTATTTTGTTAACGTTAATCGATTAAAATAATCCTAATGAATCCACACAAAAGAATTTTTTAGTGAAAATACATACCGATAGATTTTTATGGCCTTAAGAAAATGTTAATAAAACCTTAACCTTTTCCATAAGACAATGGTCTCAAACACAAAATTTTCGTTGAGCAATCAATCAAGGAATGATTTATGAACTTAAAAAAAAATGCCAGCAATAAATCAAAATAATTGATTCTCAGCAATTCAGGGCGTGTACCATGATATAAAATTTTTCAAAAAAGCTTAAATTTATTTTATTTTAAAGCTTATTATGAAATAGCACGGAATAATGTACTAGCCGGTAATATTGTACACTTACCTTATCGTATAATTTTTTCCTCCGATAATTAACTGTCAGATATAAAGTATATTCTCTGAGTTATTTCCGCCAAAAAAAAAAATAAAAAAAAATTGATTAAATAAATAAATAAATTTTATTAAAAAATTTATTTTTATTTGTTTTTAATTGAAACTCTTGCTACAATTTTTTAAATTTATATTTTAAACGATGACTTCCAGTCGGTAAAAAAATATCTGTAAAAGTTTTAAGAGAAAATATATGAACTATTTTCATTATTCATATTGTCAAATTCATCTACTAAAAACTTACAAAACGACATATCTTAATTTGACTGCAGTGTAAAAAATAAACAAGATTGTATTTATATATAGCATTTTTACCAGTGTAAAATAATGTTATTATAGGGCGATTTTTCTGTTCCGGTGTTTACCGCAATGGCGCTGCAAAAAGGGGATAAGAGAAAAATTCACAAAAATTTTATATGGAATTCCATACAAAACACAATTTGAATAATTTAAAAGTTATCTATGAAATTTCTCATTTTACTACAATTAAATATTTTAAATTTGTTTACGAAGTATTATTGACAATATATTAGGCATAATATATAAAATATTTTCTTATCTTCTGTCCGTAAAACAAATACGAAAATAGTTTTAATTTTTCATACAACTTTGTATGGGAAATTTAGGCAATATTTATGTTTCTTTTTTGAGCGATTTAAGAATGATATTTTATATATAACAATTAAAATATAGTCAATAACACTCCATAAGCAAATTAAAATTGTTCAATTGTGGTAAAATTAATAATTTCATAGATAATTTTTAGATTTATTCAAGTTGTGTTTTGTATGAAATCCCATATAAAAGTTTTTGAATTTATTCTCTTATCCTCTTTTTGCAGCGTCATTGCGGTAAACACCGGAACAGAAAAATCGCCCTATTGTGTTTGTCTGTTTTATTTCATCTGTAGGCAAACACAATAATAACATTATTTTATACTGCTGCAAATGCTATATATAATTACAATCTTGTTTATTTTTTACACAGTCAAATTTAGATATGTTGTTTTGTAAGTTTTTAGTAGGTGAAAGCGGTGAAAAAAATAGCGTGGTAGAAACGTTTTTGCGTTCCTGAACTTATTCCACTCGACGCTATCGCGTTTCGTGGACAAACCGTTCAGTCACGCAAAAAGAGACGTTTTCACCACTTGTATAAAAATCTACTATACTTAAAAGCTTTATATTGCAGTCGTATAGTTCAAACAAAACAACTTATTTTTTTTGTAGCCGCCATTTTGTGTATACAGGTAAGTTATAGGGTTTTATTTATTATAGTTAGTATTTTATTTATAGTTTACGAGATAATCGTTAAAACGGTATGTTGTATTTAGAGTAATAGCTTTCATGTTGAATTTTGATCTCAATCACAATATTTTAGTATAATATTATATATTTATTCAGCAAAAAAGAAAAAAAAGTCAGTCATTCGTACTTGAATAAAATTCGCTCGTCAAGGGTTCCGTGAATGTAAAAGAACACAATATCAAAAACTATTGACAAAAAGTTGTGTTGTAATGTCTTTATATTTCCAGACCATAGACGAATAACAAAATAATTAATCGTAAATGTCAATAGTAAATTACAATCAAATCCACATTGATCAAAAATAACTCAAAAAATGTTACATTAGGTTAAATCTCATCCATAGATGTTTATGGTAACTCAAGAAAGATTCACTAGCTTGTAAATGGTTTAAATTTGATTATTTTTTCGGTCAAACAAGTGTTGAAATTTAGGGGGGTGGAGTGGATACATACTAAAAATATTTTTTTTCAATAACACAAAAACTGTGCACCGCTAAGTTCTAAAAAAATTGTAATGTTTCTTAAATTAAGTGCTCCTTCATATGACACCCCATTTGCTTTCAAAAGTGGTTTTTTACTCTCCCCACACCCATCCCCTAAACACACAGAAATATAGTTATTTGAGACTTTGCTATGATTTTCAATCAAAATTTACAAATTATCCTGTCCCTGCGAGTTTTTTAAAATTTTTCTGTCAATCATCGTCGAAACGTAGGGAGCGAAACAATCTGAAATTTACACTTTTTTGATAATAAATCAAAAACTGGGCACCGCGAAATTCTAAAAAAAATTGCAATGATTTATAAATTAGGTGTTCTTTTAAATGACATCTCACTCGCTTGGATCCAAAAAGATTTTCTTTTACCCTCCTTACTCTGGTCCCCTAAACACACAGAAATATAATTATCTGAGACCTCTCTATAATTTTCATACAAAATTTACCAAATTTCCTAGCTCTGTGAATTTTTTCAAATTTTTCTGTCAATCAGTGTCGAATCGTAGGGTGGCGGGAACGGTCTGAATTTTGCACTTTTTTGTCCATAACTCAAAAACTGTGCACCGCAAAATTCTAAAAAAATTACAATGAATTTTAAATTAGGTGTTCTTTCAAATGACACCCCATTCGCTTGGGTCAAAAAAATTTTTTTTACCCACTTTACACCGGTCCCCTAAACACACAGATATATAATTATTTGAGACCTAGCTTTAATTTTCGAATCGTAGGGTGGCGGGAACGGTCTGAATTTTGCACTTTTTTGTCCATAACTCAAAAACTGTGCACCGCAAAATTCTAAAAAAATTACAACGAATTTTAAATTAGGTGTTCTTTCAAATGACACCCCATTTGCTTGGGTCAAAAACATTTTTTTTTACCCTTTTTACACCGGTCCCCTAAACACACAGAAATACAATTATTTGAGACCTCTCTATAATTTTCATACAAAATTTACCAAATTTCCTAGCTCTGTGAATTTTTTCAAATTTTTCTGTCAATCAGTGTCGAATCGTAGGGTGGCGGGAACGACCTATGTGAAGTTAGCCCAGAATTCTATCCCCGAAAATAGGGATAGTTTCATATGGTAATAATATCGCAAAACTTGCTACTATCATGATATTATATTTAAAATTTATTCTAACACAAACTTATAGGATCTACAACTTTGAAATAAAAGTGCTTTAAAATATTCACAGAAAACATCAAGCATATCATCAATAACATATATTACCTTCTATACCCTTCAAAATAACCATCGTTTTTACTATATGCAATTCTCAGCCTAAATTTTCCAGTCACGACGGTTAAAATCTATCTCTTTAAGTATTATTAAAGCAAATATAAATTTTGTTAATTCTAATAACGAACCTACTAATTGTTGAAAAAGAAATATTTTTTCCAGAATTGTTCTGGATGGTGTAATTCAGAAAACCTTTTCGGACATTTGAGTAAATTGTCATTTTTAACAATGTTTAAAAGAGTATTTTTTGATGTACTGACATAGAGTGCTAATCAAAATCAAGTAGCTAGCCGGAAATTGGGATAATTGAGTAGATTTCGAGATAAAATTTTCAGAACTTTGGAATAATTTGTCATCTTTGAGAATTTTTTGATGTAGCGATACAGACGCTTGTAAAGCAAAAATTAGTAGCTGGCCGGAAATTGTGATAATTGTTTAAAAAAGTTAAAGGTTCAATAATATGTTATATGATTTTTTCATCAGCAAACGTATGAGTAGATTCTGACATAAAAATCTCAGAAGAATTTCAGATTTATTTTAAGACAGCAAAATATTTTAGAAATTTTATCGAATAGTAAAAATCGTCGCCTTAATAATGAAACAACGTATGCTATTTATACGTTGTTTTTATATTATAGGTGCGCTGCATTCCCCATAAGGGTATCTTTGAATTGGCGTTTTTACATTTTCGAATTATTTTATGACTGGGGGTTAGAATTAATAAATTATAAATTAACGTCCATGCAAATGCATGCGCACATCAAACTTTAAACTCAAATATCTCGAAACTATACTTTTGCGTATACGTCATTTCATTATTAAAGCGACGAAATATAACTTCTGTTCATAATTTTAAAATTTTGAATAAACTTGGATAATTTAGGATAATCATTTCAATTTCAAAATAATCTAACTTTTAAGAAAAATTATTCACCTAAATAACTACGCAAATTATATGATATACTATATGCAACTCTCAGCCCCGAAAAGTTTTCTCTCCTGATAGTAACATATACATTAATTTTTTGATGCAACAATACAGACAATGTAAAGCAAAAACTAGTTGCTGGCCGGAAATTGTGATAACTGTTTGAAATAGCTTAAGGCTCAATCATATGTTATTTAATTTTTTTATTAGCAAAGGTATGAGTAGATTTCGAGATAAAATTCTCAGAACTTTGGAATAATTTGTCATCTTTGAGAATGTTTTGATGTAGCGATACAGACGCTTGTAAAACAAAAATTAGTAGCTGGCCGGAAATTGTGATAATTGTTTCAATTATTTAAAGGTTCAATAATATGTTGTATAATTTTTCTATCAGGAAACGTATGAGTAGATTTCGAGATAAAATTCTCAGAACTTTGGAGTAATATGTCGTCTTTAAGGATTTTTTGATGTAGCGATACAGACGCTTGTAAAGCAAAAACTAGTTGCTGGCCGGAAATTGTGATAATTGTTTAAAATAGTTAAAGGTTCAATAATATGTTATATGATTTTTTCATCAGCAAACGTATGAGTAGATTTCGAGATAAAAATCTCAGAAGAATTTCAGATTTATTTTAAGAGAGCAAAATTTTTTAGAAATTTTATCGAATAGTAAAAGTATTTATTGAGGTTACTGTTGGCACTTGGCGAAACATTATTAATAATAAATTTATTTTAATAAATGAAACACTTGTTTGTATTCCGCAAATTAATTTTTGTTTCTAACTTTATTTATTTTGAAAATAAAATTAAAATTAAAAACAGCTCGACCGGTTTCGGTTTTTACACCATTTTCAAGAGCTTCAAAATTGTTACAAAGAAAAAATAATACAACCTGTCATTTATATACAAATAAAATTAAATTAAGAATGAAACTAGATCAAAAATGATAAAAAATGATAGACAGTAACCTCAATAAATACTATTAAATTGGCAGATCTAGCCACTCTGACTGTTATTTATAAAAAGTTATTAAAGAAAAAAGAACTTACCAACAATCATTTATGGTTTAATACACGCTGTAAAAAATTCAAAATTATACCAAACTATATTCAAATTTATACCCCAATTAAAAATGATCGTGCATTGAAAGCTATTCACATAGGACAAGCAGCGTGGCTCCAGGCTTAAATAAATTATTTATATGCTACACGGAACAATATTTCAACACACCTAAAAGTTGCACATACTGAAATGTTGTATAGATTACATCCTACAGAATTTCATGTAATTGATATTTATTTAAGAAATGAAGTAAATGAAATTGCACATCAACAATATTTACTACAAAAAAAGAAGTTGGAACAACTTTTGATCATTAATTTTCCTGAAACAATTCCACAAGAAACATCTCATGAGTTTTTTAAAAAAATTGAAAATTTATCAACTATTAATTTTACAATAGAAGAAACAAATTTGTTGAATAAAGGACTGAAGTTTGCACCAGTTAACACTAATGTTTCCGACAATTTATTTAAAGTGGCTGTTGATGTGGAAGTCGCTTTATCTGGAAGTTTTAACTGTTCCATTAACAAAAACAACCTAAAAGCTATTTGTGCCGAAGAAATTAGATGTGAAAAAAACCAAAATTTAAGTATAAGCCATTTAGATTCTAAAAATTTAAATTTAGTTAAAACTATCAAATCCAAACTTCTTTTAAATGACTGTATTCTTTGTAAAGCTGATAAGGGAAATACCATCACAATTTTACCTAAATTTTTATATATCCAAAAAATTAATGACTTCTTATTTGATAGCAATGCTGAAATTCTTCGAACCGATCCTACAAATAAATTTAAACTATCTGTTACAAATTGTCTTTCTTCATGTACTGATTTGATACCACCTTCGACAGCATTTCAATTTAAACAAATGAATCCGTTTGCACCTGTCCTTTACGGACTACCAAAATTACACAAACCAAATATACCAATTAGGCCAATCGTTTCATATTGTAGTGCTCCTGCCTACAAACTTTGCAAAAAGTTTCAAAATATTTTCATTGAAAAAACTGGTTTTGTTTCCAAATATTCAGTTAAAAATTCTTTAGATCTCATTAATAAAATTAAAAATGTTGTAGTTCCTCTAAATTCTAAATTAATATCGTTTGACGTATCAAGTTTGTTTACTTCTATTCCATTAAATATACTAAAAGATATTGTAATTCAAATTATAAACGTAAATGTATTATCTGCCGATATTAGAGATGAGTTAATCCTTATATATAGGACTTGCGTGGAACAAAATTATTTCACTTTCGAAAACCAATTTTTTAAATTCACTGACGGACTCCCTATGGGTTCGCCTTTATCACCCTTACTTTCCGAAATTTTTATGGATTGGTTTGAACATCAATTCCTAGATGCTAACTTACAAGAAGCTAGTAATATTTTATTTTGGTATAGATACGTAGACGATATTCTTTGCCTTTGGACCGGTACAGAAAGACAGTTAGACAATTTTCTTATTTTACTTAATGGAAAACATCCTTCAATAAAATTTACTTTTGAAAAGGAAATTGATAAAACTTTAAATTTTCTAGATATTCAAATTAAACATATTACAACTAATTTTGAATTTGACATATATCGTAAGCCTACATGTACTGATATTTTAATACATTCTTCATCAAATCATTCTTTTAATGCAAAAAATGCCGCAATCTTTTCACTCGTCGAGAGACTTGTTAAAACACCACTTTCTGACCAAAATTTTCAAAAAGAACTAAATTTAATTTTATTAATTGCTAAAAACAACGGTTTCGAATCAAAATTAGTTCACAAAATCCTTCAACGAAAGTTAAAACGTATTGCTTACAATTTGATTTATCCAAATTCATTACAAGATACTAAACGTTGGCGCAAAATTCATTATTCGGGTAATTTAAGTCAGAGACTAGGTAATACATTATCTAAATATACAAATTTAAGCTGTGCATTTTACAACAATTTCAACTTAAATAATTTATTAGTTAACAACAAACCTAAACAAAATTTAATTTTGAAATCTGGTGTCTACCAACTTAGTTGTGAAGATTGTAATGCTATATATATAGGTCAAACTGGTCGTAATTTCAAGCAGCGATGTTCAGAACATTTTAGGGCATTAAGATTGGGACACACAAGTTCAACTTTTTCTAACCATTTAATTAACGAAAACCATAATAGCTGTTTTCTTAATAACGAAAATCTAAAAATTCATCATGTTGAAACTAAAGGCCCCAAACTTGATATTCTTGAATCGTTTGAAATTCGTAAAGCTCTTTATTTAAATAAAAGTTTATTAAATTTACAAACAGATGTCATTTATTCGGCTTTAACCAACCCAGATCTGTTTCTTTAACACAAAATTTTACTTGTTTTCAGAAAATTCTAAATTGTGTTGTGATTTCCTTTTGTTATATACAGTCATTATTTCATATATTAATTTTAATATTTAATGGATAAACAATAGTTTTTAAAAAATGTCAGCTCTTTGAATTTACTATCATTTAAATTTTAAAAATTGTTTTGTATTCATTTTTGATCTAGTTTCATTTTTAATTTAATTTTATTTGTATATAAATGACATGTTGTATTATTTTTTCTTTGTAACAATTTTGAAGCTCTTGAAAATGGTGTAAAAACCGAAACCGGTCGAGCTGTTTTTAATTTTAATTTTATTTTCAAAATAAATAAAGTTAGAAACAAAAATTAATTTGCGGAATACAAACAAGTGTTTCATTTATTAAAAATAAATTTATTACGAATAGTAAAAATATAACTTCTGTTCATAATTTTAAAATTTTGAATAAACTTGGATAATTTTGGATAATTATTTTAATTTCAAAATAATCTAGCTTTAAAAAAAAATTATTCACATAAATAATTACGCAAATTATATGATATACTATATGCAACTCTCAGCCCCGAAAAGTTTTCTCTCCTGATAGTAATATATACATTTATTTTTTGATGCAACAATACAGACGCTTGTAAAGCAAAAACCAGTTGCTGGCCGGAAATTGTGATAATTGTTTAAAATAGTTAAAGGCTCAATCATATGTTATTTAATTTTTTTATTAGCAAAGGTATGAGTAGATTTCGAGATAAAATTCTCAGAACTTTGGAATAATTTGTCATCTTTGAGAATTTTTTGGTGTAGCGATAGAGACGCTTGTAAAGCAAAAATTAGTAGCTGGCCGGAAATTGTGATAATTGTTTCAATTATTTAAAGGTTTGATAATATGTTATATGATTTTTTTATCAGCAAACGTATGAGTAGATTTCGAGATAAAATTCTCAGAACTTTGGAGTAATATTTCATCTTTAAGGATTTTTTGATGTAGCGATACAGACGCTTTTAAAGCAAAAACTAGTAGCTGGCCGGAAATTTTGATAACTGTTTAAAATAGATATAGGTTTAATAATATGTTATATGATTTTTCCATCCTCAAACGTATCAGTAGATTTTGAGATAAAATGCTCAGAACTTTGGAGTAATATGTCGTCTTTAAGGATTTTTTGATGTAGCGAAACAGACGCTTTTAAAGCAACAACTAGTTGCTGGCCCGAAATTGTGATAATTGTTTAAAACATTTAAAGGTTCAATTATATGTTATATGATTTTTCCATTAGCAAACGTATAAGTAGATTTCGAGATAAAATTCTCAGAACTTTGGAATAATTTGTCATCTTTGAGAATTTTATGATGTAGCGATATAGACGCTTGTAAAACAAAAATTAGTAGCTGGCCGGAAATTGAGATAATTGTTTAAATTATTTAAAGGCTCAATAATATTTTCTATTATTTTTCCATCAGCAAACGTATAAGTAGATTTCGAGATAAAATTCTCAGAACTTTGGAGTAATTTGTCATCTTTAAGGATTTTTTGATGTAGCGATACAGACGCTTGTAAAGCAAAAACTAGTTGCTGGTTGGAAATTGTGATAACTGTTTAAAATAGTTAAAGGTTCAATAATATGTTATATGGTTTTCCATTAGCAAACGTATGAGTAGATTTTGAGATAAAATTCTCAGAACTTTGGAGTAATTTGTCATCTTTAAGGATTTTTTGATGTAGCGATACAGACGCCTTTAAAGAAAAAACAAGTAATTGGACGGAAATTTAGATAATTGTTTAAAATAGCTCAAAGTTCAATAATATGTTAAATGTTTTTTTCATCAGCAAACGTATCAGTAGATTTCGAGATAAAATTCTCAGAACTTTGGAGTAATTTGTCGCTCTTGAGGATTTTTTTTATGTAGCGATACAGACTCTTGTAAAGCAAAAATTAGGTAGTAGCTGGCTGTTAATTGGGACAATTGTAGCATGTCTGTTCATCTCGTTCCTCATGCCGATTATCTCAACCCTCAAGACCACGAGAGATGTTGTTGTAAAGAGATCGCTATTGGTATTAACCTGCTCCTAGAACAGTGTTCTTAGAGCTGTGCTCTACATTACTGTTTGTGGTTAGGAGCCAAGGAAGTCAGCCTTAGCTTACCTCCTTTTCCTTGTTACCAAACCAAAGCAATTTGTCCTCCCATTTTATAATATAATCAATTCTGATTGTTATATAAACTTGTCAATTTGCTAATTTGGAATTTATTAATACTATGCGTTTTTTGTCAATTTCAATGCGACCTCAACAATTTTTTTTACATTTTAATCTGCTACACTGCATAGTTGCGCAGAACGATAAATTTTCATATAGATAGATAGTTTCGATCTTGATAAAGAAATAACTTAAAAACATTCATACTGATAGAAACTTTAGTAAATTTTAAACGAAGAGATAATATAGGGATGGGTAAAACATTAATAACTATATTTTTTATGGAATAAGTAGTGGCACACAGGTAGTCCGGTAAAAATTGCATCTGGACCCAGTAGGGTGTCTTTGAAAGAGCATATAATTTTATTAACAACGCAATTTTTCTTTACATTGCCTGTTATATATGAATACATATAAATTTGACTTGAATAATATAAATTAAATTCCACAGTTTTGTTTTTTTGAATAGAATACTAAGTGTGGCACTACCAGTTGTGAGGAATTACGTATTTTTACAATATTTTCCTGTATGTCATCGAATTCTTCCCAAAAATTGCCTTTCCTACAATATGCTTTATAATGATTTTCTTCATAGTCCACTAAAGAATTAATTTCGTAGTCAACGTTTTCAATTCTTATATGTTTTTGAACATCATCTAGCGCTATAGGGGGTTGCTTTGCAGAATTACGATATTCTGTATTAATTACTGCATATTCATTATAAACCGTAGATTTCGGCAATAAAATCAAACCACAACATCTTTTTGGTGGAATTGAAATGCAACTTTTTTGCAATTGTTGAATCCCGTATTGTTCTAGCAAAGAGGTGTCTATGGCAATATATGGCCGCTTTTCTATTGATGATTTCATACAGACATCGCAAACAAATTCTGATGTGCAAGTGGGATAGATTTTAAAAATGGAATCCGATATCAATGTGATGTTACAATCGCAATTACTTATCATACCGAAATCATTCTTCAAATCTTTTCTTATGAAGAAAAGGGCATCGTATCTTAATTGTTGCGCTAGTTCACTGTTTCCGTTGTATAATGCATTTACTACTCTTGAAATGGGACATGATTCTTCAAATAAGAAATTTGATTTAAATTTTAAATTTACAATACATTGTACGGCTGCATCGAAAGCACACGTGTTTTTATAAAAATCGTTTTTGATATTGTTACCATTTCGTAAAAGCCAAGTTTTTATTAGATCATTTTTCTTTCTATCGGACGGGTTTGCTTTTAATTCAGGGAGATTATTTATTTGAATTTTTGTTGCTATTTCTATCTGTTCGTCTTTAGATTTGTTGTTAAATGCCTTCAAATTTTTCAAGCTGAAATAATTATGTTTTATAGATTTTTTAGTGATATTTTTCTTTGTCCATCTCTCGGTTTTATTTAATGAATCTAATAAAGTAACTTCTTTTCCTTTTAAATTTAACGAAAAATTTTTTAAAGATCTTTTTGGGATAGCTGTTTTATATCTTTCATAAATGAATTTATTGCGTTTTTCGACTTCCTTTATAAATCTAAGACACTTGGTGGGTAACTTCCCTAAATTTGATGATTCACGACAACGTCTTTTCATAACTGAAAAATAATTTTCAACGTGGCTATTGCTTAGTCTCCCTTCATTATAAATTAATTGAGACCACAATGGTATATACGTCATATACTTTTTGATGAATTTTTCAGCAAACCCGGGATTGTAAAAATTATTAACTGCCTGATGTCTACTGCTGTTTTCAATTGTTTTACATTCGTTATATATCTTCACAAAGTCTTGATAGAACGGGCTTTGTTCGTAAATTGTTTTATAAAACAATTCACATTCTTCATATTTGCTTGTCTTGCAATCTTCCTCTAAATTTACGCTTTTAATGTCTATCATAGATTTGATTATTTGATGTAAAGAAGAAACGGTTTGAATAGATGTAAATTTAGATTTTAATAGCAATGCAAAATGGTGGAAAATTAATTTCATAGTCTCATAATTATCACTCATAAAAAACGATGCCACAATTTCTTTAACATAAGTTGAAACTTTTGATGAAGCTATAAAATATTTATTAACATCATCCATTACATTTTTAATTAAATGTGAACAACAAAGATGTATTTTGACATACTTGTTTATATTTTCAGCGTGTTCCAATTTAAGAAGATACTTATGACATATTCTCAAATAATCTATAATGGTTAAATTATTAAAGCTTTCTAGAACAGCATTAATTTCAGCAAAACTAAAATCTGTGACTACAGTTTCAAAAATGGGCCATTTATGAGTCTGATTTAAAACAAAGGTTTTAAACGCTCTAAGCCAAGTACCAATACTTTGACTGCTGTGACTTGCACTGACAAAGTCACTTATAGAAAAAGGATCACTAGGGTCATGTTCATTTTTTTTAACTGCAATCACAAGTGTATAATATAAAACTGGCGACATTTCTGGTTTTGGTTGTCGAACAAGTCCGCCAGTGGCATCCATATATACAACAAGATTTTTGTTAGAGAATTTATTTGTTATTAACTTAAGCGTATCTGTTTGAAATTTACTGAAAAAAATAACATAGAAGGGCCACTTAGACAGTTGCTGTATATTTTGATCAGCAGAGCCTTTAGTATTTTGAATTTCGATAAACATATCTTCTACATCATCGATATGGTTATCTTGATCCATTAGAGCCTCGGATTTAATTTTTCGTAGAACATCTACCGTTGTAGACTCTATCAATGTTTTGTTCCGACTTACAAAATCCTTGTCCTCGCTAGTAAATAATTTTTCCGACAACCGTTCCACTGAGGTTTCTAACAAACATTCCTTTACTTGCTGTCTGTGAAATCTACTAACAGCACGTGGTTTTATATAGGGATGGTACTGTCTAAGAGATGAAACGCTTACTTTAAAACTATTGCTGGCTTTTTGACCCTTGTTAGTGATTTTAAATCTCCGACATTCTTCCCCGCTTTCAGAATCTCGATGACCGCAATATGCACGAATACAAGCAGAATTTTTATTAATTCGGCTATCTTTAATATATATTAAGCAACCAGTCATTTTCGAGAGCAGTTTGGAAAATTCGGAGGAATATTTATATTTATCGAATTCTCGAGTTTTTGCGTTAAAAATTTCACTCCAAATTTTAACTGGTACAACTAAAACATCATTTAAGCTTGTGTATTCCAAACCGCATTTTTCTTTATTCACAGAAGATACTCTAATGGCAATTTTTGTATCAATTTCGAAATCATGCTCCATTATTTGATCATTAACGCAAACAGAATTACTAATTTTAATAATGTCGGTGTTT
Source organism: Diogma glabrata (assembly GCA_963693315.1). Classification (NCBI taxonomy): domain Eukaryota; kingdom Metazoa; phylum Arthropoda; class Insecta; order Diptera; family Cylindrotomidae; genus Diogma; species Diogma glabrata. The sequence goes on from OY856187.1 coordinate 392,171,676, forward strand.
GGCATTATTGAGTCTTCCATAATGTTATTTGAATATAAATGATCCGTTTCAAGTTCATTTGAAGTGATCAACGAATCCTCAGTGTTAAAATCTGAATCATATTTTTTGGTAACTATTTCGTCACGATTTTTAATTTTAATGTTTTTGGACACAACAGTATTCCAAATACTTGTTCTTCTCTTAGATTCCTCTAAAAGATTGTTGAAAAAAAATTTATCTCGTCGAATTAAATTTTTGAGTCTCAAACGCATACGCTCAGTGCATTTTTGGGATAACTCTTTACAAATAAGCGATAATAGTGAGCCATTCATAAAATTTCGAGACAAAATTTCTTCGTGGTTAACATTCTCCAAAATTGTTAACCGTATAATATTCAAATTTTCGTTTGTTAGATTAAATTTATAAGCCATAGTTACAAAAATAATTACAAAAATAAAATTCAAAACTCCTATAAATAGTACGCGAGTACGTTAAATAATAATTATTAGTATTACGTAATAATAAATCCAAAAAATTCTAAAAATCCAATAAAACTTCTAGTTTTGAAAAAAACTTTTTAATATTCGCACAAGCAAAAAAAACGAAAACAGAAGAACAACAATACGTTTGAACTGTGTGATATCTGAATTTGTATTAATTGAATAATAGTTATTTATTATACAAGGGAAAAAAGTAGTAGATTTTAGCTCGAGGTTGTGTTGTCTCCCGACGCGAAGCGGAGGGAGACAAAAAACCGAGAGCTAAAATCTACAATTTTTCCCGTGTATAATACACTATTTTTTTCTGTGACTGGATAAATATTAATATAATTATTGAAAAAATAATATTAAACAAATATTACAATATGTATATTCACCACACCATACGAATTTTTCTTGAATAAAAACTTAAAATTAAGTTTCATTTTATTTGTCAAAACCAGTTATTAACATCAAGAAGAAAACGGTATAACTTTTCATTAACATTAAAATAGTCATAAATGTTCATAAATATTCATAATATTCATCATTTATGTGTATATATGTATTTATATATATATTTTTATCTATCCGGGAAAAAAGTACATACTTTTTTCCCGGGGAAAAAAGTATTTTATGAAAAGTAGCATTTTTGCACCTGTCAGCAGAAGTAAAATGTTAAACTTTTTTCCCGTCACAGAAAAAAACAAATTTATTTATTTTTGTAGTAGTTCTCCTCACCCAATGTAGGTAAAAATTAAATGTTGACAAACCATAAGGTTTCTCAGAATTGGGGTATACTGTATAGTGTATATTTATGTTGTTTATATTGATTTTAGCGAAGATACATATATATTTTCTTCAAAGAAAAAATTTGGATTTTCATTTTTGGATTACAAACAAAAAATTGGGATTTTTGGCTTTCAAACACACAATTTTCATTTTAAATTGATTCAGAATTGGATTTCAAGCAAATAAAAGTTTTTGGACCGAAAGAGAAGTTTGGGCTTCTCGCGGTGAAAAAGGCGTCAAAAAACTCCAATTGGAGTCAAACGGCAACCCTGTAAAAAACAAACAAACATTTAATTTATCATTCATATGCTTGAACAAGATTCAAAAAGTTGAATGTTGAAAACTTTTCTCCAAAATGGGCTGGAAAGCAAAACTAAATATTTTTTGGTGTGAAAAAATTCTTGGAAAAAAGGATAAATTTGTTTATACATATAAGACGCGTTTGATTTGACTAAAGTAACAAAACCAACTGAAATATTGGTTGCAATTGTTGTTGTTTTTTTCAGTTTATCAGTTATTTCAGTAAAATAAAAAAAAGAATGAAAACACAAAAAAAATGAACCAGAGATTTTTTTCTAATTGCTTGCCGATATTTAATTTCATTTCATAATCAGTCATAATAGCTATTTATGTACCAAGGGCGTAATGATGGGCGTAATACCCAGTAACGCCAGTGGTGCATACAAGATTTTATGCTTCACTTAATAATAACCACATAACATATTGTTGAACCTTTAACTATTTTAAACAATTATCACAATTTCCGGCCAGCTACTAGTTTTTGCTTTACAAGCGTCTGTATCGCTACATCAAGAAGTCCTCAAAGATGACAAATTACTCCAAAGTTCTGAGAATTTTATCTCGAAATCTACTCATAAAATTGAGGATGGAAAAATCATAGAACATATTATTGAACTTTTAACTATTTTAAACAGTTATGACAATTTCCGGCCAGCAACTAATTTTTGCTTTACAAGCGTCTGTATCGCTACATCAAAAAATTCTCAAAGATGACAAATTATTCCTAAGTTCTGAGAATTTTATCTCGAAATCTACTCATACCTTTGCTAATAAAAAAATTAAATAACATATGATTGAGCCTTAAGCTATTTTAAACAGTTATCACAATTTCCGGCCAACAACTAGTTTTTGACTAGTTTTTAACAACAAGTTTATTCAAAATTTAAATTATGAACAGAAGTTGTATTTTTACTATTCGATAAAATTTTTAAAATATTTTGTTGTCTTAAAAAAATCTGAAATTCTTCTGAGATTTTTATCTCGAAATCTACTCATACGTTTGCTGATGGAAAAATCATTTAACATATTATTGAACCTTTAACTATTTTAAACAATTATCACAATTTCCGAGCAGCAACTAGTTTTTGCTTTACAAGCGTCTGTATCGCTACATCAAAAAATTCTCAAAGATGACAAATTATTCCAAAGTTCTGAGAATTTTATCTCAAAATCTGCTCAAACGTTTGAGGATGAAAAAATCATAAAACATATTATTGAACCTTTAACTATTTAAACAGTTATCATAATTTCCGGCCAGCGACGAGTTTTTGCTTTACAAGCGTTTGTATCGCTACATCAAAAAATCCTTAAAGATGACATATTACTCCAAAGTTCTGAAAACTTTATCTCGAAATCTACTCATACGTTTGAGGATGAAAAAATCATATTACATATTATTGAACCTTTAACTATTTTACGCAATTATCACAATTTCCGGCCAGCTACTAGTTTTTGCTTTACAAGCGTCTGTATCGCTACACCAAAAACTCCTCAAAGATGATAAATTACTTCAAAGTTCTGAGAATTTTATCTCGAAATCTACTCATACGTTTGCTGATGTAAAAATCATATAACATAATATTGAACCTTTAACTATTTTAAACAGTTATCACAATTTCCAGCCAGCTACTAGTTTTTGCTTTACAAGTGTCTGTATCGCTACATCAAAAAATCCTTAAAGATGACATATTACTCCAAAGTTCTGAGAATTTTATCTCGAAATCTACTCATACGTTTGCTGATAGAAAAATCATATAACATATTATTGAACCTTTAAATAATTGAAACAATTATCACAATTTCCGGCCAGCAACTAGTTTTCGCTTTATAAGCGTCTGTATCGCTACATCAAAAAATCCTTAAAGATGGCATATTACTCCAAAGTTCTGAGATTTTTATCTCGAAATCTACTCATCTGTTTGCTGATAGAAAAATCATATAACATATTATTGAACCTTTAAATAATTGAAACAATTATCACAATTTCCGGCCAGCTACTAATTTTTGCTTTACAAGCGTCTGTATCGCTACATCACAAAATCCTCAAAGATGACAAATTACTCCAAAGTTCTCAGAATTTTATCTCGAAATCTACTCATACGTTTGCTGATGGAAAAATCATATAACATATTATTGAGCCTCTAACTAATTTAAACAGTTATTCTAATTTCCGGCCAGCAACTAGTTTTTGCTTTACAAGCGTCTGTATTGCTGTATCAAAAAATAAATGAGTATATTACTATCAGGAGAGATAATTTTTCGGGGCTGAGAGTAGTATATAGTATATCATATAATTTGCGTAATTATTTATGTGAATAATGTTTGTTTAAAGTTAGATCGTTATGAATTTGAAGTAATTATCCAAAATTATTCAAGTTTATTCAAAATTTAAAATTATGAAAAGAAGTTATATTTTTTCTTTTCGATAAAATTTTAAAAATTCTTTTGTTGGCTTCTAAAAAATTCTGAAATTCTCCTGATTTATCTCGAAATGTTGGAAAAATCATATAACATATAATATAACTTTTATTTTGTTTTGCAATTATTACATTTTGCGGCCAGCAAATGGTTTAGAAAATTCAAGAAACTGTACCACAACTTCATTAAAATATTTTTTTTATTGCACTACACTAGCTGTTTTGAACACAATTGTGAAAATATTTTATCAAATTTGTTAATTTTCGCAAAAGAACTCATATTCATTTAAGTCCAAATTCATTTAAGTTGTTCCGGAAGAAAAGTTGAGCTAACTTAATAAAAAACTGTCGTGATAGTCATTTTTCTGGGCTGAGAGTAAAATTTCTGGGCTGACAGTTGAAAGTGTCATGATATTATATTTTAGTGTTGCCATCGCGTTTTTCGGGGATGAAAACTGGGCTAACTTCACATACATGCGGGAACGGTCTGAATTTTGCACTTTTTTGTCCATAACTCAAAAACTGTGCACCGCAAAATTCTAAAAAAAATTGCAACAACTTCTAAATTAGGTGTTCTTTCAAATGACACCCCACTGGCTTGGGTCAAAACATTTTTTTTTACCCTCCTTACACCGGTTCCCTAAACACACAGATATATAATTATTTGAGACCTCGCTATAATTTTCATACAAAATTTACCAAATTTCCTAACTCTGCAAATTTTTACAAATTTTTCTGTCAATCAGTGTCGAACCGTAGGGGGGGGGGAGAGAACGGTCTGAAAGTTACTTTTTTGAAAATAACGCAAAAACTGTGCATCGCAAAATTGCTATGTTTTCTATATAAAGTGCTCTTTCAAATGACACCCCACTTGACCCCATTTTAAATAGTGATTTTACCCCTCCTCATATCCACCCCCTTAAAAAATCTAAGTATGAGAATATGACACTATTTTATATTTTTTATTAAAAACGTACTAATTTTCTATCATTCCAAATACATTTGAAAATTTTCGATCAGTTAGGTTCGGAGCTAATCGAGGTAAGAAAACACGAAAAAAACGTCATTATTCCAAATTATACAAAAAATGGTGAGGTGTAAAATTCCAAAATAAATTTTTAAGGAATACTGAAATAAAGCCCTTTCATATGATACCCTACTTGAATCTATAAAAAAATATATTTTCTCAAAGGTCTCACATCGTACCCCTGTAAACCAAACGAAAGCCACTTTAGTTTTATTTGTATCCTTCGTTTCATGTGAACAGATTAGTTTTATACGCACCTCAAATTTCAAGTCCATAGCATTTATAGTTTACGAGATAATCGATATAATGAGAAAAACTCGTTTTACTCTCACCAATAGTGTTCTGTATAAAAAACGGAACCCTAAAAACGAGGAACTTGTGTTTATGCATCCATGGCAAGTTTGTTTGGCAAGACACCAATTGAAATTAATCTAACAAAGTTCTTTGATCCAATTCAGGGATTCACATAAAATAAATCCAAACGGTCAGTAAAAATTAAAGCAAATAGCATAATTGACGATATTTGTTTGGTACGTAGTATAAGTGATTATTATACAGAAATACGTTTTGGTAGATTAATCAACAGTTTCTTTCGACAGTGGTCATGTAAACTCTTTCCGTCAATAAACGTAATACAAATTTTGTTAATTTCAAAAATAAAACCTCAGAAACTTAGTAGCAACCGTTGGTCTACAAAGATTAATAAAAAATTATTATTTATTTTATGTAAAAAAACAATCGGTTTTGCGTTCATTCTAGCAATATTTCCCTTATCCAATAACAGTGAATAAATGAATTTATATAAATTTTATCAACAATTTCCCCATCCGTATTTCTCTGAATGAAAAAATTCATCAGAGAATTATTTTCATAAAACTGCACACTACACACAATAAACCTAGAAACGCGTGAATTCTGTTTTCATATTCATTCGATCAAAACAAAAATAAAGAAAAGAAAATCTTGTATTTTGTTTTTTTATTTGGGATTTTCCTCGTTTTTTTTTCACCAAAGAATTTTACATTCCTAACCACTGTCATGTTTTTCAAAAATTCAGTTTGTATCGAAACGTTATCATAAACGGACGGAATTATTGGGATTACTTCAATTTGAAAATAAACAAAAGATTAACTTGAACTTTCTGTTTGATTAACAAAAGTGTTGAGAACAATTTTATTGTTGTTGTTTTTTATTTTCCTTTAAAAAAAAATTTAGAAGTGAAAATTTTAGAAAGTGAAAAATTTGTTTATCTTTTTCGGAGTTAATTTTTTTAATTTTCGGTTTTACTTAATGATAATGTTATTATAACAAAATAAAATTAGAATAAAAAATAAATTAGAGAGTTACGTTAAATGTTTTAATTTTCTAAAATTACCTAAATATGAAAATGTTTTGTGGAAAAAATGTGAACGATGTGAGTGAATAACTTTTTTTATGTTTTGTTAATTTGCCTTGGGTTCAAAACGAAAATTGTTTACATTTTTATTATTACAAAGTAAAATTTAAAAAAAAAAAACAAAAGTGAAAAAATTAAAAATTAAAAAGAAAAACAAAGCTTAAGAAGGAAATGAAAAACAAACAAAATTAATTGAAAACGTAAGAGATTTTTTTTTTTGTACATTTTTTAAACTTGAAGGAAAAGAAAGGGTTTTTCATTCATCAATTTTTTTTTTTGAATGTTGTTGATTTAGGAATTTTTTTTATGAGATGTTTTTGATTTATAGAGAATGATGAAGCAGTTTTAAGAATTTTCAGAGATTTTTTCCTAATTTATTTTCTATTAAACTTGATAGAGTATAACAGTATAGTATAACATCGTTGAATGTTGTTTTTTTTTTTGTCAAAATAACTCAACATATAAATTTGTTTATTTGATTAAACTTGAAGCACCCTAACATTTTTCAAGTTTTTTATAATACACATTTTATAATAAAGGAAAAAATATTTATTTGAAGGTGTTTTTGTGAACATTTTTAGTTTAGAGATTTTTTATTTTGAAATAAAAATCATTGAACCTGTGTTTGAATTAATATGAAACGGGTAAAATTTTTAATATTGCATTAAGAATATTACTAACTTTTGAATTTCCAGCGGCCAGTGCTTTGTTCAGCCACACCACAAGTTTGTGGTGTAATGAAGCGCTTTCTCATTGGCGAACCAATGAGAAGGACATAGCAGGAAGCGTACCTAGCGAGATTGATTGACAAGCCCCAAACTAGCTTCAGTCCGTGGGAACGATAAAGTAACCCTGCTACTTCAGCACAAATACGGACATGTACGCTATTCACGAAAATTTGCAGAAATGGAAAAAAATACAAGTGTGAAAAAAAGAGACTCTGGCGACCCCATTGGCGAAAGACCCACGATCAACACGTCCAACCCCTCCACAATCACTCTCAGACGCTCACGCACTCACACTTCACGCATACTATCGTGCGCACACACATTCACACTTCACACATACCAACATTCACCCAGACATTCAATCACTGACTCGCCCTGTCACACACATTCCCACTTCTACCTTATACAGCAAAAAAAAATAAAGGTAATAAAACAAGTCCACTCACCCCATGATTAATCCTCCAGTCGTCCAAGTCCTTCGGCCTTAGCCCTCCATCAGTGATGATTCATCCAACAGGTATGGTATTACAAAAAAATAAATGTACGGATAATCCACTGGTGCGTGGTCAGTTCGGCAGCAATAGCAAACCAGTTGTTGTAAATAAGGAGTTGAAAATATGACCGTATCAGCACAAATTGTATATAAATAATCAGTTGCAATATTCCGAAATTTTGTAAAAATGTTGTGTTGAAAATACGATTATATCAGCAAAAATTGTATATAAATAATCAGTTGTAATAGCCAGAACTTGGTAAAAACGTTGTGTTGAAAATACGATAGTATCAGCAAAAATTGTATATAAATAATCAGGTGAAATATCCAAAAATATTGTAAAAATGTTGTGTTGAGAAGGCGATAATATCAGCAAAAATTTTATATAAATAATCAGGTGAAATATCCAAAAATATTGTAAAAAATGTTGTGTTGAGAAGGCGATAATATCAGCAAAAATTTTATATAAATAATCAGGTGAAATATCCAAAAATATTGTAAAAATGTTGTGTTGAAAATTCGATAGTATCAGCAAAAATTGTATATAAATAATCAGGTGAAATATCCAAAAATATTGTAAAAATGTTGTGTTGAGAAGGCGATAATATCAGCAAAAATTGTATATAAATAATCAGGTGAAATATCCAAAAATATTGTAAAAATGTTGTGTTGAGAAGGCGATAATATCAGCAAAAATTTTATATAAATAATCAGGTGAAATATCCAAAAATATTGTAAAAATGTTGTGTTGAAAATACGATTATATCAGCAAAAATTGTATATAAGTAATCAGTTGTAATAGCCAGAACTTGGTAAAAACGTTGTGTCGAAAATACGATAGTATCAGCAAAAATTGTATATGAATAACGGTGATATGATAATTGATAATACGGTGATAACAGCCAAAATTTTGTAAAACAAAAAAAAATGTCGCGTCGAAAATACTGTCGAAATACGGGTTAATTGTAGCTTGGTGATGTTAACATAAGTGACTGATTGATTCAGCTAATGGCCGATATAAGTTAAAAACAGTTATTAATAATAAGGTGGCCAAATCCAGTTGCAGCTTTTAGGCAGGCAAGTGTTAACACAGCATAGTGCACAAGACATACATATCTCCCCAAAACCAATCCGTCACACTCTCAACTCCAACGACCACAAGATTCGCCACTCCTTCTATGGTGATGCGGTGCGAATTCACTTAGCTCAGCTAACAATCAAGTTCTACTCGACCGAGAACCCCTTTCACAGAAAAATTGTGTGATTCAACACGGTTCTATATTTTAGTATGATTCACCAGTTAGCGGTGATCAGTTACCCAATACAAGTTTAACAATATCACCTTGGCAATGCTGAAACTAATTTCATTCACCCATGAGTAATTAAGGTATAGTTAAATTAGTTGACTTAATTGTGGATTCGATCGTTACTTCTGTTTCTGAAATTCAATCAATGACCTTCTACCCCAAATAAAAATTCAAATCGTGGCAAGTGATTTTGACAATTCATTATAATTCTATATTTATGATTTTACACAAAATGTACGGCATTTATCCACTACACACTAAGTTCAATATATTCTTATTTTATAACTTAATTGTTTATCAAAATTGCGCTAAATTAACTTAACGGCGACTACGTCATTATTCCTTAGTGATAACGGAAAATAACAAGACGCACATCTAACTTATATACATATATTAATTCACAGATATATTGTTCGGTTATTTAATTATCACAGAACATTTTGGGGGTAACCAAAATGATTATTCCGATTCACTAGTCAGACAAGCAATTAGATTTTTATAATCTGATTTTAGCAATTAAGAATTTACTATTAATTTACCTGGATATGACATTCATTGAATCTTCGTGGATGCGATCGAAAATCATCATCACCTACACAGATATTCCCGGAATTCTGGGTTTGAATTTTTTGTTATAATTGGTTATTCTAATAAATTTTACTAACTATCACAGATTTAGTTATCACAGAGAATACTAACACATTTCATTTGTTTTGTATCTTTTAAACAACATTTCAAATTTGAACAAAGAAAAATAACACATGTTGTTTTGCTAAAATAAATCTGACAGTCTGACAACACGAAGATCCACTGAAGTGAATCGCAAAACTCATGGTTTACACCGATAGTACATTTTTTTTTTTGATTTCTTATGATTTAGTTTAGACAAAGAAAAACGGCACAAACATAAAAATATATTTTCTTGTGGTTTAAATTCCACTTATGGCGGAGACTAATGAAGTCAACCATTTATTCACACGTAGCACTATATTTCTTGTTTTGATTCGACCGATCTAACAATTTTTTTTTAATAATTGCAGGACTACGTACCCACATAAAAAAAACAAAGAACTAACACCGAATTTAACTTTAGAATATTTGATAATTTTTTTATATTCCGAAACAAAACATGCACATTGACAATCTCCACCAAATCCAAAGAGACGTCAAACGCCCGAATAAATGTAATAGAACTAAGAGAAAGAATAAGTTACCGTGCTCATTATATAGTCAAATTTTTAATCTCGCAATAACTCGAATAAAGTATTTAGATGAGAGATAATTAATTTACATCAGATTTTCAAATTATTGGGAACTTATTATAGTTCACAAAACCGTTTGCTACTTGATAATATTGTACTAAAAATAAGGTTGGGATCCCCAATATTTCCGACACATTCATAGCACGTATAATTGAATTTCAAAATGAATCAAATACAGATTCGATCAATATAGTGATGTTTAGACATATAATAACTACATTCTGCAATATCAATACCGTGAAGTTCAGATCAATCACGGAAGGATTGTTTAAAGCAAAACACTCATACAAAGACAAATCAAATGTTTAACCAAGCAGAAATAGTAATTCGTTGTATGTTGACGATTGGAAACAAAATACACGTAGCTGTTGTGAGGTTTTGAGATTTTCGTTATTTCATTACGGTTTGTGTTTTGAAACAAAAAAAGTTCGAACTCAAGTAGTGAGGCGAGGAAAATCGAATGGAAGCACAACGCGCGTCAATTTTAGTGCGTTGTAAGATTAAATTCTGATTAATTCTTAGTGATTATACGGATGATGATTAAGGAAAATTATTAATTAATTCAAATTAACCAATATTGTGTTATATCAATGAATAAATAATTCAAGGTAATTAGTGCAATTTTCTTTCTCCCATACGTTTGTCCCATACGTAAGGAAACTATGGGTTAAGGAAACTACATGAAATATGACTATTGATGACGAAGGGATGAGAATCTATTCCAAGTGGTACAGATCAATATAAGGAACAACAACTAAGGAAACTGCGACTGTAATACACTGCGTGCTGACGTTATGCCAGACTATCCATTACAGAACAAATGCTTTTTGGACGAACACTCACGACAAAAAAGAAGTTGAAAAAGGCATAGGCTGGTCGCCAATAGACCTTGTATATACATATTAGCTTGGTGAAGCACCTCGACGTACCACAGATTAGCAATCAAGGCGATCGGTATTACAAACTCAGTCTTAGCAGAAACAAAGTAACAAAGTATCTATGAATATACAAAAAAAACTTTTGGGAGGGGTATCGATAAAATCAGTATTCTACTCTATTGCAAGCGGTGGATAACCAAAATCTTCCAGACCCAATTTCGGGCAGATCTGGGGGTTCCCGAGACTCTAAAGTCACAAAAAAAATTGATTCAATCTGCTACAGATCGAAAGAAAAAACACCGTAGGACCGACTTCTTTTGATCCGACTTCTTTTGAAATAATGAAACATCCGACACAACTCCGTTTTTACGTTATGCAGGCTCGCAACCCACACCTGAACTAACACGAGTCTCATGCTCTACCGACTGAGCTAGCCGGGCCACACTGTTGTACGCTTCCGTCCAAGTGACTCGGAAGGTTGTTCATATAGATTCAAGGTAACCAACTGAACCAAATTCAAATACGTTCAATCACGGAATTTACACTTATAAATAGTTAAAACAGAAAAAAAAAATTTTTAAACAAGACCTGAACACCACAGCTGATACACGCTTACTGAACTGTGAATTCAAGACGAAACTACCCTCATATGGTCGTCGATACTCTTGACTTACAATGGCGGAAAAAAAAAAAAAAAAAAAAAAAAACACAAGCGAAAGTTACTAACATAGTGACAAAAGAAGTTATCACCGATATTAGGCACGAATGTCCTTGGAATGGTAAACACCTTTACGTTTAGAAGCCAGGTCCTCCAGTTCGTAAGCAGCGCTACCTACCAACCTTATTACTCTGGCTTCAATAAACTTCTGCGCAAGTTTAGCCGATAACCTCTTACCGGCGTCACTCAAAATAAAATTCCTTCGGAACACCGTATCACCGGGTTTAAACAAGGTTAACCGAGCTCGTAAATTGTATCTTTCAGCACTTTTGACAAATGCTTCGGCAGTTAAATCAAGAATTCGAATTCGAATCTTATTAAGATAATCCGGTCGCAGAATCGTTTCACCTGGATCATGAAGACTATTCAATCGTCTCAGCAGTTCATATGACGAACCATGAGTCACCATAGGTATTCCAAACATTGCGTAATATGGGGAACATTTCAGTGTTTGATGCAGGGAACAACGTAGTGCACAAGCGATCTCGCTCAAGTGCATATCCCATTTAGAATGTTCCTCCTTTAAATAGGCTCTAATACCAGATAAAACACTTCTATTTACCCGTTCCGAAGCGTTAGCTTGAGGTGAATATAGCGCTAGTAATGTATGTTTCACACCGTGCTTCGCCAAGAAATCTCCAAATAGTTTAGACTTAAACTGCGTCCCATTATCGGACACAATAACTTCGGGACAACCAAATACGTGAAAGACATTGGTAGCCAATAGATGACAAATTGGTTCAGCGGTTAGCTTCCGTAAAGGAAATAAAAATGGATATTTAGTAACATGATCTAATACTACAAGGATAGCGATATTCCCGGCCTTTGAACGAGGATAAGGGCCAAGAATATCGATATATAATCGCTGTCCAATTCGTTCTGTTTTCATTTGGGACACCATGGGAGCACGAAGTGGAACATTAGTCGCTTTGATTTCTTTACAGGTCTTACAATTTCCTATGTAAGATTTAACCTGGGTATACATACGAGGCCAATAGTAAAATTTACGAATGTTATACAAGGTTTTTGCTAGACCTCCATGAGATGAGGTAGGAGGATTGTGGGCCCTTGCAATACACTCGTCAGTGTATTCCTCAGGTAACCACAATTTCCAGACCTCACCCTCTGAAGGAATATCAAGATCTAGACAAGCCAATCGTTTATAAACCCGACCAGAAATTACTTTCAGATCAGGCAATGTACCGTCTGCTTCGGTAACCAGATTTACCAACTCCAAATATCGAGAAGTGTTGAAGAAAGGGGAATTAAGATCTAACTCAGGCACTGGACATAATTCAGAAATGACGTCAACAGAGTCACGTCTTGATAGAGTGTCTGGAACTATGTTTAAATTTCCTTTTCGGTACTCAATATCAAAGACATAACCCTGCAATTTCAAGCTCCAACGAGCCAATCGACCAGAAAGGTCTTTTTGTTGCATTAACCATTTTAATGAAGCATGGTCAGTTATGATCTTAAAGGCCTGGCCCTCGACATACGCTCTAAATTTCTTTACTCCCAGTACGGCGGCTAGACACTCTTTCTCACTAGTTGAGTAATTGCGTTGCGCAGAATTTAGTTTCTTGGACATGTACGCTATGGGATGTTCCATACCGTCCATGTCACGCTGAAGTAATACACAGCCTATACCGTCATTACTAGCGTCGCACTGGAGAGTAAAAGGTTTAGTATAGTCGGGGTTTATGAGGACTGGTGCTGATATGAGAGCATTTTTGAGATTTATAAATGCTATCTCAGCTTCTGGTGTCCATACGAATTTATTAGAATTTTTCTTCAACAAATCTGATATTGGAGAGGACATAGCAGAGAAATCGGATATAAAACGGCGATAATAACCCGCCATACCCAGGAATCGTCGAATCTGTTTGGACGTACGCGGTGTAGGAAATTCAGAAATAGCCTGCGTTTTATCAGGATCAATTTTTAGCTTACCACCTCCCACTACATATCCCAAATATTTTACATCCGGCAAGAGAAACTTACTTTTTTCCACGTTTATCGTCAAGTTCGCACGTCTAAGACACTGGGAGATATCTTCTAACAGTTTCAGATGGGCCTCAAAGGTATCTGTAACTATTAGAAGATCATCCAAGTATACGAAGACGCACGACTTGAGATGTGGAGGAATTACTTGGTCCATCAATTTGGTCATTGTTTGCGGCGCATTGCACAGTCCGAAAGGCATTCTTACGAACTGATACAATGGCCGCCCTGGGACCGTAAAAGCAGTTTTCTCTCGGGAGTGTTTTTCTAACGGTATCTGCCAGAAAGCGTCTTTCAGATCCAAACTGGAGATGAAATTACTTTGTGGCAGCCGACTCAAGATTCCATCTATCTGTGGGAGGGGGTAAGCATCCTTCTTAGTAACTGTATTGACCTTTCTACTATCCAAACAAAGACGATTCTTCCCAGGTTTGCGAATTAAGACCACGGGACTCGACCAAGGACTGTTAGAAACCTCTATGATACCCAGAGATAACATCCTATCCAGTTCTTCCCCCATCAGTTTCTCAATGGCGGGCGAAATTGGATAGTGTCGTTGCTTGATGGGAGCTGCAGTCCCCACATCAATAACGTGTTCCAACAAATGTGTTCGACCCAGACCCATTTTTGAAAATGATGGTAGAAGCTGAATAGTGTTTTGTAGACGTGCTTGATTGTCCATAGACAATTCTGAAATTCCTGACTCCGTAGTCGAAAATGTAGGTAAGTTAAATATCGGGTTAAACAAACCAAAAGCGTTAAAGAAATCTATACCTAGATATAGATTTTGAGTCAAAGACGGGATAATGAAGACGTCCAGGGTTCTGACTTGGTTCATAAATGAAATCTTTGTTTTTACAAACCCCAAGATCTTCTGTCTTTGGCCATCGGCAGTACGAACTACGGCAGACGAATAAGTCAGAAGGTCTGGAGTCTGTACGATTTCTTTAGCAAAATCACCACCAATTACAGTCAAGGACGCTCCACTATCCAACAGTCCAGTATGTTGTTTACCCAATATTGACACTGTGGCATAAGATCTCACATCGTTGGCCAATTTCACAATAGAGGAAATGGTTTTAGTTTTAAACAAATGACGTTGTTGCCAATAAATACGAGAACGGAGCGCAGAGCGCGATGGAAGTTTCAAGGATGATAATGAATCGACAAATATGTTTGAGCGCACCTTCAGGTATTCGTTCAATCGTTGTTGGAACGATTTGATTTTGGTCCATAATGGAGGTGGTTCAGTATGAACGGGTGTTCGTTTCAATAATTTCATATCAGTATCATGAGTGGGTACCAAATCATTAAAAGTCGCATTTGTAATCGGTGTTTCAGGGGTGGCGATAATGGAATTATTATCTGTTTCGTCTCTGTTTGAAATACTTACAGGTAGAGTATTCCAAGAGTGTTCTATCAAATTGGATGTTGAAGCTCGGTTCAACATTGTATTGTGCACTAATAGGTTATTGGGACTAGTTGATGAAGTATTTGAAGGATCAGGAGACAAACTATTTTTAGGCTCAGATGGGTCTAAGATGTGTCCTGGGAGCGAGAAAAGGTGTTGGGATTCTGGCCCCCCCTTCGGTTTCCCCGACAATTTTCACAATTAGGACACAATACATCATCCTTCCCACATCCCCAACAAAACAATCGCTGTGATTCACGACAATCGTGCCACCGATGACCAGGTCGTTTGCAGTTCCAACACACCGTTGAACTGGTTATTCGTCTCATATTAGAGGCAGGCTGTATTGCCGCAAGTTCGTTGGATGTAATTGGTAACGATTCAGTTGGCAATTCGCTAATTTGTATTTGTGAAAATTCACGTTCTAAATCCACCTCAGACACCGGTCTAGATGGTCTAATATTATAATCGCGCGGTCTGGTCATTGACTCGGCCCATAATTTTTCGCGGTCACGACAGAGCTGGCGCAGATGTTCCAGTCCATAGATGGTGACATAAAGTAGCTCCCTTCTAATTTCCAATCGTAGGTTGTTGCGAATCAAGGAGAACAACTCCACATCCGGCATCGGTTCACGTAGTTTATCGCCTAGTCGATAAATTGATTGTAAGAATTCATCAAACAATTCGGTGGGCCGCTGTTTCCTGGCCCTCATCCACTCCTTTACCTCTTCGTCCGTCTGTCTGTCCTGAAATTCTATTCGAAGAGCATGACATAAGTCAGTCCAAATAAGCTGTCGGTTCTGGCGAAAATATCTCCAGAACCAATCAGCTGCTCGATCTGTGAATAACAGGTACAGACAGCGGGTGACAATAGTAAAATCGTTATTTAAACACATCTCTGTCAGCCGCTCTATTCTGAAGATGAACGCTTCAACATCCAGACCATCGGGTCTGCCTGAGAACGTAACATTCCAATTTCTAACGGTGGTAGAGTGCTGATCGAGATGTGTTCGTGATCTAGCCGGAGCAAGAGCAGGAGGAGGTTCAGCAAACATTGGTGGTACCGGTACGTTATTCCGTACATACGCATTTACTGGTGTATAATTTCCGGAATGGGCCGATTGATGTCTCGGGGTGGTGGGCGAGACTACATTAGGTGCTAGGGGTAACAACACTTCAGGTGCCGGAGCACGTGATTGCATCATTGAGTGATTAATCCTTGAAATTTCCTGATCGATGTGGGCATTACCAGCTTCCTGAAAACCATGATCTTCCGCTGCCGTGGCACCATATATGGGAGATCGTTGGGCTATATTCACTCGCACTTCATCGGCGAGTCGGGATGGTGGAAGACGGTTTGCCAAGGGAGTGGACGAGGGTTGATTTCCGGTACTGGAACGACGTTGCCAACCTGCGGTAACAGATCGAGTCACAGGTCGCGGTGGAGGTGGCACTATTGTATAATTATTTTTATCTATCCCTCGAGGCAACCTTTGTAATTCTGCACGCTCACAAGCGGCTCGACAAATTGGGCAGGTGCGATTCTGCAACAACCAGTCGTTGAGGCAGATGTCATGAAAGAGATGGTTACACCGAGTGAGAAGTTTTACGTCGGCCGGCACAATTTCGTGTTGACAAACAGCACAAGAGCTGGACCTATCTAGAACGTCAATCTTATCAGCGGCAGACATTGTGAATCTCAAACCGCCGCACAGGACCAGATCAATAAATGCACGTATATGGAGAGCGAAACGAAAATTATTACACTATCGATGTGAACTTTGAATCCAAATAAACAATTTAATTATCAACAGAAAAGATTACTTTATTCCAATATTTGATCACTTTGAATATTTTAAGGCAGAATTTAAAAAAGTATATGGAAGTTTAGCGTTTCAAACCTCAAACAGCTGCGCAATATTTTCCTCCAATTCGACAATTATATTAAATCAGATTGATTATTATCTTGATATTATTTTAATACTATTTACAACTGTTTTCCAAGGTGCTGATATATGAACAGAATAAAAAAAAATAAACGGTGAGATTTGAGAAAAAAGGTATACTACAAATATGGCAGAAGATGGCAATTGTGAAAACGTTTCCAGACCCAATTCCGGGCAGATCTGGGGGTTCCCGAATCTCCAAAAAAAAGTCGCAAACCAAAACCGAAAGAGAAAAAAAAATTCGTTCCTATCACAACCGGTTCGACAAGAAAGTGAGATATAAAAAAAATTTCAACAAATATAAGTTAATGCATCATGCAAAATAAATCTAATACTAAATATATATTAACTCTAGATACTTGTTGTTTTGTTTCTTCGTCCTATTAGTTAATCTTGATGTGAAGTCTTCTGTGATGTATGCTGGATACTGATTTATTTCCTGCTATTTATTCTTGAAATTTATATTTTTTGTTTTTCTGTTATTTATTCTTGGAATTTATATTTGTTGTTTTTCTGTTATTTATTCTTGGAATTTATATTTGCAATGTTTTGGTCAGACCTAAAATGTGTATAAAAACAAATATTAGAATCTGATATTATCAGCAGTTATATTTAACCATCTATTTATTTATATATATAAATATTTATTTATTTATGTTTTTTTTTTTTTTTTTTCCTTTTGACGGACACAGGACGGACGGACCAACCACGGGGTGTTCATCGCACTGGGGTTGAAGGTGGTGATCGCCGTTCTTTCATTTTTATTGGTTGATTGTTTTTAATTTATTTTATTTTTGGGACCAAAGAAAAGTTAAAATAGGCTACGTTAACAGTGTTGTGGGTGGTCGTCGTTCACAAAACATAAAAGAACCATAATTTCAAAAATGAATAATAACATTTATAATAAAAACTTTCTTTGTTTCCTTTATTTTAAAAAACTTTAATTATTTACAAAATTAAATAAAATATTTATTTTTTAGATGTTTATTATTTGATCATCAGATCAATTCTGAATGTTTTTCAATTAAAATTCTCCTTAAATATCTAATTAGTACATTAATAACTTATGTACTAAAAATGTATTTAATGTATTTATAATTTCAGGTTAATTAGAAAGCTAAAGGTTTATTTATATATTCCGTTGCATAGCATAATGTTGTGCTACACAACACCCCTCCACCCATAAGATTAATATAAATAGATTATATAGAAATAGAAAAATTATATATATAACTAGAACTATTAAAGTTTAATTTCATTTTATAAAAATTATTTCAAATTTATTTTAATCAATATTGTTTTAAATGAAATTTTTTTTTTTTTTTAAACTAGAATAAACTTCTAATAATTCAAAATAGTAATATATTTATTATATGAATTTTAACTAAATTATAATACAATTATAAAAAATTTTTTTTGTTTTGAAAAAAAATATAATACAAAGTTCTTATACATATATTTATTATATAAATTTGTACAAATTTGTTTTTTTTTTTATTTCTGTACATATTTAAATATCGAATTCGTTTCTGAATTTTTTCAATCGATTATTATGAACTGTCTTTAATGTTTTTCCAATCTCAATTATTGAATTTTCTTCTGTTAAGATTTCATTAATTTTATAAGGTCCTAACCACAATGGAGAAAGTTTTCCTTTACGATTTTCATTTTTTAATAAAACTAATTCACCTTGAATAAATTTCATAGGGTTGATAGAATTATCATATAAAATTTTAGATCGTTCTTTAGAATTAACTATATTAGATTTCGCTATGCCAAAAGAGTTTTGCATTTTAAAGTTTAATTGTTTAACGTAATCATCATAATTATATAGTGGTTGAATGGTTTTTAGAAATGATGATGGAATGATAGGTTTATGACCAAATAATAATTCATACGGCATAAATTTAGTAACACTATGTGGTGTACTATTATAACAAAACATAGCATATGGAATCCAATTATCCCAATCGTTTTTATCTAAATTTGCGTAATTTCGTAGATAATTTGCAAGATTTAAATGACTTTTTTCCAGAGCTTCATTCGTTTGTGGATGATATGGGGATGTTTTCATTTTATTAATTTTGAAAAGACGTGTAACATTTGTAAATAGTTTGCTTAAAAAATTACTACCTTGATCTGTCAGTATCGATGTCGGAGCACCGTAAACACAAATAAATTGTTCAACGAATGCACGAGCGACGGTTTCGGCTTCTTGATTCGGTAGTGGTATTGCGATACTATACTTTGTCAAATCATCTTGCATCGTCAGTATATAAGAATTACCATTTACAGTAACGGGGTTTATTGGTCCTACAATGTCTAATGCAACTCGTTCAAATGGTTGTGATGAAGTGTCGGTAATGACCATTGGCATTTTAGTATTTTTAGAAACTTTATTTATCTGGCAACTTTTACATGAATTAATATAATCTTTGATTCGGTTAAACATATTTTTAAAATTGAAATAGCACTTCATGCGGTTGTAGGTACGATTTATTCCTTGATGTCCACCAAATGGTCCATCATGGAATTGAGAAATAGCTGAATTTATATCGGTTTCTGAAGTAATCTCTACAATATTTGAATTATTTTCCAAATCTTCGTTTATTTCGTCATTTGACACAGACATATCGATCATTTTATCTTCATTATTCTTAGCTTGAGCACGAGTTACAACATTTATGTTTTTATTATCTAACGGCTCCAAAACTATATCTATATCTTCCAAAAATAATTCATCATCTCCTGAATTTAATATCGAGGTGTAACCAATTTGTTTATTTATTTTTATTAAAGGATTGGTTAAATATAAAGGTTCAGAGGATTTATTGGTTTGACAAAAATATTCACCATCACTAATACCAGGGAAGGCTAGTCCGACCAGTTTTTCTGTACGACCAGCAATAGATTTTTGTGGCAATTGAGTATTCTGTTTTAAAACAAACTTAAAGGTTTTTGTTTTACAAGATACTGTTAAAAAATTTTGTGCATAATCAATAATGCAACGATTTTGTTCAAGGAAATCTTTTCCCAATATGCCATCACAAGAAATTGGAAAATTATTATCTACTAACTGAAATGTCTGAGAAATCTTGTGGTCAACATCAAGTATAATTTCTCCATAACATTTAGCTAATGTCCAAAAAGGATTTGAGGAAATACCTGTGATTTTACATTTTTCATCAGGGTAGCATAAAACTTCACCATTAATCGATCCTTTTTTAATAATACTAATACTTGCACCTGTATCAAGTAAAAAATTTAATTCGCGATCGGGTTGCAAGTTTGTTTTGATTGGAACGATGTCGAGATTATTTAATGCTATTAAAGTGTAAAATCTTTTTGATCCTAATTTATTCAAAAAAAAATTAAAAATTGAAAAACTGATTTCCCGAGTTTTCAAAAAAATTATTATTATTAATAATATTAAAACCATGACAAAAGAAGGTAAAACAGAAAAAAATTGAAAACCAAATATAAAAAAAACCATAATAATTGGTAAAATATTTAAAAAATTCAGTTTCAGCATATAAGAAGTCTTACCTAGAAATAAGTCATGTGTCAAAAATGAAAACCAAGTCATCAGGTATTTTGAAAAAGTATGAAAAATTGTCGAACTTGAAGAAATTAAAGAAATTTGGCTCGCACAGCTTTCATCGACGTAGACTGGTTGAGCCCCATTAGGTTTTTTGAATCACCCGTTTTAACTAACTCTATTTTATTTAAAGACGGAGAATTGGTTTGTGCAATATTATTTTTTTGAATCTCAGCATTTTTTCTTTTAAAACAGTTGTTTATATGATGACCCGATTTTTTACAGTATGCACAATTTATATTGAAATTGCGAATTGATTTAGGTCTATCAGAATTTTCTGAAACAAAATGTGATGTTCTTTTTTCAAAAGACGCTTGCACAAGTTTTAATTTATAACAATTATTCGCTAAATGGCCAAGTTTTTCACAAAGTTGGCATTTTACCAAAGCTAAATTATAATGTCGGTTGTAAAGTGATTCTTCTTCGCAAGCTTTAGATATTGATTCCTTAAGCGTTTTACAATTGATTGATTTGACTAACATTCGAATATTGGAGTTTAATCCTTCTTGAAAAGCGATTAATGCTGTTTGACCGTTCAACAGTTCAACAGTTTTCTTCGAATCTCTACCTGCTTCCACAATACACAATTCATTTAATTGTGCTAAAAGAATCTGTATTCTACTACCATATGATTTAACCGTTTCATTATGTCTTTGTTTAATTGTATTTAATTCATGTAAAATTTCAAGTTTGGATCTAATTTCTGTGAACCTGCTTATTAAATCGTTTTTTAGATCCGTCCAACTATCATATTCTAAATGTTTAACGGTTTCATCGTATGCAATACCAACTAATAACTTTTTCATTAATTGTAAAAATTTTTTATGTTGATTAATATGTAGTTCATCAAACACTAAATTACTACATTGAATAAATTGATGAAGTTGGGAAGGAGTTCCATCAAATGGAGAAATAAGTTTTAAAGTTTCCGATATGTTTAAATTTGTCATATTTGGAAAATGTTGTTCGTTTACTTCTGCCGTTTCTTTTCTTTCAACGTTTAAAGAAAAATCGAAGTTTGATGCTTTTTTAATAGTATTTCCACTTCTTAGTTTTAATAAATTGTCAGATTGGTTGTTTTCGTCATCAGACATTTGGAAAAACAATTAATTTTAAAAATGTTCATAAAATCGAAAGAAAAAAACATTATAATTGAACAAAGTCAATAATCACTGATTTTAATTCTTTAAAACTGTGACCGTTATATTATATATAGGAGAAAAACAAATCTAAACAAAAATATATATCTAATTATGAGAAAAATATTTAATTGAATAAAAAATTTATGAAAAATTGTTTAATATAATTTCTACTCTTTTTTTTTTTAACATAAATCAAAATTTATTTATTGGCTGTTGTTTCTTACTTGTTTTATTTTAATGATGACGTAATTATCCGTTTATTTCAATCCTTGGTTATCCTTGGTACATAATTTGATTGTTGAGTGATTTTTATCAATGTAGATGATTATTTTAGTTTTGTTTGGATGAATTTTTTATTTAATTTACTGTTGATCTCATTATTCAATATTTACAGCACATTATCATAGTAATTAAAATCATAGTAATAGATTTTATTTTTATTAACAAATTTTGTAATTAACAAATTTTATTTTTCAATAGTTTTTTCACTTAGTTTAGATAATTATAATTAGGAATCACAATTTATATTTTAACACGACCGTTTGATCAAATATGTTTAATGTTTGTGATTGCAAAATAAAGAATTATATTTTATAATTTTTTGAAATTTATCTGGATTATTTTGTATTGAAAATCAGCGTTTTCAAAATTTGATTTATTTGTTGTATTTAAGAATGTTTGTAGTAGAATAAATGGTTCTTAATTATTATTTTAACCACTAAATAATTTCATTTAGGTTTTAAGTTTAACTGTTCATATTATTTCGGTAAAATTTGGAAACGTTTTACCTCATACTGAGTTCAATTATGAAATATGTACGTTTATTAAGAATACGTACATTATTTAATTTTTTAATTTAATTTACACAGAGATTGTTTTTAGTTGTTTTCACTATATAATTGCATTTTTAGTTTAAACATTTGTTTTAACTATTTTTATAGCGTTTTTCCGCTGTCACCAGTGTTGTGGGTGGTCGTCGTTCACAAAACATAAAAGAACCATAATTTCAAAAATGAATAATAACATTTATAATAAAAACTTTCTTTGTTTCCTTTATTTTAAAAAACTTTAATTATTTACAAAATTAAATAAAATATTTATTTTTTAGATGTTTATTATTTGATCATCAGATCAATTCTGAATGTTTTTCAATTAAAATTCTCCTTAAATATCTAATTAGTACATTAATAACTTATGTACTAAAAATGTATTTAATGTATTTATAATTTCAGGTTAATTAGAAAGCTAAAGGTTTATTTATATATTCCGTTGCATAGCATAATGTTGTGCTACACAACAACAGGATAGGGATGGAAAAGGAAAAGGAATAAGAAGGGATGGATAAGGATGGGAGAAGGTAGGGTGAGACAGGAATAAGATTGGGGTAGGTGTCGTCGGCCTGTCACCCGGATGACAAGTGTCGCCGGAATGGTCAGAGGATAAATCCTCTGCACCATTATTCAATCGACCGACACCCCTCATCCGCGATCCAGAACGACGAAACATACGGGGAGGTGCTATGATCTGAGTTAATCCAATTAACTCACGACATGAAGGCTGAGCGAACATCTTCCCTCAGCAGTTGATATCGAACTGCTTTGGAAGATGTTCCCCAGTATCATTCGCGAGAACCGGACAACTCAGATCATAGGGTGCTAACGCTCCAGGGAGGGGACTCTAACGTTATGGAGTCGTTAGCCCAGCTGAGAATCTCGCTGCCACAGCGAACCCAGAGCATAACCAGATGACCAGGCTGGATGTGATAGGCGTATACACCATTTCACAAATATCTAAGCCTGGCATCTGGAAACCTCTGGCATTCCCTGTGCCAGTAAGAAACCCAGCCGTTACTAGGGTTCGTGGGTTTGTAACGCCCATTGAGAATGATCCCGAAGAATCATTCTCACCCTTGCGTTTTAGAAAAAAGTACAAAAGAGGAGAATATTGCTGGAGGCGTGGGGACGCAACTCCCCATCAAAGAAAAGTCTGAGGGATCTCAGACTTCCTTTGCTCCTGCGCGTTTGAAGCAGGGAACTGCTTCCACGCCGCCAGAGTCTTTACTATTGTTTTGGTGGAAAAGAAAGTTAATTTTGAAGAAAAATTTAAAAAAAAAAATTTTTCGAATTTTTTTGAAATTATGGAGGGACTCCTCCAGAGTCCTACATCGCTGTAGAAACCCTTAGAGGAGCCCCACGTTGGGCGCCAATTTGTAATGAAGCGCTTTCTCATTGGCGAACCAATGAGAAGGACATAGCAGGAAGCGTACCTAGCGAGATTGATTGACAAGCCCCAAACTAGCTTCAGTCCATGGGAACGATAAAGTAACCCTGCTACTTCAGCACAAATACGGACATGTACGCTATTCACGAAAATTTGCAGAAATGGAAAAAAATACAAGTGTGAAAAAAAGAGACTCTGGCGACCCCATTGGCGAAAGACCCACGATCAACACGTCCAACCCCTCCACAATCACTCTCAGACGCTCACGCACTCACACTTCACGCATACTATCGTGCGCACACACATTCACACTTCACACATACCAACATTCACCCAGACATTCAATCACTGACTCGCCCTGTCACACACATTCCCACTTCTACCTTATACAGCAAAAAAAAATAAAGGTAATAAAACAAGTCCACTCACCCCATGATTAATCCTCCAGTCGTCCAAGTCCTTCGGCCTTAGCCCTCCATCAGTGATGATTCATCCAACAGGTATGGTATTACAAAAAAATAAATGTACGGATAATCCACTGGTGCGTGGTCAGTTCGGCAGCAATAGCAAACCAGTTGTTGTAAATAAGGAGTTGAAAATATGACCGTATCAGCACAAATTGTATATAAATAATCAGTTGCAATATTCCGAAATTTTGTAAAAATGTTGTGTTGAAAATACGATTATATCAGCAAAAATTGTATATAAATAATCAGTTGTAATAGCCAGAACTTGGTAAAAACGTTGTGTTGAAAATACGATAGTATCAGCAAAAATTGTATATAAATAATCAGGTGAAATATCCAAAAATATTGTAAAAATGTTGTGTTGAGAAGGCGATAATATCAGCAAAAATTTTATATAAATAATCAGGTGAAATATCCAAAAATATTGTAAAAAATGTTGTGTTGAGAAGGCGATAATATCAGCAAAAATTTTATATAAATAATCAGATGAAATATCCAAAAATATTGTAAAAATGTTGTGTTGAAAATTCGATAGTATCAGCAAAAATTGTATATAAATAATCAGGTGAAATATCCAAAAATATTGTAAAAATGTTGTGTTGAGAAGGCGATAATATCAGCAAAAATTGTATATAAATAATCAGGTGAAATATCCAAAAATATTGTAAAAATGTTGTGTTGAGAAGGCGATAATATCAGCAAAAATTTTATATAAATAATCAGGTGAAATATCCAAAAATATTGTAAAAATGTTGTGTTGAAAATACGATTATATCAGCAAAAATTGTATATAAGTAATCAGTTGTAATAGCCAGAACTTGGTAAAAACGTTGTGTCGAAAATACGATAGTATCAGCAAAAATTGTATATGAATAACGGTGATATGATAATTGATAATACGGTGATAACAGCCAAAATTTTGTAAAACAAAAAAAAATGTCGCGTCGAAAATACTGTCGAAATACGGGTTAATTGTAGCTTGGTGATGTTAACATAAGTGACTGATTGATTCAGCTAATGGCCGATATAAGTTAAAAACAGTTATTAATAATAAGGTGGCCAAATCCAGTTGCAGCTTTTAGGCAGGCAAGTGTTAACACAGCATAGTGCACAAGACATACATATCTCCCCAAAACCAATCCGTCACACTCTCAACTCCAACGACCACAAGATTCGCCACTCCTTCTATGGTGATGCGGTGCGAATTCACTTAGCTCAGCTAACAATCAAGTTCTACTCGACCGAGAACCCCTTTCACAGAAAAATTGTGTGATTCAACACGGTTCTATATTTTAGTATGATTCACCAGTTAGCGGTGATCAGTTACCCAATACAAGTTTAACAATATCACCTTGGCAATGCTGAAACTAATTTCATTCACCCATGAGTAATTAAGGTATAGTTAAATTAGTTGACTTAATTGTGGATTCGATCGTTACTTCTGTTTCTGAAATTCAATCAATGACCTTCTACCCCAAATAAAAATTCAAATCGTGGCAAGTGATTTTGACAATTCATTATAATTCTATATTTATGATTTTACACAAAATGTACGGCATTTATCCACTACACACTAAGTTCAATATATTCTTATTTTATAACTTAATTGTTTATCAAAATTGCGCTAAATTAACTTAACGGCGACTACGTCATTATTCCTTAGTGATAACGGAAAATAACAAGACGCACATCTAACTTATATACATATATTAATTCACAGATATATTGTTCGGTTATTTAATTATCACAGAACATTTTGGGGGTAACCAAAATGATTATTCCGATTCACTAGTCAGACAAGCAATTAGATTTTTATAATCTGATTTTAGCAATTAAGAATTTACTATTAATTTACCTGGATATGACATTCATTGAATCTTCGTGGATGCGATCGAAAATCATCATCACCTACACAGATATTCCCGGAATTCTGGGTTTGAATTTTTTGTTATAATTGGTTATTCTAATAAATTTTACTAACTATCACAGATTTAGTTATCACAGAGAATACTAACACATTTCATTTGTTTTGTATCTTTTAAACAACATTTCAAATTTGAACAAAGAAAAATAACACATGTTGTTTTGCTAAAATAAATCTGACAGTCTGACAACACGAAGATCCACTGAAGTGAATCGCAAAACTCATGGTTTACACCGATAGTACATTTTTTTTTTTGATTTCTTATGATTTAGTTTAGACAAAGAAAAACGGCACAAACATAAAAATATATTTTCTTGTGGTTTAAATTCCACTTATGGCGGAGACTAATGAAGTCAACCATTTATTCACACGTAGCACTATATTTCTTGTTTTGATTCGACCGATCTAACAATTTTTTTTTAATAATTGCAGGACTACGTACCCACATAAAAAAAACAAAGAACTAACACCGAATTTAACTTTAGAATATTTGATAATTTTTTTATATTCCGAAACAAAACATGCACATTGACAATCTCCACCAAATCCAAAGAGACGTCAAACGCCCGAATAAATGTAATAGAACTAAGAGAAAGAATAAGTTACCGTGCTCATTATATAGTCAAATTTTTAATCTCGCAATAACTCGAATAAAGTATTTAGATGAGAGATAATTAATTTACATCAGATTTTCAAATTATTGGGAACTTATTATAGTTCACAAAACCGTTTGCTACTTGATAATATTGTACTAAAAATAAGGTTGGGATCCCCAATATTTCCGACACATTCATAGCACGTATAATTGAATTTCAAAATGAATCAAATACAGATTCGATCAATATAGTGATGTTTAGACATATAATAACTACATTCTGCAATATCAATACCGTGAAGTTCAGATCAATCACGGAAGGATTGTTTAAAGCAAAACACTCATACAAAGACAAATCAAATGTTTAACCAAGCAGAAATAGTAATTCGTTGTATGTTGACGATTGGAAACAAAATACACGTAGCTGTTGTGAGGTTTTGAGATTTTCGTTATTTCATTACGGTTTGTGTTTTGAAACAAAAAAAGTTCGAACTCAAGTAGTGAGGCGAGGAAAATCGAATGGAAGCACAACGCGCGTCAATTTTAGTGCGTTGTAAGATTAAATTCTGATTAATTCTTAGTGATTATACGGATGATGATTAAGGAAAATTATTAATTAATTCAAATTAACCAATATTGTGTTATATCAATGAATAAATAATTCAAGGTAATTAGTGCAATTTTCTTTCTCCCATACGTTTGTCCGGCTATTGCAGATTTAGTAGATTTTGAGAAATGTAAGGAAACTATGGGTTAAGGAAACTACATGAAATATGACTATTGATGACGAAGGGATGAGAATCTATTCCAAGTGGTACAGATCAATATAAGGAACAACAACTAAGGAAACTGCGACTGTAATACACTGCGTGCTGACGTTATGCCAGACTATCCATTACAGTGGTCGAGACAAAAAAAAGGAATTTCGTAATCGTCACTGAGGGCCATGTTGTGGATAAAAAATCGTAAAAAATTTGAAAGTTGTTTTCATGTAAAGTACTATGTATTCCCAAAATTTGAAGAAAAACTTTTTTTTCACACTTATTTGGCGTTAAAAGGCCATATAGATATATAGCTTTTACTCAATGATAAAATGAGTCAAAAACTAAAGTCTTTCAAGGAATTTTGTTGAGCTATATTTTCAAGGGCTTAGAACTTGACTCAACCTTTATCAAACAATTATCAATTTTTAACCAACCGCTTTTAGCGTACACCATATATAAAGTACACTTGGTCTATAGAGTACAGCAAATTTTTTTCTTACATCTATAAAAATTTTACGAACAAATTATCCTTCTTATAAGGTACCTCGGCTTATAAGGTTATAACGTACACAAGTTTAGTCCCGTGAACTATTTTTCTATGTAATTTGCCCAGTTTATAAAGTACGAATAGAAAATAAGAATACAAAACAAACATAAAAATTTAAAAGTCGTAAGTATTCGATGCTTTACGATATTTATTATTTTTTTACGAAATGCTTCTGCTTCCTTTCATTAATTTGTTGTGATTCATGTGTTAATTCGCAAGTGTTGAAAAAATATTTGCTAATTTATCAGTTCGAATTCTTTAATGCTTTCATTCATGTTTTATGAAAATGCTAAAGGTGCGATCAGAGGTAGTAGTTAGGGGGGGGCGGTGGTTGCGGTCCGCCCCGGGTGTCACCCGTTTTGGGGTGACACCCGACCGTAAATCAACTTAAACAAACCATCACAATTGTTTTCAACGTTTCAATCGTTTACAACGATAAATCACTTAGAAACCATGTTAGCCAGGTTATCCATTTAATTTTGATTTATAAATTGTGATAACTTATAATGTGTCCTATAAATGCGTCCTATTGGTTTAAAAAGAATCTATTCTACTTTTTAAAATTTTTGAGTTATTATGTAAAATAAAATTTCAACAATATGTGTGTATGTATTTCTTTTTTTTTTAATCGAATCAACATGTTGAGCATTGAATACCATCACCACAATTACTCAATAGCTTTGAATATTCCTATAGATACTATATTAACCGTTTTCTTTTACGGTACATTATTTAGTATGCAAGAATAATTCTTTAACGACCAGGTCTGAAAACACATATGCTGAATAATGCATAGGAAAAGTGGTCTCCGTCGATAATGTGGCACCCTGTGTCGATAGGATGGCACCCTTGAGTTCTGTTCTATTCCAAAATTATGTCTCTATTCCAAAATTATTTCTAAAATATCAGCTTAAACTTATTACCTAATATGTTTTACATTTCAAACAAATTAATGGCAAACACCTAAGGAAACCAATAAACAATCAAATCACCGTGTTTGTGTAAATAATTTCAAATTAATTAGGGTTCCGTACTTTAAAAAAGTAAAAACGGTACCCTATTGGTGAGACTTCGGTGTCCGTCCGAATTTCTACATAATCAATTTACTCACAAACTATAAGTGCTATCAACTTGAAATTTTCTACAGTTTTTAAACGTGTTTTTCCACGCCTACTGATAACAAAAAAATTCAAATATTTGTTTTAATCTATATTTTATGAACATAGATAAGGAGATAGTAAAACAAAAGTTTTTTGTAAGGAATCGAGTTTGGTCTAGAAAAATCGAGAAAGTTCAAAATATTTCAAAAAAAAATTTCAATGATTTTTCGACTGCTTAGTTTTTTTGATATTGCCATAAACGGGTATTGTCTTTCCTGTCCCCCCCCCTTTAACTTCGAACATTAGAAAAGAAAAAATTTGAAAAAATTCATTTTTATGGTCAATGTTGTAAAGATTGAATCAAAACTATAGCGGTCGGGTCATCATTTCAAATGTGATTCTGAGGGGGTTGAGAGTGGAAATTTTGAAAAAAAATTATTTTTGACCTCAGTGAGTGGGGTGTCATATGAAAGGTGATTTTTTTTTCAAGTATAAATCAATTTTTTTTGCAATTTTCAAAAGCGAAGTTTTTGAGTTATGTTAAAAAATGTGACAAAAATTTCTTGTCCCCCCCTCTTAACTTCGAACTTTACAAAAGAAAAAATTTGAAAAAATTCATGGTTATGGAAAATGTTGTAAATATTGAATGAAAACTATAGCGGTCAGCTCATCATTTCAAATGTTATCTTGAGGGGGTTGAGGGTGGAAATTTTGAAAAAAAAATATTTTTGACCAAGTCGATTGGGGTGTCATATGAAAGATTGATTTTTTTCTAGTCCAAAACAATTTTTTATGTAATTTTAAAAAGCGCAGTTTTTGAGTTATGTAAAAAAATGTGAAAAAAATTTCCTGTCCCCCCCCCTTAACTTCGAACATTACAAAAGAAAAAATTTGGAAAAATTCATGGTTATGGGAAATGTTGTAAAGATTGAATGAAAACTATAGCGGTTGGCTCATCATTTCTAATGTTATTTTGATGGGGTTGAGGGTGGAAATTTTGGAAAAAAATTATTTTTGACCTTGTTGAGTGGGGTATCATATGAAAGGTTGATTTTGTTCTAGTCCAAAACAATTTTTTATGTAATTTTCAAAAGCGCAGTTTTTGAGTTATATTAAAAAATGTGAAAAAAAATTCCTGTCCTCCCCCTTAACTTCGAACATTACAAAAGAAAAATATTTGAAAATATTCATGGTTATGGGCAATGTTGTAAAGATTGAATGAAAACTATAGCGGTCGGATCATCATTTCAAATGTTATTTTGAGGGGGTTGAGAGTGGAAATTTTGACAAAAAATAATTTTTGACCCCCACTCGGCATATGAAAGGTGAATTTTTTTCTAGTCCAAAACAATTTTTTTGTAGTTTTCGTTTTTTTCGGTTTTGATTCATTTGATTAAAATTCTAAAATTGTGTTTTGTGAAGGACTATTCACGTAAAATAATCGTAGAAGAGGATAAATTTTACTACGTTGTAGGAAATGTATATTATAGTAAATATTGAGTGAAACGAAGTAAAGAAATGAACAAACAAGATCAGATTAGATCAACACAGTTTAACAAGTCAGATGAACTTAACTTCAGGCGAAAGGCGTTAGGTTGAAAAATTATGCAATAACATACCAGATACCTGTTTGCTATTCGATAGATTATCATTTAATATGGTTGCATTGCAAATGTTCTCTGTGAAGTTGATCACTAATTACAAACATTTTTGAAATTTTTGAACTATTGAACTACTGTTGAACTAGAAAATTGTTACAGTCAAGTTAATCGAGGTTGGGGATCTGTTCTTTTCGTTAAGTCTGATACAGTACCACCAGTGCAGAAAAATAGTAGCCACCATCACTTTGAGTTTAGCTCTGCTGGCAGTCATTGTGAATGTTCAACTAGCTGAAGTACAAATCCTGTTGGTATACTATACCGATCTCCCCAATGTTCAGTAGACAAATCACTCGACTGTGTTGCAATGCACTCGTTGGAAATAATTTGACGACACTTTTTCTCCGTTTTTTTCCGTTGGTTTCAATAAAAATCCTCAAAACTGGCTCTCAAACTATTTTCTACAAAAAAATTTACAAAGAAAAATTCATGAACCAACAACAGTTGAGGCTACCACAATTGATGATGTATTTTCCA
The DNA here is from genome assembly GCA_963693315.1 of Diogma glabrata. NCBI lineage: Eukaryota > Metazoa > Arthropoda > Insecta > Diptera > Cylindrotomidae > Diogma > Diogma glabrata. Next base: position 392,203,305 of record OY856187.1, read on the forward strand.
ATATAAATAATTTAGAAGCTGGCATTATTGAAGCTTTCTTTAGCCACCATAAACAGCTTTGGGTAAGATTCAACCCAACTTGAAACTATACTTACAAAAACTGTTTTTTCTCATATTATATACACGGAACCCTCAGCGAGCGAATTATATTCGCACTTGCCTGACTTTTTTTTTTTTCCTTTATCTTGAAACTCGTAAATTGGAATGGGTCGTTTTCGAATGGACACATAAATAATTACTGTGGAATAAAATGGTAAATTTGCAATTACTACAGTTTTGCAAATTTTTATAGGTAGATGCATACTCATCCTGTTTGTTTTCAGTTTTATAATATTAATGATAAAATTTAATAAGACAAAAATATTTAATAACATTGCAATATTGCAATAAAGAAATCATTTGTCAAATACATAAGTGTATTGCTTTGGCAAAATAAAAAAAAAATTGAATTTATGTTAATCAAATCCATTTTTTAATTGTGATACGGGACTAATTGGACAAAATCTGGGATTAATTTCCATTTAGTCAATTATATGATGGACATCTGTCCAATATGACGAATTTAAAAGGATGGATTGTACACATTGTACAAAACCTGGGCATCATTGGATTTTTGTCCGTTGTCTGGAGTAAAACGTACCTCTAATAATTTCGAATTGTAATTGGATTTTTTCTGCGATATTCGTCTTACTGATTGTAAATGGTTACATTTTGAACATTTTACATAGAAGGTTTTATAAGATCTATTTTGTTTACGTTCTTGACTATATTATAAGAAGAGTATATTAGTAGAAAAAACGAAATTTCTAAACGAATTTTAGGTTTTTGGGCATATTATCATCATTGAGGATGAAGACTGACTTTAGTTTTTTCAATTCTTTTTAATTGTAAGTTAAAATTACATACATAATGCCAATTTTCACGAACTTTACATTTATGTACAGTGAAACCTCCTAATGTGACCACCCCTTCATTCTGACCACCTCCTTAAATGGACCACTTTTTTACAGTCCCAACACATTAGCCATACAAATTTGTTCTTAAAATTATCTTTAACCTGACCACCTCCCTATTCTGTTTAGCGACCAGTGTATTTGGAGTTATGCGAATTAAATCAACTCCCTTAATATGACCAAAAATATTTTTTTAAAAATGTAAACAGAGAAATACATCTTCTTTTTTTACTCTTTAGTCTTTTCTGTCCACATGTTAAATCGTCATTGAATACGCTCGTCCAGGCTTACATATTTATTGTCTCCACGGATACTAATACATACTAACACATATCCACCTTCTTGAGGTAAGTGCCGGTGATACAGTTATAATTGTACCATCGCTGTCGAAAAAAGAAACTAAGAACTTTGTTGTAATGGAGAATCTCTGGATGTATGTGAGCCACCAGATACAGATGAAATTTTCCATGCAATTGGTTATGAACTGAGAGCCGAAAATTCAGACCCTCTTGTGGGAGGTAATTCTGAGGAAAGTGATGAAGAACCGTTAGAAAATGAAAAACCTCTGCCAACATATTCTAAAATCACCAACAGTTTGGCAACTTTAAAACATTAAGGAGTTAATATGAATGAACTTCACTTTGAACCCAAAATAGTCGCTAAACTTTTAAAGGGGTTAAACATTAGCACAGCCTCAGGAGTGGACAACATTCCACCCATTATTTTAAAAACCTTTTCCAAAGAACTTGCACCAACTTTGACTAAAATATTCTACCAATCCTACAAATCTGATATATTTCCCTCGTGCTGGAAGTTGGCAAATATCCAGCCCGTCCCCAAGAAGGGACCAAAATCCGATATATCAAATTATAGGCCAATAGCTTTACTATCGGTCTTATCCAAAGTCTATGAGCATTATATTAATACACACATTTCAAAATTTCTGGAAGAAAATCATTTAATATCTGACAGCCAATACGGTTTTCGAAACAAAAGATCAACTACCGATCTATTAAACTATCTAGCGCACTGTTGGAACAGCATACTCGATAAAGGTGGTGAATGCGTTATCGCTTTAGACATCTCCAAGGAATTTTATCGAGTCTGGCATGACAACTTAATCAACAAGCTCGTTGCGTATGGTTTTAATCCTAATGTTGTGAAGCTGATTCAAAATATTCTATCCAACCGATACATTTCGGTAGCCTTAGACGGATTTTCTTCTGAGTCTAAACTAATTAACACTGGTGAACCGTCAAGGCTCAGTACTTTCCCCAGCCTTATTTTTGTTTTATATCAACGAATTGTTGAAAATCACAAGCGAACCAAAAAATAGTTTTGCAGATGATAGTACTGTGCACAAGTCGTTCGAGCCTCTTCCTTCAAAAGCTAAAATGCACGAACGAATTAATCCCGCCCGGAGAGACGCTGCCATAAACGTGAATTAAGACCTAAAAAAAGTCGCCGATTGAAGTGGCCAAAACCTGGTCAATTTCAACTCCACCAAAACACAGCTGTTGATTGTTTCCAGATCAAAGACCGAGTTCCCCAAAGATATTTTATTCAGTGTGTGATGAACCAATAGGTGAATGTAAAAACATTCGTTTATTGGGTGTCACAGTTTCAAATGACCTACTCTGGAACGATCATGTAATGGCGATGGCAAAAAGGGCGTCTAAAAAACTTGGCCTCCTAAATAGATGCAAAAAATTTTTTACTCCATACCAATTGCTCCATGTTTATAAGTCCTATATTCGTCCCTGTATGGAGAACTGTTGTCATGTTCGGGGTGCTGCTTCAGTTAAAGTTCCTTCCATCTTGGCCTTCTTGGACTCTGTTCAAAAGCGTGCTATACGAATTGTGGGTGATCGAGCTTTGACATCAAAATTTGATTCCATACAACATCGTCGCACTGTTGCTGACCTCGTTGTTTTTTACAAATATCGTCATCAACAGTGGTCAGATGAAATCATCGGCATCATGCCTCAAACTTATTCTTACCCCCGTTCCACTCGGCAATCGGCTGCCGCAACCAGTGAAACGGTCGAGATCCCGCGCTGTCATACTGGCAGATCGCAGAAAGACTTCTTTGTCCGAACTGCGTACAAATGGAATAGTTTGCCAGAACCCTTAGTCTCAGGTGGTTTCAACCCGCAGAGTTTTAAAAAAAACGTTCATCAACACCTTGGAACGCCAGTTGTTGTGGGTCCTAGGCTTTTAAGGCCTGTGTGTTGTTGTGACACATATTCTAAACCCTATTATACAGCACTTTTTGTTAAAAAAAAAAATAGAAAGGTGTCTTCAAATGGTAACATCAATTGTTCAAACAGAAAATATTTTTCAGTCATATTTAGTTGAGAAAAAGACGTTTGTTTTATTTTTCAAAACTTCTATAAAACGACCAAACTCCGAAAATATAATTTTGGTCAATATTCAGAGAAGTTTCTTCATCCCGACCACCTCCGTAAAATGACCAGAAATTTACAGTCCCATAAGTGGTCGCTTTCGGGAGGTTTCGCTGTATTTTAATTTTATTGAAAAAGAGTTTCGCAATTTTTAGAATAACCCAAATTTAAAAAGCGGAAAACTTTGGAAACGAGGTTCATAAAACGATAGGAGACGCAGTCTTGCTATTAATAGATAATGAAAAACAGAAGTGGAAACATCTTTTATCCAGATTATTGCATATAATCTTTGTTTTTATCTAAAGAAAACCTAGCATTTCGTGGATATGATGAAGGAAAAAGCCTTTAAATAAAGGCAATTTCTTAGAACTAACCAAACTACTGTCAAAGTATGATGTAGTATTAAAAGAACACATCTTGAATTAAATATTAAAAAAAATATAAATACTTTGGAATTATGTTTGATAGCAGAACGGATATTTCACATATTGATCAAATGTCAGAAGTGATTCGTTATGTGAAAATTGATGATAGAAAAGTGGAAATCCAAGAATTACGATAGATTTGTTGGAGCAATCATCCCAACTGCAAAGAAATGCATCCCAAGAGGCTTCCGTGAAGAATATATTCCTGGCTAGAGTCGCTCCAGTCAGGAATATATTCTTCACGGAAGCCTCTTGCGATGCATTTCTTTGCAGTTGAGATGATGGCTCGATGATGATATATTTAATGAGGAGTACCTTAACAGTGGTGAGGCAGACGTGACTGATGACTTAATTTACTCACTGGACGCCACGAAAATACAAAAGTGGATTAACGCTGATGAAAACATTGATTTTCCCATTCAATCAGGGAAGCATGGAGTCTCCTTCGAAAGCTGGGTGGCTCAAACTCAATTACTCGTGCTAACAATGAAATAAATCCAGAAAACATTTAATGTGTATCCATGTTTTGTTTTAGGTAGATTTCATAGAAGAGTCTGCCTATTTTAAGTTTGATTTTTAATGTGTCACAACAAAAACCATACGCTAAATAAATAAAAAAATCACTCCTCCAACTGTTTTTTCTGAGTTCATAATTACAATATCACCTTCTAAGAATGTAAAGGTTGTCAGTTTTAAATTAAGCTTAACTTTTGTATATATCAAGTATAACACAGTTTAGTACTTGTAAATACATTTCACTTAACTTTACGCTGCGGTGGAGGTTGTGCAAATATGAACTTTTTTGCACGGAAAAATATGTTCTATTTCCAATCGAAATGCGTTAGTCTCAACCTTGCGAGAGCATATTTGAATTGAGAGTGACTATTCCAATCTTTCGACTTTTCCAATCGCTGGTTATACGGAACATTGTCTAGGAAAAACCAGTTAGCCGGTAATTTTATGTATTTTGGACAATTTAGAAAAATAAAACTATTACAAAAAAATATCCATAAGACTAAAAGGGAACAAAAAAACTGGAGGCGTTACAAAGGCTTGCCTGCTTATGTATCACTAGTGGCTTCAGGACAACGCCCACTGCGAGTCTGCAGGTCTTATTAGGGCTTCCTTCCCTGCACATATTTGTAAGAATGAAGGCTCTTAAGGCTATAAAAAGGCTCGAACTCCTGGGAAACACTAGGGGCTGTAGGAAAAATCATCAAGCGCTATGGACGGATCTGGAAGAACACCTAACAGATTTGTCCATGCCGACTGATGACACAGTACCTCTAACTACCTTTCAAAAGCAGTATAAAGTCGTAATTCCAACGATAGAGGACCGGTCCTCAGTTAATTTGCTATTGGACAGTGCAGCCAACACGTTGGACATCTACACAGATGGATCTCTCACTGAAAAAGGTGCAGGAGCTGCGGTTTACTTCAGTAATAAAGATCAAGGCCTGCAATTTCCACTTGGCGAATACTGCACAGTCTTTCTGGTTGAGGTATTCGCCATAAATGCAGCATCAAAGCGAGCGACGGAGCTTAAGTGGTCTGACAAGATCATTAATATTTTTACTGATAGCCAGGCTGCTCTTAAAGCTCTGGGAAGTTATACTATTTAGTCAAAAATAGTGCAAGAATGTTCTAGGTCCTTGAATTATCTCGGGCTCAAGAACAGCATATCACTGATATGGACATCAGGGCATAGTGGGAATCTTGGGAACAGAAAAGCTAATGATTTAGCAAAGAGCTCCGCAGGGAGGCTCATAGGTCCTGAACCAGCAATTGGTATATCGAAAGGTAGGATAAGATCGCTAGTCAAACATGTTCTCTTACGGTCCAGTGACTCTCTATGGAGGAGCACAGAAGGCTGCAAGGTCTGCAAGAAGTTCATTCCAGATCTGAACCAGCAAACCATCAAATTTCTGTTAAATCTGACTCGGTCAGACTGCAGGATAATGGTGGGACTACTAACAGGTCACCATCATGTGAACAAACATATGGTACGGCTTCGAGTAGAAAATGATCCAACATGCCGCTTTTGTCTTGAAGAGGTAGAAACAGTCCCTCACATTGTGGGAGAATGTTTGGCTCTCTAACGGCTCCGAAGCGTTATGTTAGGATTAAACTATCTAAGGATAGAAGATTTCTGCAAAACAGACCATTCAAGGCTGTTGGCTTTTTTCAAAACGGTCTTCAGCTCTTGAATATGAGGATGGCATAAAGGACTTAGCAGTCTACATGTCAGGCTATGACTACATGGTCGCCTCGTATAAAAAAAAAAAGGGAACAAAATTCTAAAAATTTATTTTAGTATCCATTTAAGGTTTCAAGGCCAATCATTGGGAAAACGGCACGGAAAATGTCACGTGAAATGAACGCATCAAATAGACATAAATACAACTGCAAGAACAAAATATTTTTAAATACTAACTTGAAAATCGTTTGTAAAAAATCATCAATAAAATCATCAATCATCAGTATTATCATCAATAATGAGTAGTGTCGTCTGTAACTAGACTTACTGGGACTAGATTGAGTTAACATACCTAATACCTTTTGTTTTATTATATTACCTAAATTGATGAATTTTTATTTGTAAGTCAATCAAGAATCATTCACAAATAACCTGTATTACAACAAAGAAAACCAATGCTTGCCATGTTTTAGGTTTCTTGAAATATATAATACATTAACCAACTGTAAACTGCAGGTATGGAAATAGACTGGTTTGGACATGAGGATCTAACTTACCAATACAATAATAATTTTATTTTGATTGTAATTATTTTTGTTTTGGGAATCACCTATGGTTTTAAGAATTCGTTTTTTAAATATTATTAATAAAAAAAGGGGAAGTATTCAATAAAGACTTTCAATACAGCGTGTGGCGTTCACCAGTGCTCTAAGATTCGATCTACGGTTTACCAGCAATGGCAGTGGTTTATGGGCTGTGCCATGGTGCTCATGTGACAGTAATACAACTCAATCTTGATTACCACCACTTGCGAGGCGTGTTGCGGGTCTTGGAGCTTAAGTGTCTTGCTTCGCCGTCTGAGTGTGTGGGTGAATGTGAGTATGTGTGAAGGGTGAGTGTGTGGGCGTCTGAGAGTGACTGTGGGGGTTGAACTCGCTGATTTTTATTCATTTCTGTGACTTTTCGTAAATAGCGTACATTTTTGTATTTGTGCTGAAGCAGCAGGTATTATTCTATCAAACCCACGATGGCTGAGCCTTAGTCGTGACGGCTTAAACTACTCAAGGTACGCTTCCTGCTATGCCATTCTCATTGGTTCGCCAATGAGAAAGCTCTTCATTACAATATTTACTTGGTAATTTAAGTTTAAAATGTTTACAAATAGCTTTTTTTACGAATGAATAAATAAGATATCAAACACATTTAGGGAACTTTCATTTACCAGAACAAAAACTAAAAAACCTTTTTCATAAACGAAAAATTAGAACTCTAAAACTAATTTATTTTTTTCTAAATTTTAACGATAAAAACATTGCCTTCTAAATATTGAAAAATTTTTAACCTAAATGTTCGCCACAAAACCGCTTGTAGCAGATATACGTCATAATTTGCGTTTTAAAACACTAAATAAGTAAGTCGCTTGCTTTTTCACGTTTTCGGCTGCCAAATAAATTCTTTTACTTACAACAGTTACTTAAAATGACAGAAGTGCAGTTTTATGACATCATGATTCTCTAGCTAGTCTCTAGTTTGACAAACACTTTATCTTTTTATATATTTTTATATATTCATTATGAGTGCCATGTTGAAAAATTGTGTTTTCCTAGGCCAAATTCACAGTGGCGACTCTTTTAAAGGAATTCGAATTATTAAAAAAATAGAGCTGCGTATTGTAAACTTGCTAGCATTACTGCGCTGCACTCTCTAAAAGACTGTTCAACCCTCAATCTAGTCCCAGTAAGTCTAGTTACAGACGACACTACTCATTATTGATGATAATACTGATGATTGATGATTTTATTGATGATTTTTTACAAACGATTTTCAAGTTAGTATTTAAAAATATTTTGTTCTTGCAGTTGTATTTATGTCTTTTTGTTGCGTTCATTTCACGTGACATTTTCCTCGGAGTAAAAAAAAATATTTAGATTAGAATCATTTCCAATTCAGACTAAAGTGTCTCGCTACACGCACCGCCAGTCCACGCACACACGCAACGACAAGCACGCCCCCATTCAATCACTGATACACCCTTTTCTCACACATTCACCCTGTCATCCATACTCACATTCCTACCCGCATTCAAGCATCCGGGAGACAACCCAGAATCATTGAATGATGGTTCAAAAGAAAATAATTAACGGCTTCTTTGTTTGGGTTGGATGATTTAAAAGTCCTAAAATTTGGTTTCATATTCATAATTAATTAGTATTTTCGGGTTATTTACGTCAACGTTAAGCAGAAGAAATCAACGATTTAGAACTATATCTCCACGACGAATTGGTGTTTTCACCCACACTATCATTTTGTTTATCTTCAATTGGATGAAGGGAATTGATTCATCCACGTATTCCACCAGCGTTCACCTCCTTTTCACATTCGACTCCCCTGTTACTTGCAATCTTATTATCCAGAGAAGTTCGGTTGACAATAAATTTATATCTTTATCCTCGGTATAATTGAAATGTAGGTATAACTTCTTTTAATTTCATGTCAGCATAGGTTTGCATTTTGGTTTTGTGACAGGAAAATATTCTACGATACGTTCCCTTGTTTTTTTGCAAATTATAGGAGTCATTGGGATCACCAAAACAAAGAACAAAAAAGGAAAAACAACAATGTATATTAGGTCAGCCCAATGATTCAATTTCATCAAACATAATTTATAATAACTCGCAAGCTATTTCGACCAATATTTACCCCTTGACCCTCTTCCACTTGGTTATTCCCTAAACCCATCAATGATGTAGCTGAATTGAAAATGTAATATAATATTATTGACGACACTAAAATGAATACGTCATTATAAGGAAACAACTACGAAAATTGCATTGCCGCTATATAGGAGTTATTGTCGGGGGATTTCATTAAATGATTTATATTGTTTGTATTATTGCAACTAATACTACAGATGCTACCGCTGCAATTATTTGGTACATGATGAAGATTCAGTATTAAGTAGATTTATAGCTGGTTTTAAACGTCCCAGGTTAATCTTTATTTATTTATTTGTTTATTTGTTTATTTGAAAAATATTTATACATAAGGCCTAGCCTTTTAAATCGTACAAATATGTAGCCTTACACAATTATATAATCTAGATTATAGTCGATGACAGAAAAATAATAAAGTAAGAATAATATAGAATTAATGAAAATAAAAACCAGAAAGAGAAAAAAAAAATACTTAAAGTAAACTAAAAAAGTATATAAGAGGAGAATTAATTAAATAGACCAATTATAAACTATAAACAAAGAGAAAATACTTATAATATAAAGAACAACAAAAATAATAAGTTAAAAATAAATTAAAAATAAGATAAAAATAAGTTACAAAACTGCTCATACATATATGCACCACAAGAAACAAGCCTACACATATATTCATATGAAAAGAAAAAAAAAATGTTTTTTACTTAATTAGAATGAGCCATAGGCATAAGTAAATAGCACATGTGCACCAGTTCTCACATTATTGAACCAAAGAAGCCAATGAATAGAGAACAGCAAAGCTAATGTTGATGTAGATTCACAAAAAATTGGTAACATTTAGGTTTAAAACCAAAGGTAGAAGCCTGTCTCACCTCTAATGGGAGCTTATTAAATACAGATGCACCATAGACAAAAAACGATTTATTTTTTACCAAAGTATGATTTATCGGTAAGATTAATCTATGTAAACGACTGCTATGACCAAAAATGAGTTTATCATATAAATAGTTTGGTGAGCCAGACTTCATTATATTGTAAATGTAACAGCACATACGAAAGTCAAGATGAAATTTAAGACTGGTACCGAGAATACTAGTAGAAAAATTAGAAACCGACTGAAATCGTGGTATGCTGTAAATATATCGAACGCATGCATTAAACGCTACCTGTATTTTACTCATTTCACCTGAATTCAATTCGCCAAAAAGAACAGAGCAATATATGAAGTGAGGAATTAAGAGAGATTTAACTAAATGTAATCTTATCTTGGTTGGAGTGAAGTATGCACTATTCCAAAGACTGCGTAGTCCAGAATAAACTTTGGAACAAATTAGCGACACATGACTTTTCCAAGAAAGATCACTATCAAACATAATTCCTAAATTTCGTGCGTTGGAAGAAAGTGGAATTACTTTATTTCCAATGCGAATCGGAGGGGCAATCCTAGTGTAGTGATCATTATTTTTGAGTGAAAAGAGTAAACACTTGGTTTTATCAATGTTCAGCTTAAGGTTATTCACTTCGGTCCATTCCATAATATTAGCCAAGTCTATGTTAATTTTAGAAACAATGCTGGATAGATTATTTGCTGTACCTTCTACATAGATTTGAACATCATCAGCATACATATGAATCTTACAAAATTTTAAAATGGATGGCAAGTCATTTATAAAAATGACAAAAAGTAAAGGTCCAAGGACCGACCCTTGAGGTACGCCGGATCTAATTGGTAAGTAGTTCGAAGCCTGGTCATCAATCTCAACACGTTGAACTCTGTTGGATAAGTAAGACTTTATTAAATTTACAGCACTACTAGAAAAACCAAATTGTGTTGATAATTTCATTAGAAGACTTTTATGGTTTACTAGATCAAAAGCCTTGGAAAAGTCCAGTAATGAAAGAATTACCAATTTCTTTCTGTCAATCATTGTTATTATGTCATCATGTACTTTCAAAAGAGCAGATTCGGTACTATATCCAGCACGAAAACCCGATTGAAATTGAGATAGCAACTTATGGTGATCCAAAAATCTAGTGATTTGAATTTTTACTATTTTTTCAAAAGCTTTAGAGAGCCCAGACAGAATACTAATAGGTCTAAAATCATTCCCAGATTTTGCAACAGATTTTTTTGCAGTAGGAATAATCTTAGCCGATTTCCACTGAATGGGGAATTGTGAAGTCGTTAAAATATTATTAAACAGATAGGTGATAATTTTGGAGGTATACGGCAAAATCAGTTTAATAAATTTTATTGGTATACCATCAGACCCAATAGAATTAGATTTAATAGAGGTAATAGCACGTTCAACATCCTCACCAGCCACATTTTCAAAAGCAAAACCTAAGTCATTGTGATTTTGAAGCAGCGGCTGGTTTACAGTAATACTGCTAGAACAATTTTTGGCAAAACTCTGGTTTAATTCTTCAGGTGAAAAATTAATAGGTGTATGATCCTTACATTTGATTCCAAGATTTTTAAGTCGAGTCCAAAGTTCTTTGCTTGAGAGTTCAGAACCAAGTCGGCGATTAATGAAGTCCTTCTTAGAGTTTTTTATGAGTGTGTTCGCTCTATTACGTAATCTTTTAAAAGTGACAAAATCGTCAGAATTTCTGGATGAAATCCATACTTTGTATGATAAATCTCTTAACTTTAGAGCTTCTAAAATATCAGTGTTAAACCATGGAGTAGAGTTATTGGAAATAATAACTCTTTTTAGAGGCACATACAAATCAAATACGGTATTAATAACTGAGTTAAAGTGCTCTAGAAGATCGGATGAGTTAGTAAGAGCGAAGTACTGCCTCCAGTCATGTTGTGTAAGAGCTATGGCTATCTCCTGAATATTGCAGTTCCTATAATCCCTATAGTAATAGGCTTTAGAAGCTTCAGTTACAAGAGGAATGTCATAAGCCCCGAAAATGAGGTCATGCTTGGAAATACCAGGAATATCGATTTGATTGAAACCTGAAATGCCATCCGGACAATTAGTAACAGTTAAGTCTAATAAGGTCGGTATGTTTCTGCCATCAAAATGAGTAGGAGTGACCAAGTTATAGCACGACAAACCATATTCAGTAATTAGATCCCTAAATTCTGTCCGAGTTGGAGAATCTACAAGCATGTTAGTGTTAAAATCACCTGTTAGTATTATTTCATTGTACCGAGGTAGAAGATCTTCAAACACAGGACGAAGAGATGAACTGCATCTGTATTGACTACTTTTAGGGTTATATATAACTCCAAACAGTAATTTTCTGTTAGAAATGTGAACTTCAATAAACAGAAATTGAACTCCAGAAACACAATAGTCCGATCTACCAAAAGCTAAACGTTCATCAGGCTATACATGTTAATAAAAAAAATGACAACTTATGAATCTGAGACTATAACACACTACGTTCGGGCATCGTCCCAGGCTATTCATTACAATGTAAAGTACATAAATACATGTTCAATTATCTAACATTTTTAATACCCAATAAAAAATGTTTTGAGATTTAAAAATTACTACTATAAAATCATTAAGTGTTAGTATATTAATGTTGCGTAGTAACATAGTAACATAATAATAGTTACCGATTGCCGATTACCACATCTTGAACGAATGATTAATGATAATTAAGAAATGTTATAAACGAATAGGAATGGAACATAATAATTTTGAGATACAACAAGGATATAGCTGGAATGCATCCTACTCAACTCCGCACCGGTTCAACTTTACTGTCATCTACATTATAGCACAGCTAGCTATATTTGGTGACCCCGACTAGAAGCACAGCGTTTTAACACAATCTTTGAATTCGGAGCTCAAGTATTTCTTTTTATTAATACAATTTTATAAATTATTTATATATTTAGCTTCATTCTTTTCAATTATTGCTTTTGTTTATTTGTCCAATGTTAAATATTTGTAGAATATAATGTACAAATTAAGGGAATTTTTAAATTGTTTGGGGGTGTTGTTGGTCGCAGCATTCGGTTTAGTTATCACGACACATCACACCACAAGTTTTTAAATGTGAAACAAATATTTTTATTTTTATAAATGAATATATTTTATGTTTTTTTCTTTATACAGCGCCAAACATATCCTCCTAGTTACACATTCTGTTTTTTTTTCTTTAAATTCTTATTTTTCGGCTTTCAAGCCACGTCAACTCCAACTAGTGCGACAAATTTTTTTAAAATTTCTTTTTGTTTTTAAATCGATACCATGGGCCGAAGTTTAAGATCTCCTTCCTACGTAAGACCCATTACGCTCTATTTTACTCATGGGCCAAAGCTTCACATCTCTTTCCTTCGTAAGACCTACTTCATTCTCCGTTACTCATGGGCCGAATTAATCACCTTCTTCCTTTGTAAGACCTGCTCCAATCTCCTTAACTTATGGGCCGAAACAAATGTTTCAAATTTTCTGATTTTTTTAATTTCTATCCCTAACGTTACCCATATGTTATCATAACATGAACATCTCATAACGTTAACCATCTATCTGTTGACAAAACAGATATGGTTCTTATAGATATAAAAATCAGATTTCATCTAATTTGCAGAAACTCAAAATATCTGATCTCAAATTAATATCCCTAACGTTATCCATATGTTTTTACAACATGAACATCTTCTGGTGTTAACCATTTACCTGTTGACGAACAGGTATGGTCTTCACGAATATTTAATACGACAACGTAAATCAGATATTACTTCTCACAGCGATCTTTTTCTATGGTACACGTCTCCAAGGTAAACATTGGTCTCAGTCAACTTTGTACTGTCAGACTTTACCAAACTTGTGTTATCATATGCACTCCTTTGTTTACGCAAATTTCTGCTTATTCTTGCTTCTAGCAGCTACTTTTCGAAAAATGAATTAATGTTCACGTTTATACATGCTAGTATTGTCTCAGTCAACTTTGATCTGTCAGACATTCAGCATCACCGACGTTACTTTTCTGCTTCTCGTATTTTAAACGAACCTTTTAACCTATGGTACACATCTCCACTAATATTGGTGTCAAGCAACCCAGCTCTGTCAGACCTATATCTCCACTCGTGTTACCGTAACTCCATAATTGCTCGTTTCTTTTCTTTTTTTTTTGCAGAACTCGAATTTGTAAGATCCATAATTTTTTTCTCCATCAAATGGTATCGATTACTAAACAACTCTTTTGCTTAACACAATCTCTCCTAACACATCAGTTGTTTTTTACTCTCTCCTAACACAATTTCTTCTAACCTTCATATGATCGAACATCGACAGATAATACCTTACTTTAGGTCACATCTGAAGATGGCTCGACTCTATTTTCGCCACAATTTCTCATTCGTACAAACTAAACACTGTCTTGTACAGACAACTGTCCTCTCTACTTCTTCGGACACCTCCAAACATTTTCTTTTTCGCTACAATAGTCGAGCATTCAAAAAACTCTTCCATTCTCCTCTTTCCAACTCTTACTAGCTACTTTTCTTATATCGTTCCATCTTTGATGACACTAGGGGGGGGGGGGGGGGGGGGTAGCGTTTTGTGGCGAACATTTAAATTAAAAATTTTTCAATATTTAGTAGGCGATATTTTTATCGTTAACATTTATAAAAAAACAAATTAGTTTTAGAGTTCTTGTTTTTCGATTTGAAAAATAATTAAAAAGTTATTATTTTAAATACAATAATGTTATAAGAGTTAAAAGTATTTAATCTTCATAAATAGAATGTAAAAGAAAATTAATTGTATATATTTATATTAAACAATATGGTATGCTGCAATTTTACGTTTAATTAGACGAAGATTATTTCTGGCCTTAATATTTGTATTTTCATTAACTTATTTTTTAAATAATGTATTTGGAAATGGTGGACCGATATCATTTGATTCATCAGAGTTAAACGAATATGAAATTAAGAGACATCAACCTTTGATATGCAAACGAAAACTGAAATTAACTCAACAAATGATTTATCAATTAATTGCCGTAACTCAAAACAAGGTAAAGCTTTAATTGTTGATGATCATGGTTTTGTATGCTCCCGTTAAGAATTATTATGGAATGGATGTTGTAACACTAAGATAAAAGCAACAAAACAATATAACTGTAAAAATTGCGTCCGCTTGTCAGATAACTTTCACATAACATCATTCATCAAGAGCTTATAATTATATCTTTAAGAAGGTGTTTAACTTTTGTGCAACATTACTCTGCTCTACACTATAGCTAAAACAAGCTATAGTTTCTATTAACATTGTATATAAAAAAAAAATTAAAATCAATCGCTACAGAAAAACAA
>OY856187.1:392220787-392253356 GCA_963693315.1 Diogma glabrata
CGCCGCAAGCAAAACATTTAAAAAAGATTGTTCAATCTAAATCAAAATTAAAAATTTTAAAAATTTTGAAATAAAAATATTTTGTACAAAAGCTAAAAGATATTGTAGATTAACAAAAACATTGTTTTAAGTTTTGGGGAGCGATGAATATTAAACATAAAATTCTTTGTAAAAGTACATATAAACTTTTTCAAAATTCTAAAAATATTCCAAAAACTATAATAAACTACAAAATTTAAACTTTTTCAACATTCCAAAAATTTTCTAAAAATTATTAAAAAATCAAAAATTGAAACTATTTTCAAAATTCCAAAATTAATGCAAGAAATATAACAAAATCAAAAATTCAAACTTTTCCCAAAATGCCAAAAATATTGCAAAAATTATAACAAAATCAAAGATTGAAACTTTTTTCAAAATTCTAAAAATATTCCAAAATCAAAGATTCAAATTTATTTTCCAACTGTTCCTGTTATTCAGAAGTCGTGGAATTGAATCTGGAATCACATAAAACAATTCTCAAGAAACATGTAACTACTAATTATAATTTTTGTCAAAAATGTTTCCCATTATATGTTTCTCAAAAAATTTGGAAACAAAATATATAAACAGAAATAGACATAAACAAAACTGTCTATCCAAGAAGGAACAAAAGTTGAAAACTTGTTGTTGTTGCTATTGCTTATTACGGTAGTCATAATTTGAAACGTCTACTATGAGAAAAACATTTCTGTTTGTTTATATGAAACTGGGAAACGGTTGTATTAAAGTTTCAGAAACATAGCTGAATTGTTTTTGTTCTAGTTATTGTATTAAAACTTAATGATTTTCTTTGAACGTTTGACAAAATAGTATTAAGTCGACATTATGCGACCAATATGAAAATAAAGTTTCAAATTTATATTATGTTTGGGTTGTAACGTCGAAAATTCTCATAAATAATATTAAAACCAATTTCTATTTTTTTTTTCCATTCAATCAAAATATATTTCCATCATTCCATTTCATTTTTACAATCATAACAATTTAAAAAATTTCAAATAGTTATAACGACTAGATCAATTTCAAATATCAAACAATAGATAAAAGAACTCGTAATGTTCGCATTTTATGAACATGATTTGTGTTGCTCAAGTTGCTTCATTTTGTTTTTGCTCAAGATTAAAGTGTCAAACAAAACACAAATTTTTAATTTGGATTCAATTTTTCATGCATTCTGTTTCTGAAATCCAAAGGAATTCAAGAGAAAAAAAAATAAGTTTAATTAAGTTTAAAAAAATTTGTTAAAAAAATAAATGAGCAATTTCACGAAGATTCAACAACGTTTTGACTTGACCCCTTTTAATTTTGATTATTTTTTGTTTATGGATAGTCTTTCATAAATAAAAAATACCAATTCTCTTAGACTTTTTTTTTTTCGAACAGGGGTCTCCACAGGGTGCCCCTCAATTTTTTGTTCTTTTGTGATGTGAGTGCATTTTGACGAGCGATTGTAGAAAAACTACTCAATCGATTTTCATAAATGATATGTCGTTGAATAGGTATTAGAACAAAGTTTTTAAAAATGTACACTGTTAATTTTTTGAAATAATTTTTAACGGTGTAACATAAGAAAAAAATGGTGTAATTGGAAAAAAGATGGCATTAACTTTTTTTTTTTTTTTTTTTTTAAACTAAATTTAAGCTTATTTTATATCTAACAACTTGTGAAAGTTTAGGACTAGCATCATTTTTTGTTTTAGAGACAAAATTCGTTGTGCATATGACTGTCGGGAATCAGTTTTTTTTGTTCTGAAGAAAAATTATAAAAATGGCGATTTTTAGATTCAGATTTTTTTTTATGTTAAATATCAAATATTTTATTATTAAATGAACTTTTTAAAAGGCAATTTCAGTCAAGTTCAGCAAAATTTTGCGACATTTTGACTCGACCCTTTTTAATTTGGTCTAATATATATCTGATTTACCAGAAACTTTTTCAAAGAAGTTTAGTTATGCAGATGATCTGGCAATTGCTATACAATATCCGTACGATGCCGATTCTAAAACAAATGCCGAGTCAATATTGTCAAGAGATTTGGATCTTCTAGCAGATTATTATTCGAAATGGTGTCAGAGAATAAATCCAAATAAGAGTAAAATTACAGTTTTTCATCTATCAAATTATAATGCCAGAGATGAACTCCATGTTTCCATGAAGAATCATATAATTGAATTTAATCCAACTCCAAAATATCTTGGAGTAATATTAGACCGATCGCTTACATTAAAACATCACTTAGAAAATCTGAGCAAGAAAATAAGATCTCGTGTGAATATAATTCAAATGTTATCTGGAACAAACTGGGGTGCAGATGCAAAAACTTTACGAATATCTGCGCTTTCATTGGTTTATTCAACTGCAGAATATTGCGCACTTGTTTGGAATCATAGCGTTCACACTCGACTTATTGATATCCAACTAAATTCATGTATACGGATAATAACCGGTTCAATAAGATCTTGTCCTTTACCATGGCTTCCAATTTTATCAAATATTGCTCCACCTTACATAAGAAGAGAAGCTATGCTTGTAAAAACTTGGAACAATATTATGGAGAATCAACAGCTACATATCCATGAAGATTTAGGGGACAGATCAGAAAATCGGTTAAAAACAAGAAAATCATTGTGGTTGAAAATCGAAACGTTGAGTCCAATTAATAATTATTCAATTTTTGAACGATGGCAACAATGCCATGATACTTCTGATTTTACAAATAAACATATTGTAGAAAATCCAAATCTGGAAGTTGCTGGAATGAGTGAAAATCGATCTATATGGAAAACCCTTAATAGAATCAGGACCAATCATGGATGCACTATACTGATTGCCCTTTGAGACGGGTGGATGGTAATTTACAAGAGCTTCATTCATTATCAGCTGCTGCCAAGCTTTGGATAGATTCCTTAGATATTGATTTGTAGTATTCTTCTTCTAAATTTATAAATAAATAAAAAACATACGAATAATAATAATAATAATATAAAAATCTACCTATTGTAATGTGCCTCGTCTCGGAATTTCGGAAAAATTTTGGTGCCAACCTATATATGATAAGCGGAGATATTATATAAACGATATCACGGTCGCATTTGTCTAGGTAGATCAAAAACAATTTCTGTACATGTGTGTTCTATTAATATCTTGGACAAGCTCGTGAATCAGCAAATTCCGTGGTTAAGAAACTAGAGGCTTTTTTCTAAAAACAATGATTTTTTAAAACCGTGATAACGGCTGTTTGGATACTAATATTTTTAAAAAATTAACAGACTTAGAATATTTGGAATCTATGGTATCAATTTATTCTAAAAATAGACAAGTAGAGGTTCCTGAGTGAGCGGCTTCAACAAAAAAGTTTGCAAAAAAAAATATTTTTTGAAACAACCTGACACTCTCACGGTCGCATTTGAGGAGCCAGATCGAAAAACTTTTTTCAAAAATGTGTGTTTTATTAATATCTTGAACATGTTCGTAAATCAGCAAAATCCAACAAATTGTTCAGAAACTAGAGGCTTTATACTAGAAAACAATTGGTTTTTAAATCCGTTATAACGGCCGTTTGGATACTAATATTTTAAAATCTGTAGAAACATTTTAATCCGTTTCTTAAAAATATAAAAATCTGCAGTTAGAGGTTTTTGACTTGTCGGCTTCAACTGAAAAGTTTGCAACTATCCCCAACAATTTGCGAAAACCTTATAACAGTCAATGGAAAAACAAATAAAAAGATTTAAATCGAAGAAGTGATATTTGATATTTTGCAGTAATTGCACGACGTATGATATAGAGTAGGTTTGCAGTGTGGTTTTCAAATAGTGTCATTAAATTGTCGCACTCATGTTCTGTGGTAGATTTAATATTTGTTTGTTGCTAAATTTGATAGATGCAGTTTTGCTTATATGTAGTTCAGACCTTAGTATTACATTCATGAGCTCAAAGGGAAATTCTTACCCCCATTTTTTTTTGACATTTCTCTACGTTTTAGGACCTACTGATTCTAAAAAAGCAAAAAAAAATGTGTGTCTGTCTGTCGGTCGGCCGTCCGACCGTCTGTCACAATCGACGAAATCTAGAAAACGGCTGGACGAATTTGAAAATTTTTTTTTTCTAAAAATAGGTTTACTCAATGGGAAGAGCCGAAAGGACGATGTGTTTGATAAGTGTACCGGAAGAGGGTAAAAACAATCGTCAAGTGTGTCAAAACAAGGAAATTCTCATATTTTTGGCTTAAAAAACTTTCATTTTAAGTGATTACGAGTAGGAACATTGATTTGGGAGAAATCTTGATGATCGGGATTGGTATGTGAGACCAAAATCTAGGTTATTGCATTATAAGTTTGTCAAAAAAATTTTGTCAAGTGTGTCAAGAAAATGGTTTCATTTATTTTTTAGATAAGTCTTTGGATAAAAAAATTTAGCTGTTTGTTTACGTAAAGATAATTGAACATGGAAATTTTTGAATTTGTTATAGTTTTTGAAATAATTTTGGAATTTTGGAAAAGTTTTAATTCTTGATTTTGTAAGAATTTTCGGAATATTTTTAGAATTTTGAAAAATTTTAAATTTTTGATTTTATTATAATTTTTAGAATTTTAAAAAAGTTTAAATTTTTGAATTTTTAAGTGAATTTTTGGAATATCATTAAAATTTAGAAAAAGTTTAAATTTTTGATTTTATTCTAATTTTTGGAATATTTTCAGAATTTTGAAAAAAAATAGAATTTTTGAATAAAATAATGACAAGTGTGTCAAAAAATGATTTCATTTATTTTTTTAGCCCAAGTTTTTGGGAAAAAAAATTCAGCTGTTTTTATGACGTAAATGTAATTTAAAATGAAATTGGACATGGAAATTTTTTGAATTTGTTATAGTTTTTGAAATATTTTTGGAATTTTGAAAATGTTTGTATTTATGATTTTGTAATAATTTTTGCAATATTTTTAGAATTTTGGAATTTAAAGTTTTGATTTTGTAATAATTTTTGCAATATTTTTGGAATTTTGGAAAAGTTTGAATTTATAAGAATTTTTGGAATATTATTGGAATTTAGAAAAACTTTAAATATTTGATTTTATTCTAATTTTTGGAATATTTTTAGAATTTTGAAAAATGTTTGATTGTATTTAATTTCAACAATATTTTTGGAATTTTAAAAGAAAATGGATTTGTGATTTTGTAATATTTTCTCGAAACGCTAAATGGAGAGGTTTTTGAGTAGTTTGCTGAGTGTATCATCTTTTCACTAAATTATGTTAATATATGATCTGTTATAATTTTCCGACAGCGTATTGATGTTTCGTGTTAGTTTTGTAATACATTTCTAATCAAAGATAAAAAAATACTTGTACTCTAACAAAGATATACATCGCTGCCCAAAACTAAAAACCATGTCCTCATAAAAGTTTTTTACCTTAAACTATATCAAAATCCTTAACCCAGACCGAAGTCTTGATATCTCAGAGCTGTGAGATTTCAGCCCCTCCATATTTTTCTTCTAAACATTTTTCGATATCTGTTTGTAATTAGTTTGTTTTGATTAAACTAATCTGAAACATCGGATTCTACTTGTACACAAATCTGTCTGATCTCGAAATCTACCTATTTCTTGCGGACGTCTTTCCGCTCGGACTTTTTTTAATCAAAGTGCTGTGTAGTAGGCATTCAAATATGTGTCACTAAAACACATCAAAACCGTTTGAGCTAAGGTCCAACAACAAAATGAGTTCTGAGATGTGTATAGACGCAAATATTTGTTAAGGAATAGATAGCTAAACCATAAATCCCATTACATTACAAATATGACTTACGTCTGCATTTCATGATAAGATGGAGAAAATAATAGATAGAGAGCAAATTTCATTTAAAAATTTGAAAGAACAATAATAAAATTGGGTTACCAGCTAGTAGCATATTCCTAGATCATGTGACGCTCTCTCTTCCTCAATGATTAAAGCCTACAAGAATTATATAAAGACTCGTTACCTCGGGAAAGTAATAAGGTGCCATCATCAAGGAATTCATCATATCCAAGATTGAAGGTGCTACCCTAAATTGATAAATGTTTATGATATTTCACTGCTACGGCAGTGGTATGTGATATCTCGCGCTAGTTCTGATGTATAGATACAAGCTCTGATCAATAGATACAACCCGTGCAACAAAAATTAATAAAAAATAAATAGCAAAGTTTTTGGTTGAAAACCTTTGCCTTCAGGCGTTAAAGATTTCAACATTAAAGACTTCTGTAGTTTACCCTAGTCATGTTTTTAAAATAATCCTCAGTCCTTAGGAATTACGTCTGAATGCTGTGACGATAAGTAGTCTATTCACCATGCTCTTTTCTGTTGCAGTTAATTGACCAAAATAACAAGTCTTCAACAATACACAGCTAACAGAATTATAAAAATCTCTCCCTATTAAAGCTTTAATTTAAAAACTAAAAGTCAACTTTTACAACGTGTTGAGTAGAGGGGAGATGGTTTTCTTAAAATATTTATAATCTATACTGCGTATTAGTAAAAATTACTTAAAGAATGGTGTTAAATGCCAGAGAGTAGAAAAATCGAAGTTTGCCATTGGAATGTTTTAAAATCTAGTTTTCCGAGATAATTGTAATAAAAATCAGTTAAAAAAGAGAACTCCATTCGTTTTCACTTGTACACACTAAAAAGTCCCCTAAAATAAAGAAAGTTCTATTCGTAGCTGTTAGCTAGGAAAAAGCAGAATTACAACGTTTGGCGCCCCCGGGTGGACATCAGTATTTTAGTGTGAAATTCGAAATTTGTAAATTGAGTAAAACGTAATTTTTATCTTCGTTTGAGATTACGTAATCGTCGATGAAATGGAAAAGCTAAAAAAAGCTCGTACACCAATTCGTGGTCTAATTACGAGAACAATCAGTGAGGTGGAGATCGAATTACAAACTGCGAAGAGCATCATTACTTTAAAGGCGAAATATGAGCGGTTAAATGAATTACAAACCCGAGTTCAGGATATCGATCAGACTATTTTCAACGAGATGTTGGAAGATCCAGAAGCTACAGACGAGGATAATTTCAACGAAACTATCGCCTGCGAAGATATATTAACGCGGATAGTGGAAGCAAAGTTGAAGATCGATAAACAAGTAACGGAAAGTGAAATGGCTGCAAAAGTGGTGAATGATGATGTAGCTTCGTCAATTGGCTCGTCATCACATCGACGTCGTCAATTCAAACTACCCAAGATTGAATTAAAGAAATTCAGTGGAAAGTTGTTGGATTGGTTGAGCTGGTGGGCTCAATTTAGCAAAATTCATGAAGATGATGAGCTAAACGAAACGGACAAATTTCAATATTTAATTCAGTCAATGGAACCGAACACGAAAGGTGATGATATCGTCAAGAGTTTTCCAGCCACTGTAGCCAATTACACGAAAGTCATTGAAGCATTGCGAGAACGATTTGGAAGGAAGAAGCTATTGATACAAGTTTACATCCGGGAATTGTTCAAGATGAGTATCGATAACATGAACACGAAAGCCAAATTAACTTCGATGTATGACAAACTTGTTTGCCACATTCGAGCATTGGACTCACTCAACATCACAGTCGAACAAGCGTCGTTGTTTTTGTATCCGATTGTGGAAGCGAGTTTACCGGAAGAAGTGTTAGTAGCTTGGCAGAGATCAGGAATGTATGAGAAAGATGGTTCAGTCGAGGTACCACCCAAAAGCGAACTGGATTATTTGTTGGAATTCTTACGAGACGAAGTCGAACGTGAAGAACAACGAGCATTGGTAAAGGCTGGTATGAGCAATAGCAAAGATACTCAAAAGAAGGCACAATCGTTAGTTCGAACTGCAGCCGCATTACATGTCGGCGAGATGAAGTTGGGATGTATTTTTTGCGGCAAACACGAACTCTCTCAGGACTGCAGATTGGCGAAAGAGATGTCAATGGATCAGAAGTTCGAGTGTATTAAACAGAAACGTGTTTGCGGAAAATGTTTGCGGCCCGGTCACAGGAAATATCGATGCTCAGCAAAAACATCATGTGAAAACTGTTCTCGTCAACATTACACAATCGTGTGCCGACAGTCAAGTGGAAATCAAATAGTCAAAGCAGTGACGGTGTCTAATACCGGATCGAACAACATTCTCAGCAGTACAGTCGTCTTGAAGTGTATCATGTTACGAGTCAAAAGTCATACGGGAATCATTACAGTACGTGGTTTCCTGGACGATGGAAGTCAACGAAGTTACATTTCCACAAGATTGGTTAAAATGATCGATGGGAAATTGTTGGGAAAGTATTTCGAAAAGAATACTTTATTCGGTGGCATTGTGACTGGCATTGAGGAGCGATCCATATATGAAGTAGACATATTGGGTCAGTTGAACGATATCTACAAGTTGAATCTTGCAACTAAAGACAAGATAACTGGTTCGATCATTAAACTGCCAGATGGTCCATGGATGGACGAATTGAAAATACTGGGCATTCAACTTAGCGATTGAGAATCACTAATAGAAGATATCGACATACTTCTTGGAGCCGATGTTTTAACGAATCTGGAAAACGGAAAAAGCATTCTGATGAAAAGTGGACTGAAAGCGGTGGAAACTGTTTTTGGCTGGACGGTTATGGGTCCGATTCCGACAGAAGTTCACTTGAACACAACAATGTGTATGGCCGTTTCGTTCGTGAATGAAGCAAGTATCGCTCAACTCTGGGAATTGGATATAATTGGCATTAAAGATCCAATCGAAATGAAATCCCAGATTGAAAGAGATCGTCGAGTGAAGGAGGAGTTTGACAAAAAGATTTTTCACGCCAACGATGGAAAATACAAAGTCAGTCTACCTTGGATCGATGGTGTTCAGACGATTCCGAACAATTTCCAGATTGCCCATAAACGATTGATAAATGCTACGAAAACATTAAAGCAGAAAGGTATGTACAACACTTACGATGCTTTGTTTAAACAGTGGCAGGAAGAAGGTTTCATCGAGGAAGTGAAGGATTTTCCGATGGAACATTGTCATTACATTCCGCATCATCCGGTATACAAACCACAAAATAAGACAACTCCAGTACGTCCAGTCTTCGACGCATCGTGTAAAATTGGTCGACATCCATCACTCAACGAATGTCTGGAAAAGGGTCCGAACCTAATCGAGTTGATTCCGGACGTGACACTGCAATTTCGTGATGGTTTGATTGGCGTTATATCTGATATAAGAAAAGCCTTTCAAATGATTGTGTTACAAGAAGGAGATCAAATGTTTTTGCTGTTTCTATGGTGGGAGGACGAGTCGAATACAAAACTGAAGGTTTTTAAGCACAAACGAATCGTCTTCGGTTTAAAATGCAGTCCGTTTATATTGGCTGCAGTGATTGAACATCATTTGGAAAACGTTCCACCGGAAAACAGACAACTCGCAGGAAAACTGAAAAAATCTTTATATGTCGACAACAGTGTCACAGCGGTACATACAATGCAAGAATATGAAGATTTCAAGCAACGTTCAATCGACATGCTGGGGCAGGCGAATATGGAGTTGAGACAGTGGGAACACACAGTTTTGAGTAAAGAAAGTGACCTAGGAGATGATCATCTGAATTGGTTTTCGTCCGTTTTGGGAATGCGATGGAACAGAAAGAAAGATACACTCTCATGTGCGACGATTCCAGAGATTTCAGAAAAATTATCGAAACGGACATTGTTGGCAACGGTGAATAAGATTTTTGATCCCATGGGAATATTGGCTCCGGCAATGATATATCCAAAATTAATGTTGCAATCTACATGGAAGCATGAATTAGGATGGGACGAAACATTTTTGCCAAATATGAAAGAAGAGTTCCTCAAATGGACGAAGGATTTGAATTACCTACAACAAGTTGAGATTCCACGGAATATGAGAGGTAATTTTTACTTACACGAAACTTCAGTAGAGCAGCTCCATGTGTTCTGTGATGGGAGTCAAGTGGCGTATGCGGCACTTGCATTTCTACGAGTGGAAAGTGCTGATCGGGTTTCAGTGCAATTGGTACAATCGAAAGCAAGAGTGACGCCTCTACTCAAGACGACAACTCCAAAAATCGAATTAATGGCATGTACCATCGGTGCTAGACTTGGAACATCAATTCTACGTAACTTAGAACGAAATATTCCGTGCTTTTATTGGAGCGATTCAACAACAGCATTGGCTTGGATCAAACAAAACGACGAATGGGGAACGTTTGTTGGCAACCGAGCGAGAGAAATTGTACAATTGACAGAAGAGGATGCATGGAGACATGTTCCAGGTCACCTAAATCCGGCCGATTTTCCATCTCGAGGTGGATCTCCAAGAGAGCTTCTAGAATCAATTTGGTGGGAGGGTCCTGAATGGTTGAGACGATCTTCGAGTGAATGGCCAAATAAAGAGTTTGAGTCAATGAAGAAAAGGTTTCCGCTGAAAGGAAGAAAACAACTGTTACAAGTACTTTGAAAATCATTGCCACCGTTGAAAACCCTTGATACTCTACAAGCAACTCACATTACCTGAATCTACGTAAGATTGCACACTTAAAACGTTTCATTTTTAATTGTTTGGCTAAGAAGCGGAACGTCCAACGTCGAGTCAACTACATTACATGGGCAGAACTGGAAGAAGCCGAGATCACTATGGTAAAAATTATCCAACAACAAGTTTTTCCAGATAATTCTGACTTCATAGCCGGCTTGAAAGTTAAGAAAGATTCAGATGGAATGTATCATGTGGTTACCAAGTTGCTTTATCGTCAAGATAGCGGTCGTTTCAAGGAACCGTTGCTTCTACCGTGTGTTCATCCGGATGTTGAAAAATTGATTGCAGAAGAACATCTCCGTTATGGACACGCTGGAAGAAATTTTCTGGTGAATAAGCTTCGAGAAAAATTTTGGATAATTTACGCCAAGAATAATCAAAAAATGTCCGGTTTGTATACGATACAACAGAAAGCCAGTTACCGTTCCAGTTGCACCACTACCAGAAAATCGAGTAAAGGATGCGACAGTCTTTGAAATTTCGGGAATCGATCTCGCTGGGCCGTTGTATTTAAAAAGCAATGAGAAACAGTGGGTCGTCATTTTTACGTGTGCGGTAATACGAGCAGTACACATGGAGCTAATGTCGAAAATAGACACAGAAGAGTTCATCTTAGCGCTAAGCCGATTTATTTACCGTCGAGGACGACCGTCGGTTGTCTACACGGATTGTGGAACGAATTTTGAGTCAGCTGCAAAACATTTTGGTAAGATTGATTGGAAAAAGGTGAACGAAGATTCGAGAGTACAGCGCATCACCTGGATTTTCAACCCACCAGCGTCACCATGGTGGGGTGGTTTTTGGGAACGGCTGATTCGAGGGATGAAGGAATATTTGCGAAAATTGCTGGGTCACAACAAGTTGACAAAAACCGAACTTGAAACATCAGTCTGTTTCGTTGAATCCTTGATGAATGATCGACCACTTACGTACGTGTCTGATGATCCTGACGATTTGATACCATTATGTCCAGCAGCATTTTTACGTGACATCGAACGAGCAGAATTTCCTGAAATTGAAAAAATCACCGGGAGAAAGTTACGGGAAAAGTTAAGACATTTGAGCCAGTTGAAGGAGGAATTGCGAAGTCGTTTCCGTAGCGAATATTTGGGACAACTAGTTCAACGAATGAATCCGAAGTACAATTACCAGTTCCGTTTGGGTGAGATTGTCTTGATCGTAAGCGACGATAAGAAACGATTGGAATGGCCAATGGCTCGCATCATCAAATTGATCAATGGTACAGATGGAGTAATCAGAGTGGCGAGAGTCAAGACAGCCCGAGGAGAGTTGACCAGACCGTTACAACGTTTAATTCCGTTGGAAATAGGTGACGACGGAGAGGTGCCAGTGGTTGATGAAACAAAGTTGCGAGCGAAGGAGATTGGACAAGTAAAAGTCATGGAACCAGTGGTAAAATGTCGAACTAAGGTGAAGAAGAAGACGATTTCAAAGAATGTTATTGATGAATCTGATTCGAGTGGAAATGCGGAGCGAGTCACGCGATATGGCAGAAAAGTAAGACCTCCGGTTCGATTCAATTAATTTAATTTTTTTGATAAAAAAAGGTGGGAGAATGTTAAATGCCAGAGAGTAGAAAAATCGAAGTTTGCCATTGGAATGTTTTAAAATCTAGTTTTCCGAGATAATTGTAATAAAAATCAGTTAAAAAAGAGAACTCCATTCGTTTTCACTTGTACACACTAAAAAGTCCCCTAAAATAAAGAAAGTTCTATTCGTAGCTGTTAGCTAGGAAAAAGCAGAATTACAACAAATGGTGTGTAAGCATTCAAACTCATGTAAATTTTATTTACTAATCGATATTTTTTCATTCGCATAGACCAAACATTCACCCTCTTGTTAAGTTAATGAAAACGATATTTTAGGTATCAATTCAATAACTGAAAGTTTTTCTATATCAAGTCAATATTAAAATATTTGACCAAAATTAAGAAAATATGTGTACAAGGCAACAACGAAAATATAAATGTCAAAAAAATATTTGTATACATGTATCGCTTACTTTGGTAGCTTCAATGTTTGATTTATAATATAATCATCCAAAGTATAAATAGAAAGTAAACATCATTTGATAACATCGATTTTGTTAGTTCAACTTGTAGATATTTTATGTTAAAATATATTTTTTTTTACTTTCACGGTGATTGGTTTTGTTAACCATGTAACTAAGTCATCCTCATAAGTCAACATCATTAAATATGTGTTATTAAATAATTCTAGGAAAAAACGATGATGCAACAACAATAAATAAAAATGATGCAAAACAATAACAACTTCAATGATTATGGGAAGAAACAAAATTTTTTAATGAGACCATGGCGATATTGTAAACAGCGATCAAATTAATTGCAATCGGAATGTTCTACCGTGTACATAAAAAAAGTGTTAACAAAAAACTTTTTTTTTATATTATTAATATAGAAAACAAAATTAGTAGTTTTTTTCCCTTTTAATAATCTAAAGTGAGTGATTAAATGTGTGATGCTAATTGGCATTGCTTAAGGAAGAAAAGGTCTTTGGTACTTAAAGATCTATTTTTTTACATTTAATCTAACCACTTCATATAGCGTGACCATCAAAATTATAATATTTACAGGAACTGGTTTGGGTGAAAAAACTTAATTCAACCATAAATTTGATAAATAATTTGTTGATCCTCTTTCTCTTCTGCAGCTGCTACGCAGAAAAACGGCAAAATCAGCTTAATTTGAAAACAATAAAAAAATAATAAAATTAGACGCAATATCCTACTGTTTTAACCCTACTCATTAGACTTTTGGTTATACAATTCAATTTTTTGACATTTTTATATTATTTTTAATACTTTTTCTGCTTCTTAATTACAGTTAATTAATGTTATCCGTTTGCTATTTAATGGTTTCATATTATTAGGGTAATAAAATTAGCTGATTCGAGTAAATAAAATAAATGAAATGGTCACAGTGATTAAATCCAAAATAAAACGAAAAATACAAAACTAAATGGTTTTTACAGTGAAGAGCTCTGAAATGAAATTAACGGACATTTAGTTTTGTTGTCTTATTCAGCCTGTCTCTGTCTATGAAGAATATTCGGTTTTGACTGAACATTAAAAAAGTTTCCTAAATCTAGATTAATTACTGCAAATTTTCTAGCTAGAAAGTTATTTTTAATGACTTTTTTCAATTATAAGCAATAAATTATCGTTTATAATAGAGACAACAACACTTCGTATTTTTGTTTTGTTCTTTATAAAAATGTGCTTTCAAAACAAAGGATACACCTACTAAAAGAGTTAATTTGTTTTATAAAGGAAAGAGCAAATTTGTTTTTATTTCCAAAAAAGCAATTTGCCAAACAAGACAATAAATTAAATGTAGAGGTCTTACAGAACACTCCCTCACCAGTGGTTTGTCATAAAAATTAAAGATCTAGAAACTAGTTTTAAAGATTGAAATTGTTGATACCTCAACAGATAAAAATATATCAACCAACCCAGCGTAAATCAATAATGCATAATAATGCATAATAGTGCAAAATTACATTATTATATTTAATTAATTTTCTTTATAATAACTTGATATAATTGTTAACACAGCAAAAATTGCTTATTTAAAGAAAATGAATTACCATAAATAAATAAAAATATTAACTTAGAAGTCTTTGTAAACGAAACAAAGAAATCTAAAAAATTCTTAGGCTGATTCTTGTATATAACGTTGATTTTCTTGGGTTATAGCCTTGTTTTAAAAATTTATAAATAATAACAAATTATTAATATAGATTAATAAATTTTATTATTATAAATGTTTTTAACATGTTTCGACGTCATTTACAAAACGTCATCATCAGAACTGAAATTCAATAAAATAAAATATACAATCTAGAAACATTGAATATAACAACAATAGCTTACCAAAAAAAAAAATAAATAGAAGTTAAAAAAAAATATTTTTTAAAAAAAAAAATTTTAGTAAAACTAATTATCGAAAAATAGTTCAACATACAGAAAACGAATCCTTTGTAATAATTGAAATAAAACAAAATAATAATCATAGAATACTAAATATGAATAAATCAAAAAAATATAAAATGTGATGATATACAATTTTGATAGACAGGTTGGTTTTACGTTATTATATGAAAGGTCAGCGAAAAAAGAAGAAATTTAGTTAGATTTGTTTTATTGTTATTGCAAAATAGTAAATTAGTATTATACTAAGTAACGATGAGAACATTAATTAAAACGTTTCATTAAAATAACTAAAAATTATTATTTTAAGACAATAAATGATCATATGAATTTTTTAAATAATCAGAATCTGTTTGTTTATTAATCGAATTTTTTGATTTTTTTATGTAAATCATTTCTAAGATACTGCGTTTACGGAAGTTTGATTCTTTATGTAGAATTTTTACATTCGACAAGTTTATAGAATGATTATGATTATTAAGGTGACGTGAAAGAGCACTATGTGAAGAAATAACTTGAGCGTTAGGAGTAACATTACAATTTTGATATCTTGCGTCATGGGAATGTTGGTAAATCCTATTTTTAAGAAGTTGTTTTGTTTGTCCTGTATAATTGACACCACAATCACAAGTTACTTGGTAAATTACGTTAGACTGTAATTCGATCGGATCTCTATCTTTTAATTTTGAAAAAATTATATCACCTAAATTAGAACAAGGTCTACCTACTGTTTTAATATTATAGTTTTGTAATAAATTTTTAATTTTACCGTGCAAATCTTTTATATATGGAACAGATACGAATTTAATGTTATTAACAGGAGTGATTTCATTATTGATAGTTGTAACGTTATCTTGTTGATTAATATTATAATCTTGTTGTGACAATTTAAATTTAGTCTGTCTAATAGTTTTATTAATAAGATGTATTGGATAGTTATTATGGAGTAGGGTTTTTGTTAAAAGATCGAAATTTTTTTGATGGAAAGTATCATTAGACAATTTTATAATTTTTTATGTGAGAATAGAAATAGTATTAATTTTGTATGAGAACGGAAGCCATGAATCAAAATTAAGATAGCGTCCCGACCATGAATCTTTATGGTACCAGTCTGTAATCAAAGACCCGTCATCATTATGGATAATCCTAATATCTAAAAAGGGCAATGTTTTGTTTACTTCATGTTCAACTGTAAACTGTATTCTATTATAAAAAGAATTAAATTTATCTAAAAAGTATTGGACTTTGTCTAGTGGTATTGCAGTAACGATGTCATCAATATATCTAAAAAAGAAAATCGGCTTAAAATCTAACATTTCAAGGACATTATCTTCAATATGTTCCATTACTAAATTGGCTACCATAGGACTAACAGGTGATCCCATTGGGGAGCCAAAAATTTGTTTGTAAGTTTTATTATTAAATTTGAATTCACAACTATTAAGAACTAACTTCAAAGCTTCAATAAACTGTAATTTTGTTAGTTTTGTACCACTATTATTTTTAATTACTGACCACTTTTCACTAACCAATTTAAGCACAAGATGGCTATCTACATTCGTAAATAATGACACAACGTCCAATGATAACAAAACATGATCAGTGGGTAGTATAATATTTTTAATCTTGTTTATAAGGTTTTCAGAATTCCCTACAAACGTTGATGTATTGCCTATACTAGGTTTTAAAATGTTACTACAAAATGCAGAAAGGTTATATATTGGCGTACCAATAGAGCAAACTATAGGTCTTAATGGAAAACCTGGTTTATGTATTTTAGTTGAACCATACATTTTAGCAGTTGTACCATTATATGTACGAAGGTGTTTGCCTAAAGTGTTATCTATACGTTTATCTTTTTCCCAAGACATAACCATCTTATTTATGGTTTTTTGTATAGAAGAGATGGAGTCTTTAGTGATTTGTTTATATGTGGTAGTATCATTTAAAATTTCATCCATTTTATTAAGGTATTCGGTTTTATGAGAAACGACTGTAATGTTGCCTTTATCAGATTTTGTTACAATTATATCTGGATTGTTTTTGAGAAAGGATTTTGTTTGGTGAACATGAGCAATAGTCTTCTGTTCATTAAGTGTTAAGAATTTCTTATTATTGATTTGATTTTTAAAATTAGTTAATATATTAGAAAGTCTATTGCGTGCTTCAATTTTAATGTTTTCATCATAGTCAAAGAGTACGCTTTCAACGTCAGTAATAATTTTATGGTCTGGAACTGAATTATGTTTTTTTTTTTAAATATTGCCCACCGGTTGCACATAATTCATATAATAACGTAAAATCAACCTGTCTATCAAAATTGTATATCATCACATTTTATATTTTTTTGATTTATTCATATTTAGTATTCTATGATTATTATTTTGTTTTATTTCAATTATTACAAAGGATTCGTTTTCTGTATGTTGAACTTTTTTTCGATAATTAGTTTTACTAAAATTTTTTTTTTTAAAAAATATTTTTTTTTAACTTCTATTTATTTTTTTTTTTGGTAAGCTATTGTTGTTATATTCAATGTTTCTAGATTGTATATTTTATTTTATTGAATTTCAGTTCTGATGATGACGTTTTGTAAATGACGTCGAAACATGTTAAAAACATTTATAATAATAAAATTTATTAATCTATATTAATAATTTGTTATTATTTATAAATTTTTAAAACAAGGCTATAACCCAAGAAAATCAACGTTATATAAATAAATAAGAATTATTTTAACATTAAAACTTTAACGTTATTTTTCTTCATCATACAAATCTTCCAGTAAAGCTAACTGTCCAGCCCCCACCAGTGAAAAGCGGGTTAGTTATTACTGAAGGATTGTACATGGTCCTTCGAGCCGGATCTGAACCAGCGACCTATGGATATACAGTCCACAGGACTGGCTAGTCCTAGAGAAATTCAAACATTGGACGAATTTCTGAAATTTCTAGAGGGACGATTTCAATCACTTGAAGCTATCTCCAACTCTAGAATAGCATCAAAAAGTATCATCCAAAGCATCAACAACCGCAACATTGGCTATTCAAACGCTTCAAATAATAATAGCAATTCATCGACTAACAGTAAAGTAAAAGGGTTTCATGCCGTAAATTCAAACGTCAATAATTGCCAACAATGCAGTGGAAGTCACCATATTGGGCAATGTCCAGCTTTTAATAAACTATCAACAATTGAAAGAACACAGCTGGTGAATTTATTGAAATTATGCAGGAAATGTCTTACCGTGCACCAAAACAACGGCTACTGTAAATCTGCAATAAAATGTACGAAATGCATGGGAAATCATCACATACTTCTACATACAGATAAATCACAAAATGAAATAAAGTCATCCAATTACCAAGCCGTTAGTGCATCTAACTTAAAAACGTTTAAGTCACTTCGTCAGAATGAACAACAGTCCGGTACGCTACTTGGAACGGCACTTGTTCAAGTTTGTAATCAAAATAATATTCAACCCAAATATCTTCGAGTATTAATAGATCCTGGGTCTCAAGCAACGTTTATAACAACAAAAGCGGCAAATGCATTGAAGATACAAGGACACCAAACGTTTGTTGAAGTAACTGGAGTTGCGGGAGCTAATGCTGGAATTGTACGAAAATCTGTGAATCTAGAACTACAACCTAGATTCCCATCTGAATTTAAGATGAAAATTAACGCTTTGGTTCTTGATGTTCTCACTACCATCCTTCCAGAACAACATATAGATGATAGAGAGTGGAATCATTTAAGCAATCTTATGCGGGCTGACCCAACTTATTACAAACCAGGTCCTATCGATGTGCTGTTAGGGGCAAATCATTACTCGGAAATCATACTAGATGGCATAATTAAAGGTAATACATCAGAACCGATGGCTCAACAAACAGAATTTGGTTGGATAGTATCAGGAAGGTATGGCAGCTCTAACCAAGGCCAAATCAAATCAATGGTTACTTCTATAGAAATAGACAACCAATTAAAGAAATTCTGGGAGATCGAAGAAGTGGTAGCCAAACGAACTCTTACAACAGAAGAACAAAAATGTGAAGAACATTATAAATCAACACATAATTTAGGACTGGATGGTCGATACATCGTTCGTATTCCGTTTAAAGAAGATTACAAACCTTTGGGAGCATCTATCAACAGAGCCTTTGCACGACTTCTACAGCTAGAGAAACGATTCGAATTGTGTTCAGAATTTAAAAGATCTTACAAGGATTGCATGCAAGAATACATTCAGCTAGGACACATGCAACCAGTTACATCCAACAACAACGGATTGTATTATATTCCTCATCATGCTGTTATTAAAGAAAACAGCTCAACAACAAAATTACGAGTTGTTTTTGATGCCTCTGCTAAAACTAACAACGGTGTCAGCAATAATGGCAACCAAATGACTGGGCCGACAATCCAACAAGATTTATTATCTATACTATTGAGATGGCGTAAACATAAATACGTGTATGGTGCCGATATTGAAAAAATGTATCGACAAATTAAAATTCATGAAGATGATCAGCATTTCCAGAGATTATTGTGGCGCAATTCACCTACAGAAAAGGTTCAAGAATACCAACTTACGACAGTTACGTTTGGAACAACCTCTGCACTATACTTAGCTATCCGAACACTTCAACAGATTGCATACGATAACGAATTTAGATATCCATTAGCTTCGGAAATCATTCTCAATGATTTTCATGCCGATGATCTACTCTCTGGTAACGAAACAATCGAAGAAGCACTTATAACTCAACAGCAGCTTCTTGATTCTTTAAGCAGTGGTGGATTTAACCTGAGGAAATGGTTTGGAAATCACCCTAGTATTTTATCAAACATACCAATTGAGTTTCAAGAAACAAAATCATATCAGATAAAACTCGATGATACAATAAAAACGCTTGGAATAAGTTGGAACCCAACAACAGATACTTTTGAATTCAAGGTAACGATTCGGATACAGAAATTATTACAACTAAACGAAAATTTCTTTCGCAAGCATCAAAACTGTTTGATCCTCTTGGATGGCTTTCTCCTACAATCATTCAAGCCAAAATACTGCTCCAACAACTATGGTTGACTGGTGTTAGTTGGGATCAACCACTGCCAGATAATGTAAATTCTAAATGGATTCTTTACAAACAGACATTACCTGCGCTAGAAAAACTGAAAATTCCGAGATGGGTCAATAACTTAAAATGTAATACACCTGAGTTACATGGTTTCTGTGATGCGTCAGAACTGGCATACGCAGCAGCAGTATATTTTTCAACCAAAGATGAGAAGGGATTAAAAACAGTCACCTTACTAACAGCTAAGACTAAGGTGGCGCCAATAAAAACAAAAATCACTCTTCCTAAATTAGAACTATGTGGAGCGTTGCTATTAGCCAAATTGTTACGAAATGTAGAACAAGCAATGCAAATTTCAAATATAAAAACATATGCATGGAGTGATTCCACGATTGCATTTGCCTGGATAAGAGGTAGTCCAATGAGATGGAAAACTTTCGTTGCCAATCGAATAACTGAAATACAACAACTTACTGATGCTTCACAATGGAACCACGTTAAAACAGAAGACAACCCAGCAGATTGTGCTACTAGAGGAATTGATCCAGATAAATTGAGTGAACATCATTTATGGTGGAACGGACCAAATTGGTTAAAGGAAAATCAAGAAAAATGGCCAAAATTAACAACTGAATTAAAAATTGAAGATATTCCAGATACAAAAAGAACTGTGCTAACTACGATGATGACAACTGATCCATATAGTCTTCTTTGTACAAGATACTCTAAATTAATAAAACTACAACGAGTTATAGCATACTGTCAGCGATTTGTAAACCGACTTAGAAAAAAACAGTATCCGACGTCTCTAACCCTAACAACGATAGAGATGGAGGAAGCTTTGCAGCGGATCGTAATAACAGTCCAATCTAAAAACTTTCATGAAGAAATATCACAACTAAAAACTAAAACGCATATCTCAAGTAAGAGTAAAATTCTTTCTTTGAGTCCGTTTCTAGACCAACAAGGTATACTACGGGTAGGAGGTAGATTACAAAATTCAACACTTTCATTTAACGAAAAATATCCGATTATTTTACCCAAAAAACATCCAGTAACCGAGCTAATAATAACGAATGCTCATTTAACAACTTTGCATGGAGGAGCGCAGCTAACGTTATCTTACATCCGAAAGCGTTTTTGGATTATTAACGCAAAAAGCTGTGTTCGGAATTCAATTCATAAATGCGTAAAATGCCACAGATTCAAAGCTAAGGCCAATCAGCAAATAATGGGTAATCTACCATCATCAAGAATTGTTCCTTCTCGACCATTTTTAAAAACAGGAGTAGATTATACGGGGCCTCTTAACATTCGAACAACAAAAGGAAGAGGACATAAATCATACAAAGGCTACATAGCACTTTTTGTGTGTATGGCTACTGTAGTGCCAAAAATATTAACGTACACTACTATGTTAATTAAATGTAGTGCCAAATATTATAGCAACACCACTATATAACTAAAGGTAGTGCCAATTGCTGCTCTAACAATACTTTATGACTGTATGTAGTGTAATTATTCCTTTTACAGCACTTATATTTAAATCGTAGGATACCAAACAGACCACTTCTGTTAGTAGAAGGTAGTACACAACAATAATTTCTAAATAACTGAGCTGTAACACTTTATTCCATATATATATACATACATAAGTTTTATAGGTTGATTATACGATCATTGATTATTATTAGTTGTTGTTCTGACTTATTGTTATTAATGAATAAATGTTCACTTGTTTTGATTCAATAATATTCACTTGATTCACTCAAAACTTAAATTGGAATTTCACTTAACTACTGATTCTGATGGTTTATTTGTTTATTTGTCTTAATGATTAATTTGTTGATTAAAAAGACTTATTTGACTGACTTTTGCTTTGTTTATGTAAAACTATTTGATTTTGTGTGACTGACTGAGTTTAAATTAATTAATTATTTGTTGATCGATTTGAATTTGCTCAAACGACCGTTTAATTGATTTTTTAGAATAGACTCACTTGATGGATCTTTTCGACTACCTTAACTCACTTGCTTGTTTTGTTTTGAAAAAACTGATTTTATTGATTTACTTTTAAAAAACTGATTTTAAGTGAATTGACTATAAAAGACTGACTTAGTTTAAATTTCTTAATTGCTAAAAACGACTGTTTGATTGATATTTTGTAAACGACTTCGGTAATTGTCTGAAACTGACTCTCTAAATGTTAATTGAAATATTGTTTGTATAACTAAAAAATGATTATTAATTATTATTGTAATCGATTTGACCCACTGAACAACTTTAGTTTTTGTTTTTCTTTCATTTAATTGTACTTAAGAATTACGTAATTTAATTTCGCGAATTTAACATTTCTTTTAATTTAATTTAAACAAAAACGATTTTGTAATTTTGAATAACCCAAATAGTGGAAAATTATTTACAAAAACTAAAGTTTTAGTCAGCGTTTGTTTTTTGTTGGTCTATTTATTAGATTTATGTTAATTAATTTATTTGTTTGGTTATTGGGAAATATTATTAAAATTGATTTGTATTTTGGGAAAGAAATGTTAGCAAAATGTTAGTTTGGGAGTTTTGGTGTTCTTGGGAAGTTGTTGTGGTAAAACACGTAATTTGTTTTACTACACTACAAAGGCAGTCCATATTGAAATCGTAAGTGATCTTACATCACAAGGATTTATTGCAGCATACAAGAGATTTACATCACGGCGTGAACTATGCACTGATATTTACAGTGACAATGGCACAAATTTCGTTGGCGCCAGTGCTGAGCTCAACAAAAGAAAAAAATTAACTATGCAACAACTTAATCCTGAATTTGAAGAGCTTCTCTCCAAAGACAACACTACTTGGCATTTTATACCACCTCGTGCCGCACATTTTGGTGGTCTATGGGAAGCAGGAGTCAAATCAATGAAGTATCATTTAAAAAGGGTGATAGGGGAAACAACATTAACCTTTGAAGAATTAACAACGTTACTCACTCAAATAGAAGCGTGCATGAATTCACGACCATTATCACCGTTGACATCTGATCCAAGTGATCTATCAGTTTTAACGCTTGGACATTTTTTGATTGGCGATTCCTTAATTTCACCGCCAGATCCAAATATAGAAGTATCTAACCTAAATGGTCTTAAGCGATGGAGATTGGTTGAAGCAATGAAACAGCATTTTTGGAAGAAATGGTCCAAGGACTATTTATCAACTCTGCAACAAAGGTCTAAATGGAATAAAACTGAAACTAACTTAAATATCGGGGAATTAGTTTTGGTAATAGATGATCAACTGCCACCAACAAAATGGATGACGGCCAGAGTAGAAAAAGTACATCCAGGACTAGATAACAAGGTGCGAGTGGCGACAATTTGTGGCCCGGGGAAGGTCATTCTGAAAAGGCCTATATCTAAATTATCACGCCTACCTATTGAAAAAGTAGATATTAATGATGATACGAATCTACAACAAAAAGGAAATAACGAAAAGAAGTCTGAAGAGCACAAAACTACCACCAATACTAGATGTACAAGAAGGAACACGGCACCATGCAAAATAAGCAGTAACCACTATATGTTTACAATGTTTATGATATTTGCAATCCTTTGTCCTGGTCAAGCAGCAAACATAAGTTTCGTAAATAATCAGTGTGAGGTTCACAAACTGAACAACCAACCAACTAAAATGTGTTTCACCAACAATAATTGGAACATAATTGTCTATTTAAATTTGTCAACCTACGAGCAAGAACTAAATATTTTTCACCGCTGTTTGGAAAAAATAAGCCAAATATGCAAGAAAACCAATATTTCAAATTGTAATCAAACATATCAACAGTTTGATCACATGCTGCTAACGGAAATAGTACAGCACGACCAGTTGATCAAACATCCAACTCATCATCGAGAAAAAAGAAGTTTGATCAATGTCATTGGTCGAATAGAACATGAATTATTTGGAGCAATGGATGATCGGGATGCTAATCACTACAAACAACAAATAAAACTACTTCAAATGAATGAAAATCACTTACTCCAGCTGCAGAAAAATCAAACATCAATTGCGGAATCCACCTTGAACATATTTAAAAGACAAGAGGCTGATATAAACAACCATTGGTTACAATTCAAAGAGCAATCTCAATTAGTTTTGGAAGGAATAAACCATGAAACAACATTTATCAAAATGTCTTTATACACAACGCTTCTAATGGTTAATTTCCGAAATAGGCAAACAACACTTATACAAGTGTTGACAAACACACATTCCATAATGGCAAAAACTTCTATCTTAACAACAGAACAATTGCAGAAAGAACTATCATATATTAATGAAAATATACCAAAGGGACAACAAATACCATGGCCAAACGGAAAACACAACATCCTTCACATGTATCGTGTGTTAACAGTCACAGCAAGAACAATTGAAAATCTGCTAATAGTCAACTTCAATCTTCCGTTAGCAGACAACATGCTCCATAATATGTACAAACTCACCGCTTTTCCAATGAATACATTTAATGAATCTAAAGCAATTGTACCAAAAGGAGAGATTCTCATCACAGGCTTACACATGGACCAATACTATTTTATGTCAACCATGGATTTGGATAAGTGCTTTGCAGCAAGCTCAGAAGAGTTTTTATGTAAGCAAACACATCCAATTCATACAACTGATCCTACAAAATCGTGTGAACTATCAATACTCTACTGGAACAA
This sequence comes from Diogma glabrata, assembly GCA_963693315.1. NCBI lineage: Eukaryota > Metazoa > Arthropoda > Insecta > Diptera > Cylindrotomidae > Diogma > Diogma glabrata. The sequence continues at coordinate 392,245,163 of OY856187.1, forward strand.
AATCAACAAATACTGTAACGTTCAAAAAGCAAAACCTGTTGATAGTTGGTACCAATTTATGATCCATCTAAACGGAAGCGGAAAACTTATACTGAAACCAAGGTGCGTGGCAAAGAGTGAAAAAATATTGTTACAATCCCAGGGATCATACAACAGAACCATCTACTCAGTAATTTTGAATCAAATGGATTTTGATGATGAAGTCGGGCTTAACAACTTTAGTCAACTTTTGAATTACTCCATCAATAACAGTATTCTTCAAGAAGTGAGAATAGCAGAAAATTCTATTAATACGGTAAAATATCAAGAAACCTTACCTTTCTTGCAAAGACCATCAGTTCATGATATTCATCATTATTTTATTTTGTATGGACTAATTGTGTCCATTGCAATTATTATAATTATCAAATATCGATGCAGTAAAGAGGTTAATGGAATTCCTGCAGCCCAGCAACTAGAAGTATAACAGTATACAGCTGGGCCCCGGAGTATGTTGATACCTCAACAGATAAAAATATATCAACCAACCCAGCGTAAATCAATAATGCATAATAATGCATAATAGTGCAAAATTGCATTATTATATTTAATTAATTTTCTTTATAATAACTTGATATAATTGTTAACGCAGCGAAAATTGCTTATTTAAAGAAAATGAATTACCATAAATAAATAAGAATTATTTTAACATTAAAACTTTAACGTTATTTTTCTTCATCATACAAATCTTCCAGTAAAGCTAACTGTCCAGCCCCCACCAGTGAAAAGCGGGTTAGTTATTACTGAAGGATTGTACAGAAATTATTGATCAAAAAAGGAGAAAAAAGCTAGAATGCTGCATTTTGAGCTGCTTAGGTCTTGCTGAATCAGTTTAAATTGCATCAGTTAGATTTTATTGTTTCAGAAAAATAAAAAAATTGGGCATTTGAAAGGAAAAATTATCCATGCCATTTTTGGAAATTTTAGAAGAATCATTACAATTCAAATTAGCAGTTCTTAAATCTAGGAGGATATAAGGTATTGTTGAGGAGGACATAAATATTTGTTCAGTCTGGACACTTTTGACACATCATTGGTGATCTTTCGTTTGCCATCCGTTGCATTTTAAATTGTTTGAAGTTGTCTTGATTGCACTGAAATCTAATGTGTTAAATAGTTCAGCAAAAAGTTTACATTTCCGCTGGGTTCCGATTGCGTACAGTGAACCACTTCAATAGATATATCTTGGACTGATAGCGCGTTAGGTCACCGCGTTTACTGGTCCATTAACGTTACGTTAAATGCCGCGTTTAGATACACAATCAAGTAAAATTATAGCTGGCTCATACAAAATTCATTAATATTTTGAACGATTGAGCAGCACTCCTAAGACCAAAAGTCATTTTGCAGATCTCAAAAGAAAAGTATTTCTGTATAAAAGTTCTAGATTTTCCCTGCAAACATTCCGGTCTTCATTCCTTTTTTAGACCAAGTGAAAGTTTTTGTTGGGGCTACAAATACCCAATTTCTACATCATTTCAAGCTTGACTTTAGCGATAATTAGTTTATCAGGAATCAAGTTTCGAGTTTTCAAGATACCGATGCAACAACTGTTTCTAATTGGTGTGTCACATTGCGTATCGAATACCTTGTAAAAATATTATGATTTGTAAGCTCTTGCCACCATTTGCAATGATTTCTAGATGAATCATTATAGTTTTCGACTACATTCATTGTTCATTGTTGCTCGATATATTACCTTTTGTGGAAAATAAGTTGAGAACATTATGAGCCTCTGTCTCTGTGGATAAAAAAACAGCGTGTAAGTTTAAGAAAATTTAATTAAATACGGTGGATCAAGTCCCTTTCAGCTATACTTTTTCATTAAAAATTTTTGCAGTTGCTTATCTCATGTGCCATTTCCCTCACTAATTAAAATTATTTAACTTTCTATCTCTCCCTTAAATATAATTTTGCATTGATAAACATCTCCTTTCAAATCACTTAAACAATGGGTTTTGAGTAACTCTCAAATATTGAAATTAAGCATAAAAACTGCTGGTATGGTTTATTCTGCACAACAACCATCGCTCCAGCCTTTACCATATGGTAAATATAAAAAAAAACTAGCATCCTCAATAGGATCAATATGAAAAAAAAAAATAACTTCACCTCTGCTGCAGAGGAAACTGAGAATCGTTGAGTCAAGTAACATACGTTTCTGGCGAAACACTATTTGGATCGAAAAGAATTGAAGATCAGAAGCACACGCGCAGAAAAGCAGAAGTAGTCTTTGACTGTGTAAAAGAAACGGAAAAAATACTGCGGTCCTTTGAGAAGGAAAAACAAAGGCTGATTGCTAGCCGTAAAACTTGCATTGCAAAAATTGCTACTACTGCTGTTATGCAAACGAGTTTTAACACAATCCAACACACTTTATACCTCAATTGTATTTCTCTGGGAAAGGGTTACAAATTGTGGTGTTACTCTATGACCCATGCAAAGTCTCAAGCCGGGCAAAAGAAATAAAATCCAAGATTTCAAGCGAAACAAAATTTGTTGTGTTTATAATTTTGTATATCCTTATGGTGGTATACGCCTAAGTTGCTACCCCCTTTCGTCCATTCAACGATATGCAACATTGCCGATCCTTTCATAAATTATTGCTTTGATTAATTTTTGTGCAGTTTTGAATCTTTTTGTGTCATCAATTTAGGGAAAGTTTCGAACCTAAACTGGATAGAGAACAGGAAACGGCCGTGGTCGACTGCTTGGAACCTTGTTCTGTGATTGTTGTAACTGTTCAAATATGTTATTGCTTATTGACTCGGGGTGCGTTGAAGGATCTATTGTCTCTATGTCATGAATCATTGAAGTTCACGTAAAACATCTAATTTCATCCCAATTCGCATCCCATTAGCGTTTATCTGCCACTAAATATGAGCGAATTGTCGATAAATAAGTGTGATTTACTCGTTCCAAACAATTTCTTAGCTTCAACGGAAAAGACTTGGAATTTTGGAAAATGAAATAAGGATTTGGAAGATGAATTCCCCCTCTATCAGAAACAATAGATTAAAAAAACGTTTTGTAAGAAGCTGTATAAAACTATTTGTGTTGTAACGGATCTGAAGGGCTATAAGATAACAAACTTTGAAAAATCACAATCATCCTGATTGAGTTCTATAATATGGTCTGGGTAAATCAATCAATATGCGTTGGGGAGAAATAGAGGATGTCTGAAAACACATTTTCAAATATGAGATTTATTTACAAATTCCTTGACATTGTAGTTGGTTTGATAATTTTAATAATTACGGCGAATAAAGAAGCAATAATACCAACACTTAATATTTTTATATTTATTAATTCATATATATAATAATTATAATTAATAGTTCACATAACTTTACTTAACCAACTCTCTGAATTGAATACTTAAAACAAAAACTAGAATTAAAAATAATGTTTTAACAACAGCTCACTGCGATCAATAATAATTCAGAATAAATTAATGAGTTACTGAGTTTACATAGTACGTTAACAGGTTGGTATTAGAAAGTAACGGCTACAACTCGGCTGTCCTGACATTTTAATCGTCCCGATTAAATTACTTAATTTTTATTTCAAATCAATTATAGTTCACTAGTTGTTAAAATAATCATTTTGAATAATATAATATTTAAAATAAAATTAATAAAATTTTAACAATTTGTTCATTATATAATTATAATATATTCATTTTCTATTATCGAATAATAAAACCAATTCATAAAACAAATTTCAAACATTTACTGCAATACAGTTTTAAATGGATTGATTAATATAATATTTATAATTTTCCGGTTTTAAAGCAATCGGAGAATAATATTATTTTATTTAAAATAATTGTTTAAGATGATATTGATTTCAAGAACTTATTAGGATACTTTATACTTATACACAAGGAATAATATGAATAACTGGAATAGTATATAATAATAAATAAAATACATATAAGAATAATTTAATAAGAATAATAGGAACAATTGGAATAATTGGCGTTATTGGAAAAATTGAAATAATTGGTGCAATAGGAATAATTAGAATAATTAGAATAATTGGATTAATTAGAATAATTGGAATAACAACAAAAATTGGAATAAATAAAATAAATGGAATAATTGGAATAATTGGAATAATTGGTATAATTGGAATAATTGGAATAATTAGCATAATTAGAAAAATTGGAATAATTTGCACAGTTGGAATAATTAGAATAATTGGCATAATTAAAATGATTGGAATAATTGTAGTAATTAGCATAATTAGAATGATTGGAGTATTTGCCATAATTAGAATTATAGACATAATGGGAATAATTGGCATAATTGGAATAATTGGAATAATTGGCATAATTGGAATAGTTAGAATAATTGGAATAATTGGTATAATTGGAATAGTTGGCATAATTAGAATCATTGGAATAATGATCATAATTAAAATAATTGGAATAATTGGAATAATTGGAATAATTGGTATAATTGGAATAATTGGAATAACTGCCATAATTAGAATTATAGGCATAATGGGAATAATTGGCATAATTGGAATAAATGGCATAATTGGAATACTTAGAATAATTGGCATAATTAAAAAGATTGGAATAATTGGAATAATTAGCATAATTAGAATAATTGGAATAATTGGAATAATTGCCATAATTAGAATTATAGACATAATGGGAATCATTGGCATAATTGGCATAATTGGAATAATTGGCATAACTGGAATAATTAGAGTAATTGGAATAATTGGTATAATTGGAATAATTGGTATAATTGGAATCATTGCAATAATTGCCATAATTAGAATTATGGTAATAATTGGCATAATTATAATAATTGGCATATGTAATTTGAATAATGCAACAACTGAAATAAATGAAAAAATTGGAATAATTGGAGAACAGTAAGGAGAATTACTTTGTTGAATAATATTATTATGCAATAAATCGTTAACAATTTCTTGCCATTTTTCTTTTTCATAATACGAAAATCTCCTTGGAGAATAATTAAAATGTAATTGGCATAATTAAAATGATTGGAATAATTGTAGTAATTAGCATAATTAGAATAATTGGAGTATTTGCCATAATTAGAATTATAGACATAATGGGAGTAATTGGCATAATTGGAATAATTGGAATAATTGGCATAATTAGAATCATTGGAATAATTATCATAATTAAATAATTGGAATAATTGGAATAATTGGTATAATTGGAATAACTGCCATAATTAGAATTATAGGCATAATGGGAATAATTGGCATAATTGGAATAAATGGCATAATTGGAATACTTAGAATAATTGGCATAATTAAAAAGATTGGAATAATTGGAATAATTAGCATAATTAGGATAATTGGAATAATTGGAATAATTGCCATAATTAGAATTATAGACATAATGGGAATAATTGGCATAATTGGCATAATTGGAATAATTGGCATAACTGGAATAATTAGAATAATTGGAATAATTGGTATAATTGGAATAATTGGTATAATTGGAATAATTGGTATAATTGGAATCATTGCAATAATTGCCATAATTAGAATTATGGTAATAATTGGCATAATTGTTATAATTGGCATATGTAATTTGAATAAAGCAACAACTAAAATAAATGAAAAAATTGGAATAATTGGAGAACAGAAGGAGAATTACTTTGTTGAATAATATTATTTTGCAATAAATCGTTAACAATTTCTTGCCATTTTTCTTTTTCATAATACGAAAATCTCCTTGGAGAATAATTAAAATGTAATTGGCATAATTAAAATGATTGGAATAATTGTAGTAATTAGCATAATTAGAATAATTGGAGTATTTGCCATAATTAGAATTATAGACATAATGGGAGTAATTGGCATAATTGGAATAATTGGAATAATTGGCATAATAGGAATAGTTATAATAATTGGTATAATTGGTATAATTGGAATAATTGGCATAATTAGAATCATTGGAATAATTATCATAATTAAAATAATTGGAATAATTGGAATAATTGGTATAATTGGAATAACTGCCATAATTAGAATTATAGGCATAATGGGAATAATTGGCATAATTGGAATAAATGGCATAATTGGAATACTTAGAATAATTGGCATAATTAAAAAGATTGGAATAATTGGAATAATTAGCATAATTAGAATAATTGAATAATTGGAATAATTGCCATAATTAGAATTATAGACATAATGGGAATAATTGGCATAATTGGAATAATTGGCATAACTGGAATAATTAGAATAATTGGAATAATTGGTATAATTGGAATAATTGGTATAATTGGAATAATTGGTATAATTGGAATCATTGCAATAATTGCCATAATTAGAATTATGGTAATAATTGGCATAATTGTTATAATTGGCATATGTAATTTGAATAAAGCAACAACTAAAATAAATGAAAAAATTGGAATAATTGGAGAACAGAAGGAGAATTACTTTGTTGAATAATATTATTTTGCAATAAATCGTTAACAATTTCTTGCCATTTTTCTTTTTCATAATACGAAAATCTCCTTGGAGAATAATTAAAATGTAATTGGCATAATTAAAATGATTGGAATAATTGTAGTAATTAGCATAATTAGAATAATTGGAGTATTTGCCATAATTAGAATTATAGACATAATGGGAATAATTGGCATAATTGGAATAATTGGAATAATTGGCATAATTGGAATAGTTATAATAATTGGAATAATTGGTATAATTGGAATAATTGGCATAATTAGAATCATTGGAATAATTATCATAATTAAAATAATTGGAATAATTGGAATAATTGGTATAATTGGAATAACTGCCATAATTAGAATTATAGGCATAATGGGAATAATTGGCATAATTGGAATAAATGGCATAATTGGAATACTTAGAATAATTGGCATAATTAAAAAGATTGGAATAATTGGAATAATTAGCATATTTAGAATAATTGGAATAATTGGAATAATTGCCATAATTAGAATTATAGACATAATGGGAATAATTGGCATAATTGGCATAATTGGAATAATTGGCATAACTGGAATAATTAGAATAATTGGAATAATTGATATAAATGGAATAATTGGTATAATTGGAATAATTGGTATAATTGGAATCATTGCAATAATTGCCATAATTAGAATTATGGTAATAATTGGCATAATTATAATATTGGCATATGTAATTTGATAATGCAACAACTGAAATAAATGAAAAAATTGGAATAATTGGAGAACAGTAAGGAGAATTACTTTGTTGAATAATATTATTTTGCAATAAATCGTTAACAATTTCTTGCCATTTTTCTTTTTCATAATACGAAAATCTCCTTGGAGAATAATTAAAATGTAATTGGCATAGTTAAAATGATTGGAATAATTGTAGTAATTAGCATAATTAGAATAATTGGAGTATTTGCCATAATTAGAATTATAGACATAATGGGAGTAATTGCATAATTGGAATAATTGGAATAATTGGCATAATAGAATAGTTATAATAATTGGTATAATTGGTATAATTGGAATAATTGCCATAATTAGAATTATAGACATAATGGGAATAATTGGCATAATTGGCATAATGGAATAATTGGCATAACTGGAATAATTAGAATAATTGGAATAATTGGTATAATTGGAATAATTGGTATAATTGGAATAATTGGTATAATTGGAATCATTGCAATAATTGCCATAATTAGAATTATGGTAATAATTGGCATAATTGTTATAATTGGCATATGTAATTTGAATAAAGCAACAACTAAAATAAATGAAAAAATTGGAATAATTGGAGAACAGAAGGAGAATTACTTTGTTGAATAATATTATTATGCAATAAATCGTTAACAATTTCTTGCCATTTTTCTTTTTCATAATACGAAAATCTCCTTGGAGAATAATTAAAATGTAATTGGCATAATTAAAATGATTGGAATAATTGTAGCAATTAGCATAATTAGAATAATTGGAGTATTTGCCATAATTAGAATTATAGACATAATGGGAATAATTGGCATAATTGGAATAATTGGAATAATTGACATAATTGGAATAGTTATAATAATTGGAATAATTGGTATAATTGGAATAATTGGCATAATTAGAATCATTGAATAATTATCATAATTAAAATAATTGGAATAATTGGAATAATTGGTATA